>JBBPBP010009778.1:7407115-7442858 GCA_037974735.1 Cicer chorassanicum | reverse complement strand
AAAAAAACTAATATGTAATTATTCACAATGGTAATTTTATTATTTAAATATAATATATATTATATTATATTATGATGACATGTGTATCAAATATATGACAAAATAAAATGTTATCATGTTGGTTATCATGTGTGTATCAAACACATGATATAATAATATTTATTATGTCACTATTATATATATCATATACTATCATATCATTTTCCAGATTTATATTATATCATATATTTTTCTATCATGCGCATCAAACGGACCCTAAACTCCTATGTGATCCTTTCATCTATAATTTTGTATATAAAAAGTAAATTATCAAATTTGTACTCATCAAATGATTAATATTAAGTTAGTACAAAATTAAATATACAACATATTAATTAAGTTATTAGAAAATTGAGTATACAATAAATTAGAAAACTGAATATTTAAAAAAGATTGAAGAAATATAGTATGCATAATTAAAAATAATCACTCATACAAATATTTAGATTGTATTTTTTATAATGTTTAGCAGTGTAACATTAAAAATTACGTCGACAAATAAATGTATAGATTGTACATAAGGAAACAAACGTAAAATTATGATAAAAATTATGTTTTTTAAATATAAAAACATTTATCCTTTTCACACCATTGTTCTCTATATCCTTTCTCTTGAATGTTTTGTTTTGGTTTGTAGAGGTTTTTGTAATTTGTCTAAAGGGTGTGACATATTTATAGGATATCTGTGATCTAAATATTGTAGGAGAAATTAGGGTCTTAACAAATAATGCTCTCAAGCAGAAAATCATTAGATTTTTTACTTTTTCAAGTTTTTACTTGTGTGAACAATAGAATTTAAAGTACAGAATTGTTTTTGTTTTTTTTTTAATAGAATTTATTTTGAGCCATAATTTATTTTATATATATGTAATATATTATTTTTCATCTATCCATACACATTATATATTTTTCCAAATAAGGGGATTTGTTAAAATATATACAAAATAAATTATATTAAAAAATGTTGCCAAATAAAAATTTATATTAAATGTATAAAGTTTTGGTGCAATTGGTGCGATCTTGCTAATTGATGGACTGATATCCAAAATTAGTGGACTGTTGTCAAATAACGTTAAACATTCCCTTGTCATTGACAAAGTTTAAAATCAATAAGATTCTATTATATATTATTTTAGATTACATATTGAATTACACTACTTTTTAATTTCAATAATTAAATTTCATTACATATTTATTTTATACTACTATTATATTATATTATAATATTATAAATTGATCATTGAATAACTTTTTTAAAAAAAAATTAACGCAAATATAACCTCAAATTAAATGATTTCATCTATTATATTTTATTTGATATTGAATGTGATTTTTTTAACTCAAAAGTGATAATCGATTTTAATCACCAAAAAACAGTGAAATTCAATTTGATTTTTAAGAAGAAAAAAAGCTTTTAATATTTGAAAAAAAATAATTGGTAAAACTTAATCCCTAGATGAATCATATTCGCTGATTTTTTTGACACATCGGGAGTTTTAATCAAATTAAATGTCATGATAGTTTTTTTTTTAAAAGGTGCTTGATAAACAAATGGTAATGGGTATGCTGCTACCCATGAAATATCAAATAAAAGTTGGAATTTGTTTCATTGTTTGAAATTTGAAATGAATGCTTATTAAGTTATTATAATAAGTATTGAGAAATTTTATCCTATATCCGTGAATTCAATATGTATAGGTGTATTTGATTTTTAAATTAATAATTAAATAAATTTTTTGTTTAAAATTGTTTCTATCATTTAAAAAATATAATGATTAAATATTAAATACCAAAATTGTCAACAAAATAAAATTTAATTTTTCTGAATTTTTATTACTCATAATAGTAAATGTTGAATATTTTTTTACGATATAATGTAAAAATTAGTATAATGTTTATAAACAATGAACTGATTTTTTTTCTTATAAAATAATTTTTTTTAAATATAAAAGTTGACAAATAGTTCTTTGATTCATAAAAATTATAATTGATTTATTAATTTAGAGAATAATATTGCAAAACACTTCATTTTATGATTGTACAGTAGAAACTCTTGTAAATATTAACAACCATTGATTTTGAATTGGATTTAATTGGTATACACCGACAGCGTATAAATCTTTTACGTTGTCAATCAATCTCAGTCGTTAGTTATTAGAAATCGTTAATTTTTATTGTAACTACATCAAAAAATCACAACTATGAATAGTTGTGATCGATTGAGAGTCTAAATTTATTTTTTTGAATATATATGTTTCTAATTTTATTTATTATACCATTTTAAAATTGTTTGAAATGTATGTAAAAAAAATTTGTTTGAAATGAATGATTGTATTTTAAGGCCGCCACGTGACATCTAGGAGATATATAGCTTTGAGATTAAAAGTTAATAAATGGATGATTTGCTATTCATAACGGATTGAATTCATTTTCTTAAACCTATTCTATCTATATTTATTGTCTTTCATAAAAAAAGTAAAACACACAAATAGAGTATATTATGGCATTTTAATTTTATATTTTTTTTATATTCTATATTTTGTATTTTTTTTATTTCTCTTGAACAAAAAAATTTCATTTTAAAATAAAAGTATAATATATACTTTCAAATCTGAATTTTAAAACAAATACATGACAAATCTATAATTATATTTTATATAAATCAAAAATTTTAGAAAATAATTAAATGACATTGATTCTCATTTTCATTGATTACTTATTTCAAATACTTTTTAAACGCAATTCCCTTCAATTACTGAGTGGGGCACCCTTTAGTTCAAAATTTAATTTCTAATTTTTTAATTAATGTTATTAAATCATAAAAAGATGTTATTATTTAACATATTTAGAAAAATGGAGAAGAAGAAATAATGGCTATTAGTAATATTAAATATTTCTAATTGGTACACTTAAATTTAAGACATTAGTTCAATTGATAATATATTATAAAGATTTCAGATGTCATGTTTTAAATATGTGTTATAATTGCTAAAAATATTGGTTATCGCCAGTTGCCAAGCATATTTGTTTCTATACCACTCTACATATCTTAATATGAACAACTCAACAAATAGTAAAAAGAAAAAAAGAAACTCAACAAATAAACAACTCAAATCCATAAACTATAAGTTGGAGAAACTGACATTTCAATTTAAAATTGAAAGAAAAGAAAATAATGTAGTAAATAGTTCAAATTTTATCAAAAATAAAAAATTTATATATAGTAATAAAAATACTAATGGCAACTTCATTTAAGAAAATAAATATTTCCTTAACTTTTTATATAAACTTTTGTTATCCAATCATAGTGTCAATATAATAGTTTAACTTTATTTTTTGTTAAAAAAATAATTGTTTTAGAAATACTTAAATTATAGTTATAATACTACTAATGAATATTTCTAAGAAAATGAAGACTTCTTTTAACTATTCAAATTTTTTCATTTTTTTATGTGTCAATTTTTTGGTAAATTTTTTTATGTATATTTTATAATAGTTATAAAAAATGAAGACTTCTTTTAACTATTTAAATTTTGTCATTTTTTGGTAAAATTCTTTATTTGTATTTTATAATAGATATTTAGTGATATAATTTAATTTTTTTTATTCCCATTTTTTTAATAAAAAAAATTCACCCATGTTGCACGGGTCTCACACTCACACTAGTGTCCTCTATTTTGCTTTAAAATGTCTATACAATCACATTAAAAATGTAACAATGAAAGTGTGATCCTCTAAAAATAACTTTCAACCTAAATAAATACAAACTCATCCAATTCCATCACCTCACTATTATTTTCGCTACTACATTGGAATGGTAAAAAGTAATGATTCCTAAGAACAAACTCTCGTAGCTTAGTACAAGAAGATGTCCCATCTTTACGAATTATCATTGTCATTTTATGTATTTTAGTGGATGTATAAATATATATTAATTAACTATAAGTTGTTGCATCCTTGTCTAATAAATGTGCTACCAAAACATCCTTGTCTAATGAATGTGATAGTAATGGGGTAAGGAGAGAGGATTTAAGTGCTTCTTTAGGTAGTTAGTAGAATTTTATTAATTTTCTCAGTATTTAAGACAATATTTTTTCATGGATGAAGTACACATATCTTCTATGGATACATATATACATACAGTTATAACTATACAATTATACGTATCTTTTTTATTTAATTAAATTGAACATTTTAAAATTTAAATTTAAAAAATTCTTAATTTAATTTTAAAATTTAAACCATCTATCTAATCTTAATCAGATTGCGTTTGATTGCGTCCAATCATACTACACCCAATTCAAATTAAGTTTTATTTATGTCATGTTGGATTGGACCAAAATATGACTGGGCTCTAATTTTGTTAATGAAGCCCACTTTTATGTTGGGTTAAAGGGCAACACTATCAGATTATCTTTACAATTCTTAACAAATACCAATTAGGGGTGAATATGGGCGCGGGTCGACCCGCCAACCCGATCACCCAACCCAATCCAACCCGTTTTTTAGCACGTACCCGATCACTTTCGGGTACGACCCGACCCAACCCAACCCGTTGAAACCCGCTTATATTTGGGTTGGGTAATGGGTTTAACAATTTGAACCCGTCAACCCGTCGACCCGACCCGGTAACTAGTTATATTTTTTTAAAAAAAATTGTTTGGCTAGTTCAATAGGGTTTCATTACTCTTCTTCTTATTTAGATTTTCAGCTTCCTTCATCCACTTTCTTTCTGCCTATACCTTCTTCAAGACTTTTTGAAGAATTAGTTATAATAAGATATTATTAACAAGTGATTTTTATATGAATGTTGATGCAAGGTGTTCATGCGTCTAGGCTAAACACTAAACTCGTTTAATTTGTTTTGACATTGTAATCTTGTATATGCCTACTCATAAAATTCATATCTAATTTTTGAATTGTCTCTTTCAAATGAGCGATTTAATTTGAGTTAAATACTATTTATTTAAATGTTATATTTTGTCATAGTTTTACGTAATAAATGTATGAACAGAAAGCTTATGCTTATAATGAATTTAGTTTAAATTTTTTACATTTATTAAATACAAATTTTTTTAGTTAAATATTATTATTTGAGTTAAATACTATTTATGAGAAAAATTGATGCTTATACAAAAACTTACGATGAATTTAGTTTAAAATTTTTATATTTAAATCTATTAAACAATTTTTTTTACTATTTTATTTGAAAATAGTAAATATAAACAAATGAATGGTACTTAGTAAACTAAAATGGTTGGTGGATTATGTGTAACCAGTGGCTAATCGTTGTTGGGACATAGGTTGGTCACAGCCACCCCAAAATTTTCTCTAATCTTTTAAAAATACTTCTTATTTTATTTTATTTATAATACTATAATTTGTTAAATAAAAATTAATATATATTAAAATCAGGTTTATCCTTGTCATTGTGAAAAAATATTTGATAGGGACACATGAATTTTATGTTGTTTAAATGTTGGGTTCTATAATTGGTATATTTTATGAGTTGAATTGCGGTTATTGAGTTATGTTGTCGAGATGTATGTTTCAGTCTAATATGTGAAGATAACATACTATATGTGCATTTTTTCTTGTTACATGAATTAATCTAACCAAGTGACATGAAGATTGGTATGTGTAGATCTCATACGTTGAGAAACTTGTTAAGTGCTTGTACTTGAAGTTGACATTTCTTAGAATTGATGAATTTTAATATTTTATTGATTTACTGTTGTTGAATTTATTTATGTAATTGAAGATTGTTGGATTTATTTTTTTGTGCGAGAGGTTGATGAGTTTTTTAAAGAATTGCATAATTTGATTGAAATTTTATAGTTTTGAGACATTCAAGTATTAAATATATTTTCATTTAATATGTTTTCCTGTAAAATAAAAAAAAAGGTTATTATTTATGTATGACCCGCCAACACAACCCAACCCAACCCGTTCTTGATCGGGTCGGTTCGGGTCGGGTTAAATAAAAAAAATACGGGTTGGAAACTTAACCCAACCCAAAGATAATTAATCGGGTCAGGTCTTGGGTTTTGTCAAAACCCGCCCAACCCAACCCAACCCACGTACACCCCTAAATACCATCATGAAAATAGACTTGGCTATGAAAATTGGAAATATATTTCTCATACCCTACAATTGGTCTTCTTGCCGCCATATTTTTTCAAAGTTCCAACAATATCCTCTTCACTTTTAATTATATTATGGAAACTCAAACTTTGTGTTTTACGAAATATAAATGTTTTTTTTTTAACAAAATATATTTCATAAAACTTTAATTGAAGAGTTATAAAAAGCAATTATATTGGTAAAATTTATCTGGAGTCTTCAATGAATAAATGAAAATTTTGTAAAATTCAATATTTAATTTTACAGAATGTAGATATGAATAAAAAATTATAAAAAGTAAAATGTACAAATATTAGAGATATTTTTGTGTATTTATAGTTATCATATTATATGGGGCCATAAAATCAGATGTAGGAATGATCAGAAATGTTATCTAAAAATTGTAAATATTCCACATCTACTATACTGTATCTCCCAAAGGAACTTCTACAAATGCACCACAAACCGCATGAAAATTTGAGTTGGGTATAAAACGGGTCCACCTTGTTTAATCTTTTTAGTTTAAACTCATACATTAAACGATTAAACGGATCGATAACAATTCTATAAATTTAAGTGATTATTAGTATTAATATGTAATGTGTAGTAATTATGTATTAAAAGGAAATAGTAATGTAGAGGATAAAAATGAAATGACATTTTTAGTAAAGGGGTATTATAGTCAAACCAACTCATGTGTCTTGCTATATAAAGGTTGAGTCAATCAAATTGCTCAAAGGAAACCAATTCCCTTCTCTTCTCCATTTTGAATAAGAGAAGGAAGAGAGAAAAACTTTTATTTTCTCTCATTCACTTCATATTTCATTTTTGCATCAAACCTCCCAAACCCATAGAAGAAGAAGGCTAAAGAAGGGGACTAAAGCTACTAGAAGGCTAAATGATTAGAAGTAAGGCTCAATACTTCTCTTTTTGCTCTCTCATTCAACTTCAAAATTGAGTGAGTTCCTTCCCCCACCATTACGATAGTGATTGGAGTAGATTGTGGTTGAAAAATTGATGATTAGAAGGAACCAAACCTTGCATGCAAATTGGATATTTTTATGGGTATTCAATTGAGAAAACTTCATGTTAGAAACCAATTTTAGAACTTGTATTAGATGTGAAATTGATAGTTATATTAACTAGATATTGCATTAATCGTGATTGATTGGTTGAAACATGCATATACCTTGAGCATCAATTGATAGTGTGATGACTTGTATATAAGGTATTTGATAAAAATGTAGTTGTTGTCCCATAAATATTGTATGCAATACTTTTGGTATTTACTTGATAAATTTTTCTATAGAAATCGTTTGAAGTTTATTTTTGTACTATTGGAAACTAAACTAAATTTCTTTTGAAATAGACATTGGTTTCACTAAATTTGACTGAGAATTGATAGAGAAAAATGTGTCCCAAGTTAGACTATAGTTGTTGCCATGTTTTTGAAATCTTTATGTATTGTTTTGACAAATTGTAATAATTGAGAACTTAACTTGAAAAATGAAAACTATATTCCGACTAGATATCATTAGTTTTTTAATGAGGGGTGTTTACTCAAATCAGATGCCGTTTGATATTTTAATTGAAATGACAAAGTTGAAGTAAATTCTGCACAAAAAGATTATCAACCCGCATTGTAACTAGGATGGTTAGGACGTCGATTATAGTCATTAGACAATTGGTTACAGTGGGATAGACTTTCTCGGACTGAATCACATAGCAGAAATGAATCATAAAAATAATTATGTATCCTTATTAATTTATTCTAGCCAGCCTAAGTCCAAGTATGTAACGCGACTGCAATTGAGGTGAATAAGTTAGTAGAATTATGTAATTGTTTTTATAATTCATAAATTATAGAATTAAATTATTAAATATTATCCATTTAGATCTCGGGAGTCTACTTATGTTAGTTCTGTTGAAACTCAATAAGACATAGTCTCATCATTTATATTGTTGTTTTCAGTTAATCAGGTAACCCAGGATAAAGGGAAAGGAAAATCAACTTAGAAAGGATTATTAGAAGCTTAGTGAATGTTGTATTCGACATGACATTGTCGAATTTATGTCTTATTTCATTTGAACTTAGGTATTAAGTTAGATGCTGGACAAAATGTGTTGTCTACGTGTACACTTAATTATCCAGTACATTAGATATTATCATATATTATATTTTAGATTATTAGTATATGATATTATATTGTCCACAAAAGATAACGAGTTGTAATCCGTTGGTCTGAGTTTGTTCGCGATAGTCTGCGGTTAAACGGATTGATCTGTCGACCATAAAAATTTAAAATAATTCACTTTTTCGTAAAAATAAAAAATAAAAAAATCTAGAATTTAAAAAGTCTTGTAATTAAAACAAGCTAAAAAACTACTATTGTTGATAATTTTATAGTAGTAAGAAAAAAAGCCACAAATGAACTTAAAAGAACTCCAATAATTCAAATCAACATTAAAAGTATAACAAAAAATACGAAAGAATATAATTTATTTATCCTCAAAAGAGCGTTTGAATGAGATGGTAATAGTCTCTTCTAATTTAACTAAAAGTCTTGAATTGAAATTCTATTTTGAGAATGTAACATTGTTAAATCTATTAAGAAATAATTTCGTGCTAATTGTTAAAAAAAACATTAATTAATCATTAATTCATTAACTAATTCAAAAGTAAAGTTGGTATTTTTTTATTATATTTAAAAAAAATTATAGTTGCGGATTTAAACTATATAATTCACAGTATAAATAACAATCCATCTCAAACAAACCAATGCATAAATGGACTAAAAATATTAATTTTAATATGTGTGAATTACAAATTAAACTAGGAGATCCGCAAGACTCAGTCCATATACCGAACTCTAGTAAAAACTCTATGTTAATTAACAATAGTAGTAGAGAATAAATCATTTATGTTGCTTAGCAAGAAAAAAATAATTATGCTGCCATCATACTCTAAATATATTTTGCAATCATTGTAATAGTTTGATGGATCGAAATCAAATACATTATGAAGTTGATTCGCTAGCTTTTCAATTTATAGAAATATTATTACATGGAAATTTCTATTTTTTTCAAATTGCTCAACATAATTATCTATTTTGGATTTTCGCTTGATTTACAGAAGTGACAGGAAAGACATTCATGATTAATCCAATAAGTGGTGAATTCATGTCAATAATAATATCAAATGTCATATTTATAAAATATTTATTTAGATGAATTCTATCTTAAAAAGAGAATAGATTACTCATTTACGATGTAATAAATCATTATTTAAATTTTGATCGAAATATGTGTCTATATTTAATATAAGATATTATCTTTAATTATGTTTTAAATTTATAAAATGACAAAAACTAATTTTAAAGTGTATCGACTCTGTAAAATTATTTTTGATTAAAAGTAAATTTAAAATAAAATAATTTATATATAAATATATTCATGTGAAAGTGATTTGATAAATCTGAAGTTAAAAATGAATTTTAAAGACAAAAATTACAAATTCTATTGTGGTTAGATAATTTTTGGGTTATTTGATTTTGCAAAAACATGTTCAAATTTAATGGAAAGACTATTGCATCTCAAACTACAGCAAACTTTTGTTTTTAATCAACAAACTTCATTATCTCAAAGGTTTTTCACATGTCTTTCTCTATAACAGAGTTTGTAATCTTGATATGCTTTTTCGTTACAAGTCAACTTCCAAGTGCTCCCAAAATTTTGACTATTGAAATAGCTTTCAAGAAAGTTTGGTGTAATCATTGGGTTGAATGTAACTCCACTCTTGTGGTTTATGTGTTTCAGAACTATTTTTTTGTCCTTTGGAGATTGCATAATAGTTAGGATAATTACATGGTGCTATCTACTCATATGTGATTCTTCTATTTTCACATATATCGAGAAAGAAATGTTTATGTTATGTCAACAAACTTGTTTCCTTTGGTAAATGGTACCTTCACTCATGATATTTCTTTGGAGAGACATAATCCCTCGTTTCTTTCGAGAGGAGTTTTTGATGAATTAAGAATTATTGTTCTTACTTCAAATTTAAATGAATTTTCATGAGCTTTGGTTTTGTCCTTGTATATTGTTTTTTATACTTAATTTAATACATTAATAATTTAATGGTGCCGTAGAAGATTATAAATTTATAGAAAATGTTAATTAAATATTCAAAGTAGTATTAGATAATTTTTTTCGAATGTTGTGTATTTTTAAATTTAAGGTTTAATTGCAGTTTTAGTCCCCCTATTTATACTGATTCACGAAATTGGTCCCCCTATTTTAAAAGTCGACAGTTTTGGTCCCTCTCTGTGATTTTTTAGCTAAAAAATGATGACGTGAGATGTTTTAAATAACATGACATATGATACGATGATGTAGAGTGATTAACACCCATTAAATTGGAATAAAACGTCATAAAAACTTAACTTTTAACTTCGAATTTTTTTTCGTATTTTTAATTTGATTAATGACATATGAATAATTAATGAATCTAGGTGGTTCTATATCATAGAATTGTATGACACGTCATTTAAAATATATCAAATCGTCATTTTTTAGTTTAAAAATCTGAGGGAGGGACCAAAACTGTCGACTTTTAAAATAGGGGGACTAATTTCGTGAATCAGTATAAATAGGGGGACTAAAACTGCAATTAAACCTAAATTTAAAATAGTATTTTGATATTTTTTCTTTTTCTATCTCATGTTAGCGGAGATGAAGACACAAATACTTTTTTGTGTAATATAATTTTTATAAAAATTATTTTTGTATTACTTAGATATTTGTCTCTCTCTTAATATGAAAGAGAAAAAAACAAAAATTTAAATCTTTTGAAACATAGTTATTTTTATTTTTTCTTTTGATTTTTTAATAAGTGTTTTTAGGACACTTGTATCACTTTTAATTTATTTATGTGTAATATCAATTTATTTAGGTTAAAATCATATGAAAAATATAATACATTATATCTAAAAAAAATTTACGGTGACATACAAATCTTTAATTTCATTATAAAATTATAATTGTTATTAATAAACCGTCTAATCTACCGTATAAGATTGATTTTTATTGATAACAACTTTTGCACATTTTTTATTACAAAAATATTATGTAAATTTAATTTATTCGGTGGTCTTAATTGTTAGTCCAATTATTAGGAATACAACTGCATTAAAATCAATATATAAATTTCAGTGACAGTTTAAAAAACGATATTAATACTGCTAATTAATTATTATTAGATAAAAGAAGGCACCTCTTTAGATAATAATAATTTAAGAAATAACAACTTTTCCAAAGTTTTTTTTTGATAAGAACTTTTCCAAATTATTAATCTACTAAAAAAACATTCTTCACCAAAGGGCAAAACAAAAAACAAACGTAGATTAACAAGCAAGTCACGTCAACATATAAAAAGAAAGACAATGACGACAGAATAAATTTTTTCTAATAACCAAATTAATACCTCTTAATTAAAAAGTGTTAATCAAAATTTAATACAGATATTATCATCACAAATACAACACTGTCAAGTTGAAACCGAATTTCCAACCTCCCGGTGCGCACTACGCACCAGGTCCTTTTTACCTTCAACACAGTTCGTTTTCAAACTAACATTCGAAAAAAAATAAAGAATCAAACTATACTAAAACACAATAAAAATAAATAAAGAAATAAAATAAAAATATACAAATAAAAATTTGCTCTCTGTTTATCGTCGTGTTGTCTCTTGTTGTTTCTCTCTCTTCTTCCTCCGAAGCTCAGCTCCACCTAGGAGGGTCCACGATGGAGTTTTTCGATCTCACCGTCACAATTTCTCAACGCTCTTTCAACTTTCAACTTTCACCTTGACGCGAAAAAGGAACCCTATATCTTCTTCAACAAAACCACTTTCGGTTTAAGTTTTTTGATTCTGATTCTTGTTCGCGAGATTTTTGTTTGTTAGCGTGTATCGTGGAAAATAGGAATTTTAGGGTTTTGTGGAAAACTTAAGAAAGCGGATTACGACGTCGTTTCATGATGCCGGGACGTCGGTCGAAGTCGGAGAAGAAAGATGACGGCGATAAACAGCTCCGGCGAGATCCTTATGAGGTCCTTGGTGTCTCCCGTAACTCAACCGATCAGGAAATCAAATCCGCTTACCGGAAAATGGCTCTTAAGTATGTTTCTTTTCCATTATTGCCCCGAGTTTGTTGTTATTTGAAATTTGAATTTGAATTTGAAAGGAGTTTGTGGTTTTTGGAGGGGTATAATAGACTTTTATAAAGATATTAGCGGTTTTTGTTGTGAAAGGTGTTTTATGATTGATTAATGGTTTATTTATTGATGTGATTTGAATTTAGGGTGTTTTGTTTAATGAATGTTAATGATGGTTCTGACTTTTGTTCTTGGAAGTGGAACAGACACAGTAATAATTGGGAAAATACAAGGGTTTTGTTTGAAATTGATTTTTTAGTATGGTGAAGAATGAAGATAGTGTATAGTATTTTTATTTTTGAGTGGAAGATAGTGTATAGTCTTAATTGTTATATATATTGGGGTAGATAATATTGTGTATTTGATTTTTTTTTTTTATTAAGCTGATGCTATAATATGTGTGTATTTGGTTGTAATTGTCTGAAAATTGTGTGTGTGAACCACATGGTCAAAACTTCTAGGGCGAAGTCATGATTCATGAGTGTTTTTGCATTTTTATGATTTTCTCCCCTCTATGTATTAGTTGGTAGGTTTTCTGAGATTCATAATTGATCTGGAATTTGGTCAGCTAGCTGGGTTCCAATTTTTATTGTCTTTTAATGTAGATGATTCATGAAAGTAGGCTTGTTAATTAATCTATTATGGATAGGCATTGACAGAAGTTCTCGATGCTCGATACTATAGTTCATCTAAATTTTGATCAAAAAGTAGTTCATCTAAATTTGATATGGTTAATAATGATTAGTATATTTTGGGAAGAAGGTAAATTGTAGGTCTTATTTGTTGCTAATTTTTTTGGGTCCTAGTATGAAATTAAGATGATACAGGTCAAAATTCAATACATGCTGATTGTTCATCTAGATAAGCCCAAATAGCCTTCCAAACACCATGATGTAATGAAACTTCTGATCATATGCATATGATGATAGTGGAAATAAGCAGCTTACAATAAACATAAATGACTTAATGGAGTTTCCCTAAATAAATTAATACACTTCCATTCCAGGTGCACCTGCATTAGTGTTCTTCCTTTCAATTTTTGATCTGAACAAGGTTGGTTATTTTATTAATTGGCTATATATGTTCTATTTCAGGTTCCATCCTGACAAGAATGCTAATGATCCTAAAGCAGCTGATACGTTCAAAGAGGTTACCTTTTCTTATAATATCTTGTCAGATCCCGACAAACGGCGTCAGTATGACTCAGCTGGCTTTGAGGTAATATAAGTTAATGTTTTGAACATTTAAGACTTTTGGAGGGCCATCAATCCTCCCGGTTTACACTTTTTATTGCTTTTCAAAGATTCCAAATTTGCAATCGTGTAACAATTTTTTTTTCTTTTAAAAAGCAAAAAATGTTTTGAACCTATTCAAATAGATCACTAGTGATGAAATATTTCATGCTTTTGTGTAGGCGGTTGAATCAGATAGCCAAGAGTTAGAGTTGGATCTTTCAAGTTTGGGTGCTGTCAATACAATGTTTGCTGCACTTTTTAGGTAAGAAGGTTTAGTTTTCTTCTCTTCCTATTTGCTTCATCCTTTCTTTACGTTGAATGCTAGTAGATAATTTTTTTTTTATTTCTTCCCTTCTCTGGTTCCCCCTGCTTGTATCATTAACGTTCTCCACACATGACAGCAAACTTGGTGTACCGATTAAGACAACTGTATCTGCGACTATTTTGGAAGAGGCACTCAATGGCTTAGTAACCATTCGTCCACTTACACTGGGACAGTTCATATCTAAAAGGGTGAGTACTTTTTTTTTCTTCCAATTGATTGATCTATTTTCAGTCATATAATTTATTATTTATGCTTTGGTGCTTTCATATCATAGGTTGAGAAGCAATGTGCACATTTCTATTCAGTTACAATTACAGAAGAGGAAGCAAGAGCTGGATTTGTTTGTCGAGTGCAATCATCAGACAAAAGCAAGTTCAAGGTTCAAATTGAATTTTCTGCCATTGAGATATATAAAGATTGCATGCTAATTATGCTCAACCTGCTGATCTTCAGTTTTTCGTTCTTGCTTTATGGAGATTAGTTTTTTGCAGAATTTTATAAAAAATACGATTTCAATAAATCCCAAGTTTAAAGCACTTTGAATTTACCAGAATATCCATCATGTTATTTATCTGATGATCTCCTTTATTAGAGTACAACAGAGGGCAATATTTATCATTTCATGATGTATATTATATTGTTGCTGATAAATCCTTTATATCAGATGTTTGTTTAGTGATAAATCGTTTGAGCAATTTCATATATCCTAGATTTGTTGGAAACATTGAATAAGTAGGAAGATTATCAATCAATTTTCTTCCTAATCTACTATGTGTACCATTTTCTATATGTTGAGTGTCAGGTCTTGTCAATTGCCTTACAAGTAATTCCAATGCCAATTTAGCTATTCTAATGGTGTTGATTAATTATCTTTCCACAGTTATTATATTTCGACCAGGAAGACAATAGTGGCTTAAGTCTTGCACTCCAGGTACAAAACATTTTCTCCTGTCTGTTCAAACATAACATGTGTTTTTCTTTCTTCTAAGTAATTATGTCTGATGTAATGTGCACTTGTGTAGTCCTTGAATGTCAGTGGCTGTCTTGTAATTATTTAATTCATACATTGTTTTGCATTCTCTGACTTCTGAACATTCTTTGATGTTACTAATTACTGATGTAGGAAGACAGTGCAAAAACAGGGAAGGTTACCTCTGCTGGAATGTATTTTCTTGGGTTTCCTGTTTATCGGCTAGATCAAACAATGAACTCCGTGAGTTGCTATTGCAAATGGACCTTTTTCACTTCAAACTTTTGTCTTTCATTTCAAATTTAAAATTTGGTTCAATTATTTTTCTACAGATAGCTGCTGCTAAGGATCCGGATACATCATTTTTCAGAAAGCTTGATGGGTTCCAGCCCTGTGAATTAACTGAATTGAAGGCTGGTACCCATGTATTTGCAGTTTATGGTAACACATTTTTATATGCCCTGTGATGCATGTTATGTTTGTTGACTGTAATTACGCTATACAGAAATTGACTATTCCATGCTCTGTCAAATTTCTGCCAGGTGACAACTTTTTCAAAAGTGCAAACTATACAATAGAAGCCCTGTGTGCTGCACCTTTTAGCGAAGAGAAAGATAATTTAAGAACCGTAGAAACTCAAATTTTGTCTAAAAGAGCTGAAATATCAAAGTTTGAAGCAGAATATCGAGAGGTATACACTTTGATACTAGCATTGCAGGCCATCTGTATCTAATTATATCATTTCATCAAATCTCATACTGGATTTTTGCAGGTACTGGCACAATTCACAGAAATGACAAGCAGATATGCACACGAAATGCAAACAGTGAGTTTTTCTACTCAAAGAGTTTCTTTGCAGCCCGCATAGAAAAACCTCATTTGATGTAACCAACTGAAGTTGAGCTATTTATTGATTCTCTTTGCAGATTGACGAGCTATTGAAACAAAGAAATGAAATACACGCCTCGTACTCTGTTGTCCCTTTAAAGAGGAGTAGTAGCAGCAAGAGTAGATGTAAAACATCTTCGAAGGAGTCAAAAGAAGATGGCGAAGCAAGAGAAAAGAGGAATACAAGGGAACGGCCAAAGAAGAAGAAATGGTTTAACCTCCACTTAAGAGTTGATAAGAGAAAGGCTTGCTAAGGTGAGAATCGGAGAATTAAGAAGTTCTTCTGTTGTCACAGATGTATCGATAATTATCGCCTTATTTTATAGTTGCTTGCCAACACTGAATGCCATGGTCAAACTCTATAATCAGTTGATCTATCTACACTCTGTTTTGATTATTTAGCTATTGTACAAGCTAAAAGGAAGGCTTTGGCAAAGCAACAAAACAACCAAATGTAGTTGGAAGGTTTTATTTATATGTATGCTATTCAAGCATGTCAAGGATGACAACAACTCATTGTTCTCATTGTTTTTTGTATAATCCCTTTCTCCCTTTCCTTTTATTTTGTCTCTAAATAGCTCTCATCTTCAGGATTCGTACTTGTAAATTGTCTGATTTATTGATGAAGCATTATAAATTCTCTAAGCGGGTTGTAATTTTGTTTAGAAGTAGTGGCAAAGCATTGGAAGACAGAGCCTGGTAATTTCTTGTTCAATACTCAATAATAATAATCTCAAATGTTGGGCTAAATATATCTTTTGGTGTTTTATATATTATTAACCTCTCTCGTATGTTGTATGTTTATCATATTTTGCCTTTTGTTTTATTTTAATTTGTCTCCTGCGGTTTCAATTTGTGTAATGATAATTCATGTCAGTACATTTACTAGAGATATTCGATTCCTTCTCTGAACTTTGACGTCATACGCAGCATGTTAGAATTATAATTACCAGTGCAGTGATTGGCAGCTGTGGGCCTGTGGCCTTTTCTTTTGTTGTTTGTTATTTTACTCATTTATTTATATGCTGAATTTATTAAAATTTAATTTATATATACTAGGGATGTAAAGTTTTTTGACTTTTGTCATAATTATTTATAAAATTGATAATGATTTATCAATTGTGTAAATTTTTTTACACAGTGAGTGCTGCATAGAAAATTTAACTTTTGCATTTGCGTTGATCTAAAGTGTTTGTAATTGTTATAAATCTCAGTTACCGAATTCCATCCCTACTTTAAAAAAAGTGTTATGTTGGTTTGTTGTTTAATTTACTAGTTGTAATAATGCTAGTATTTTGCAGTTTTTGTTTTTCAAGACAAATTCAAATGTAATTATAATACTTTAACTTTTTATTATATATTAATAGTTATAAATGGGAAAAAGTTATTTTTTTTAAAGAATAATAAATATTATTATAAATTCACATATAAATGCGAGGTTTTAAATTTAAATTCATGCATTTGCTAGTTGAGTTAGATTTAAGGATATGAAAAAAAATAAAAGATTGCAAATTGAATAATATATGCTTTTGGTTTTTGTAATATGGTATGGTTTTAGCCCTTTTAAAAAATAATTTAGATTTATTTCCTATAATTCGGTTGTTTTATTCAACTTAAAACATAATTACGTAAATAAAAAAATTATAAAATACAAGGATGAAAAATAAGAAAAAAAAAATAATTTGAGCTTTTAATTTGAATCATTGTATATGTACATGTGTCACCACCATAAATTTTTTTTTGACTTTTCTTGTCTTTCTTCAATCTTTCATAAAGTAATTGTTATCTTTGAGTTGTTTGCGTTATATTTATTGTTAATATTATCCATAAAATATTATTTTATTCATATCTCATGTGTATATTATTTTCTCATATACTATATAGTTTATCAACAACAAATCCCTACAATAACATAACCAAAAAAATGGAGCATTCATTATTATAGATAACTATTACTAGACCTTGATAGAGATAGAGTACTGCAATGCTTGTCGTAAAAATTAGCTACCAATAAATTTAACACCACAACAACAAAACAAAGATACATTTTACTAATATGAGAGTGGACTTATTGTGGATGCTACACAAGAGTTTTTGTATTGAATTGTTTGAATAATCTCTTAAATTATTATATAATGATAATCTTTCAAATCATACTTTGCTTACACTTTAATTCTATTTACAGTAAATAATATATGTAAAACTTGTACATGATGAAATAGAAAATTGACATTAAATAACCATATAGTTTCTTAGATACACAAGAAAAATAAAGTCAATGGATCAATAAGACCTGAAAATATGTATGTTGTGTAGGAAAACTTTTATATGCACGAGATGATGGGGAATAAACACAGAAAACACAATAACAAGTAATACGCAGCGGATATAAAATTCCCCCAACTTGCAAGAATCCGTGAGGAGCAACAACAAACTATGGCAGCAAATTAATCAAAATAAAAGAGCGTGAAGAACACCGATATTTTAACGTGGAAAACCCTCAATGCAAGGGTAAAAACTACGGGTCGTCCAGACCAAAGAAATAGCTCCACTATAATCAAATAAGGGTACAAGAGAGTCTTAAAAAAGATGCACAAAGTGTGCCTACAACCAGCCAAAATAACAAAGCAATAAAACATACAAATGAAAAGCAAGAAGAAGTAAAACATCCAAAAACCTGCTACTGTGCGAGCCTGATATCTCCCTCTCCAGACGTCATTTCGCCGATCCGACCGTTGAAAACGAAGCCCTGACTGTTGCAAACCTACTGTCAAAATTTCAGCCCGATCCAACGGTTAACGAATGCGCAATCGATGTTTTTCTGAGACTGATTTAACAAAATCGGGAATAGGGTTTACTCTTCTCTTTTCTCTTTTGGTGGCTGTCTTTTCTCTCAAAATAGTCTCTCTCTCCTAACCCTAATTAGACCACTCTCCACTTAAATAAGTGAGTCACATGGACTACAATATTTGAACTTTTCTCCACATAGGAAGGGAGCTCAATACCCAACACATCTCCCCCTCACAACTATGTGGAGATAATCGCCAAACCGACGATATCACAACAAGTTTCAAACTTCCCTCTTGGTAATGCTTTAGTCATCATATCAGAACCATTATAATCAGTATGAACTTTAGCCAACTCCAACAACTTAGCTTCCAAAACATCACGTATCCAATGATACCTCACATCAATGTGTTTGGACCTGCTATGAAACGTCGAATTCTTACCAAGATGAATAGCACTTTGACTATCGACAAATAAGACATATTTGTCCTGAATAAACCAAAGCTCCTGCAAGAATTTCTTCAACCAAATCAACTTTTTGCATGCTTTGGTAATGGCAATGAGCTCTGCCTCAGTTGTAGACAACACTACACATTTTTGTAATCTAGATTGCCAAGCCACAGCTCCATCTGCAAATTTAATCATGTAGCCTGAAGTTGACTTTCTTGAGTCAATATCTCCAGCCATATCTGAGTCGGAGTACCCCACCAAAATAGGTTTGTCACCTCCAAAACAAAGCCTCATACATGTAGTACCACAAAGATACCTCAAAATCCATTTTACAGCATTCCAATGCTCTCTACTTGGATTTGACAAAAATCTACTGACTGTACCAACAACATGCGCAATATCTGGTCTTGTACATACCATTGCATACATCAAACTACCCACAGCAGAAGCATAAAGAACTCGTTCCATGTATCTTTTCTCATCTTCACTAGAAGGAATTTGTTTAGAACTCAACTTAAAATGAGCAGCAAGATGAGTACTTACAGCCTTAGAGTTTTCCATGTGAAACCTTTGCAACACTCTCTCAATATAGTGTTCTTGTGACATCCAAAGTTTCTTCTCTTTTCTGTCACGCATGATTCTTATGCCAAGAATCTATTTAGCTGCTCCCATGTCTTTCATGGCAAATGACTCGCCCAACTGCTTCTTTAACCTGTCAATCTTGGAAATACTTTTCCCAACAATAAATATGTCATCAACATATAATAACAGGATAATGAAATCATCGTTAGAAAATTTTCTAACAAATACACAATGGTCAGAAGTAGTCTTCACGTATCCTTGGTCACACATAACAGACTCAAACTTTTTGTACCATTGCCTTGGAGCTTGCTTCAAACCGTATAGACTCTTTCTTAGTCTACACACATAGTCTTCCTTGCCTTCAACAAGAAAACCATCAGGTTGCTTCATGTAAATCTCTTCCTCCAAATCACCATGAAGGAAAACCGTTTTTACATCCATTTGCTCTACCTCTAAGTCAAGAGTAGCTGCCAAACTCAACACGGTTCTAATTGACGACATTTTTACCACAGGTGAGAAAATCTCATTAAAATCAACACCCTTTCTTTGACGGAAACCTTTCACCACTAATCTGGCTTTATACCTCGGAGACTTTGAGTTACTCTCAAGTTTCACTCTATAGATCCACCTGTTTTTCAAAGCCCTTTTGCCTTTTGTCAACTTCACCAAATCATAAGTGTGATTATCATGCAAGGATTTCATCTCATCATGCATTGCATCCAACCACTTTTGACTTTCTTCACTCTCCATGGCCTCTCGAAAACACTCAGGTTCCCCTTCATCAGTCAAATTCACATACTCATCAGAAACATACCTTGTAGATGGTTGTCTCTGCCTCTTAGATCTCTTGAGTTGGGTTAGAGATGATTCAGAAGCATCATTAAGATTCTCATCGTGTGACAACTCATGATCTTCACTAGTTGGAATATTTACCTCATCTCTAAGTCGATGATCATCAACACAATCATGTGGGTCATCATTCTGATCATTACGATCAGTAGTATCCAAATCAGGAACAGGTAACTGAACTGGATCACCATCAGATAAGACGTTATCTTTCTCAGGTGTAGTCTTCTCCACCTTATCAATGTCTTCAATAGTTTGGTCTTCCATGAACACTACATCACGACTTCTAATAACCTTTTTGTTTATAGGATCGTATAACTTGTAGCCAAATTCATCCTCACCATAACCAACGAAGATACATTGCTTTGACTTTGCATCCAACTTGGATCTTTCATCCTTCGGAACATGCACAAAAACCTTGCAACCAAAGACTCTCAAGTGATCATACTTGACATTCTTCCCAAACCATACCTTGTTTGGTACCTCACTATTTAAAGCGATAGTAGGAGTAAGATTAATAACATGCACCGCCGTGTACAGTGCCTCACCCCAATAATGCTTAGGCAACTTAGCTTCAGAGAGCATACACCTCACTCTCTCAACAAGTGTCTGATTCATCCTCTCCGCTAAACCATTCAGCTGAGGAGTTTTAGGAGGAGTATTTTCATGTGCTATACCCTGCTGTTTGCAATAGACATCAAATGGTCCACAATACTCACCACCGTCGTCAGTACGAACACGTTTCAGCTTCTTGCCTGTCTGCCTCTCAACCAAAGCATGAAATTGTTTGAATTTCTCCAACACTTGGTCTTTTGTCTTCAGAACATAAACTCATAGTTTCCTGGAACAGTTATCAATAAAAGTAACAAAATAAAGTGCACCACTAAAAGATTTTACCTTTAAAGGGCCACAGACGTTAGAATGCACCAATTGAAGCAACTCTGACTTTCTAGAGGGAGGATGCCTTTTGAAGGATACTCTAGTTTGTTTACCAATTATGCAGTGAGAACATTTCTCCAAATCTACATTCTTCAATCCTGGAAGCACATCCTTTTTAGCTAAGCAATTTAACCCCTTTTCACTGATATGGCTAAGCCTTTGGTGCCACAAAGATGATTCCATATCCACGACATTCACACTGTCTTTTGCAACTAAAGCTTTTGTCCAATACAGTTTACTAATTTTCTCCCTCTAGCCACAACCAAGTTACCTTTACTGAGTTTCCACTTTCCAGAAGCAAAATGAATATCAAAACCATTTTCATCAAGCATATGCACAGAAATCAAATTGAAGCGAACATCTGGAGCATGTTTGACTCCTTTAAGCAACAATTGCATTCCCATGTTGGTTTCCAAGCATACATCACCAACACCAATTACCTTAAATACACCATCATTACCCATCTTCAAAACTCCAAAGTCACCTAAAGTATAAGATGTGAAGAACTCCTTCCTCGGTGTAACATGTAGTGTAGCACCACTATCAATTATCCACATGCTCTCATCAGATACAAGATTAATTGACTCATAGTCACGGAGAATAACAAGATCATCACTAGTAGCAGTAGTAACACGGTCATTATCACTATCATCATCACGACCCCTTGGTTTCTGCTTACCTTTCTTGCCTTTGTTCTCCTTTTTCCACAGAAAACAATTCTTCTGTATGTGCCCTGTTTTTTTGACAATAATGACACTTCACATTTTTGTATCTAGACTTGGACTTGCTTCTGCTGTTTTCTCTACCACCATTCGGTTCTTTTTTCTGACTTCTCCCTCTATTTTCAGTGACAAGAACTTCAGATTGAGATGAAGAACCTTGTGCCTTCCTTCTCATCTCCTCATTCAAAACACCACCCTTAGCTGTTTCCAAAGAAACAACACCATTAGGAGCTGAACTCGTTATAGAAACCCGAAATGTCTCCCAAGATTCTGGTAAAGATAACAGTAAAAATAATCCCAATAGCTCATCATCAAACTTGATACTCATTCCAGACATTTGATCAAGGAACCCCTGAAATTGACTCAAGTGGTCCGAAATAGACGTTCCTTCCTTATACTTCAAACTTATGAAATTGTTCAGTAAGAATAATTTATTATTCCCTGATTTAGAGGCGAACAAAGTCTGTATCTTATCCCACATAGTTTTTGCATTTGTCTCATTAGCAATATGATTATAAACATTATCTTCTACATATTGCCTAACAAAACCACATACCTGTTGATGTTCAAATTCTCAGTCTTCCTTAGATTTAGTATCCGACTTTTTAGAACCAAAAATAGGAAGATGCATATTCTTCACAAATAACAAATCTTTCATCTTGTCCTTCCACAAATGGTAATTAGTACCATTCAAGCATACCATCTTTATATTCATATTTGCCTCCATCCTTCAAGCAAGTCAAATAACCCTTTAACCATGAGCTCTGATGCCACTGTGATGGGGAATAAACACAGAAAACACAATAACAAGTAATACGCAGCGGATATAAAATTCCCCCAACTTGCAAGAATCCGTGAGGAGCAACAACAAATCTATAGCATCAAATTAATCAAAATAAAAGAGCGTGAAGAACACCGATATTTTAACGTGGAAAACCCCTCAATGCAAGGGTAAAAACCACGGGTCGTCCAGACCAAAGAAATAGCTCCACTATAATCAAATAAGGGTACAAGAGAGTCTTAAAAAAGATGCACAAAGTGTGCCTACAACCAGCCAAAATAACAAAGCAATAAAGCATACAAATGAAAAGCAAAAAGAAGTAAAACATCCAAAAACCTGCTACTGTGCGAGCCTGATATCTCCCTCTCCAGACGTCGTTTCGCCGATCCGACCGTTGAAAACGAAGCCCTGACTATTGCGAACCTACTGTCAAAATTTCAGCCCGATCCAACGGTTAACGAATGCGCAATCGATGTTTTTCTGAGACTAATTTAACAAAATTGGAAATAGGGTTTACTCTTCTCTTTTCTCTTTTGGTGGCTGTCTTTTCTCTCAAAATAGTCTCTCTCCCAACCCTAATTAGACCACTCTCCACTTAAATAAGTGAGACACATGGACTATAATATTTGGGCTTTTCTCCACATAGGAAGGGAGCCCAATACCCAACACGAGAGTGTCATTAGTTACGTTGAAAATCTTCTGTCTTTATCTAGAGTTTTTTATGGTAAAGGTAGTGACCTAAATCATGGAAGGAGACTCAACACAAATCTTCAAAATCAACACTATTAACCGCCCGAATTGGATGCTACTGTATACTAAATCAGACAATATCATATATTGAATTATGAAGCACTGTCACAAACTTTGAAAATAACATTGACACATCAATAATAATAATTTGATAATAAAAATGATTGAATGTAATCACATGTATCAGTATCGTATCAATCGAACACCAATACGTGTCAATTGAACATGTCTTCAATATGAAATGTTAGTATTAGATAGATATCAAACATTGACGAAATTAGAAGTGACCATATAAAGATACTCATAAAAAATAGGAATTGCTCTATCAAAATTGACAGTTATTTGTTAAAAACAAGTCTTATAGTACTATATCAAAACCTTAAAATAGCGAATGCTCCAATTTTTTGATTATGAACTATTGGAATTTTGTTACCGATAGATGAACTATATATTAAAAAATATGTACACATGAGCCTTACAACGAAATATATTTTGTGGGCAGTGTCAATAATAAAAATAAAGAAAACAACTTAAAAGATAATTTTTACTATATGGAAATTTTTTGAAGATAGATAATAAAATTGATAATTTTACAATTGCGACACACTATCATGTGCAGCAGTTGAGGTTGTGAACAGAAGTAAAAGTTTATTTTTTCTTTTTATCTTTTACTCCTATAATTTGTTTTTGTTTTTGTCTCTATAGTAAAGTATTATTTTATTTTTTGCCTTTGCCACTTAGCTGAAGAAGAAATGTCAAAACTTAAACATTTTAACTCAAGATTGATCTTGGTTGTGAAAACAGAAAACGGAGAACGTTCTTGGTTAGTAATAAACACACAATTTTAAGTTATCTATCTAATTTAATAATCAAAAGACCGTAAATAAATATAGATGAGAGGAGAGAAATCACGCAGAGATTTATCCTGATTCACCCAATCCGGACTACGTCTAGTCCTCACAGTTTGTGAGATTTTTCACTAAGTGTTCTAACAGAGAACATTCTTGGTTTTTTACACCACTAGTTCAGATCAACCTTGATATATTACACAGCTTTACCTTTCTGCTCAGAAAGGATTTCAACATTCTACCTTTTAACATTTGAGAGGATTTTTACACTTTACCTTTTACACATAAAAGGATTTTTTACAAGCTAATCAAATTATCTTCAATATAATAGTTTTGAGTTAAAACAATAATGATTTAAAGTGTTTTGTCAGAACCTGAGAAAGCTCAACTCTTGTTTGAGTTTTGATTCTTTTGACAGAGAAATACAATAGAATGATTCTAGGAATCAGATGAGAAAAATCAGAACTGATTCTATGTAAGAATATGAGAGACTTTCGAGTATGATTGTAAGTAAGTGATGATTTGCTTTGCACTTGAAAACTATGATTTTTCCTTAAGTTTGGAGTTCTTTTTATAAGCTTCAATGAGGCTTATGACAACTCATATGACCGTTGGAAAGAGTCCAACTGTCATGTGTCAGCTTGTGGATAAGATCAGACTTAAAACAAGAATGTTCTTGACTGAACATTCTCCGATTTACAGTATTTCATGGTCTTTTATCACTTATGCATATATCTCAGATATACAGCTAAAGCATACACTACCAGAACGTTCTTCGTTCTTGCCAATCAAGCTGGAGAATGACTAGTCTTGACTATCGAGAATGAACTTGCTTGATTTATTTATGAACCAAAGCTTTTATCCTTTGTATTTTGGATTGATTCTTTGCTGAGATGAATCCTGTACATTCCTTGGAGAATACTAATAACATGATTGTTAAATCCAAGAGCAAATATTTCTTCACCAGAGGAGATCGTTTGTTCTTGAAATTTCAAAATTGTGGAGAACGTTCTCCGTTTTCCAGACTTCTGCCAAGAACGTTCTCCATTATGTCTTTGTATTTTTGCTTTCTTTTCAATGTTATTTTGCTTGTAATGTTTGGTACCTATCTTTGATTATTACACTAAAAAACACATGTTAAATTAACATATCATTTAAAATCATAATTAACATTCTTAATTAACCTTTGTTTGTTTACATCAAAACACTAATTGAGATTTTGTCTTAACATTAGCAACCACTCATGGGTTGTTGACGTGACAATCACATGATAATTCAGTGTCACAAGACACCAAAATCACATTCGATTGCTATATCAATATGTTAGGTCATTTAAGTTGGATGTAAATTGATAACAAAGACTAAAAACAATAAAAATATCGAGTTACTGAGACTAGAGACTGAATTTTTTGTTCTTCTTTCAAACAACTAAAACTAAAAAATAACCGTATTATATAGTTAAAAAAACACACTTTTCGGTGATAAAAGTTGAGATATTGAATGAGTATAATGCTAGAGTTCTAATATTCGATCCCTGATTGTGATAATTTTCTCCTCTCTAATTAATTCCTAACAAATAATATTTGTTTATAAAAGAAAAAGAAACATTTTCCTTCTAAAAGAATCAACTCTAAATACTCACCAAAAAAGAAAGAGACTGGTAATACTGAGAAGAAAATTTTGAGTGGCAACATATAACTCTTCTAAATAATAATCATTCACTACTATGATTAACCAAATTTAATTGATCAAAAATTCAATTTTCATACATTTTTATTTTCTTCTAATAATTTTTCGTATTAAATAAAACTTCTCATAAATTAAATGCATATACTAAGCGCAAAACATTATGAGCCAAGATATTAGATAACTGATCTTTATTAGTTTTGTAATATATAAGGTGAAGGTGAACCCAACTTTATAGGTGTTGCGTCATACACCGAAATTTATAGCAGATGATATATCACAATGGAAGCATTTATTAATTTCTTGACAAATAAGGCTTATCTGCTAATCGATTGACTCAAATAATAAAACAAATATACTTAACTAAAATATTCAAAGTCGTACAATTTCTTAAAACTAATGTATTATTAAAAAGTATTCATGTTAGTCTAGATCTAACAAAAAAAAAATCATAATATAATATCAGAATCTATCAATCTTATTAAAAAGAATAAACATAGATAAATTTAAAGGAACAAAATCACAACATAAAAATATAACATATAAATTTTAAAATTAAAGAAAAACCATAAAGGTTGTCTAATAAAAATAAGATAATAATACCATATAAAAATTGTTACAACACATCGATTAAAGTTAAATACAATTATAAGTTTAAAATGTTTTTGACTAATGTATTTTGTAATTAAGTATATAAATCATCTCTCTTATATTTCAAACATTTAATATATCCGTAGGCAATGTGAGGTTAAACTTGAACCCAACCAATCGAGCCACCTATTATTTATACCAATGCATCAAGTCCAATAGTATTGAACGTAAGAAAGTTTTGAAAGAAGACAAAAATTAGTATATATTTTCGTGCTAAACAAAAATAGAGTTTAAAAGTCAAATTTGAAGTCAGAAGTTACAAATTCTAACTTTAACTTAGTCAATTTAGCATTGGGCAATGATTTGAGTGTTGGATGT
Source organism: Cicer chorassanicum (assembly GCA_037974735.1). Taxonomy (NCBI): domain Eukaryota; kingdom Viridiplantae; phylum Streptophyta; class Magnoliopsida; order Fabales; family Fabaceae; genus Cicer; species Cicer chorassanicum. The sequence continues at coordinate 7,415,705 of JBBPBP010009778.1, read as the reverse complement.
GTTCGACAGGTGGTAATAAATTTCAAAAGACTTACAGATCGCGGTTTGCTATGTGGTGGTTTGGTCTATTTAGAATCAGCATAACTGAATTGAATAGTATTTGAATTTTTCACTAGAGTTAAAAAAACCTCTATGTCTTTGTAAAATTGAGATTGGGATTTTGGATAAAGAGCTGGGGGTCAAGATTAAAGGGAACTGCCTGTGGCATCTTAATAGTGTTGAAACATGTTACTTTTGATCATATTATTAGGGAATTCAATAATCCTATCTTGAATTGGATCAAGGCTTTGATATTGAAGGTGTGTTGGTTTTCTTATGATGCATCAAACAGGAGCATAATGGGCTTGATATAATGGTTTTCTTATTATGCTTGTGTTTTTCCTGTGTATTTCACTTTAAGAATGCTATATTGGCCATTTTATGCTATGGGAGTATTCTCCTTTCTTGGTGTAATGCCCAATATGGGTTGTTTCTTTAGAGGTGTGTGTGGCCTATCATATGTGATGGCTGAATTTTGTGTGTATCAATTTGCAATTTTATTTGTCACAAATCAGTTTTGTTGGGAAGTTCGGGGAGCGTAGGAGTAACAACGAACCAAATGCTTCAAGATTTGTAAGAAACTTTGATATTACATTTCAACTCAAAATCTAAAGACATTAGGTATATGAGTTATTTCTTGTATATATTCAATATTTATTTCATTCTTTACGATAACATTAAACTGACACTTAACTTTTGAACCGACCGTCAAGTGACACTAAAATATGAAACAAATTGTTATTAACTAGAAAAACCTTCGTCTTAAAAAAACAATTATATTAAGAACAATGTAATTTACACATATAGAAAACCAAATATTAAATCAAGATGTTTAAGAAAATAATCATTCCCATTTACTCCTAGTTTGATGTGTGTGTTTGTAATCACAAGTTACCACCAATCTTTTATTCATACTCTTCAATACAAAACTTTCAACCAACACATAACAACAAAATTTCTTCCACATATTTTTTCCACCAAACTCTTCAACTTTTGTTACTCTAACTTCTCTTCCATTCCCACCAATCCATCCAACTCTTTCTTGTTCCCATTTCATTCCCTCAACAACTTCCAAACTCAATCCAACATTCACCTCTTCTCCAACGTAATCAAAACCCTTAAACCACAACACTCCATCAACCAATCTATTTTCATCCCAAATAGCATCCCTCCCTCCTAATTTAGCAACTTTTGTTTGAACAACAACATCTACAAACACATCACTCTCTCCACTATTTTCATTTTCCTTTGAAAATATCTTTTCCCATCTTTGCTCAAGTGTTAGCTCATAGAACATTGACATATTCATTTGCTCCTTTAATTTCATTCCTTCATTCACAAACATAAAAGGACAATACCATTTGCCAACAACCACTGATTCAGAACAATAATTGGACAATGGAAAGTTGAAATTGGGTAGCTTGGAACGCAAGGAATCGTTTGAGCCTAAAGCTTGGCTTAAATGGTATGTGTGAGGAGTGCTGGCATAAAGTCTCCACCATTTTGCTCTTAATAAACCGGGAGGAATTCCATCAGAGGCAACGGATTTTGAGCAAAAACCAAATTCTTTCTTGATTATTTCAACCTGTTGATAATCATTGAAGGGCTCTAGTGGTTTTGGTTTAACATCATTGACAATACCGAAGCATAAACATGTGCTCATGTCCTCTTCCATTGAACTTGTACTAGCATGCCTGAAATCAATTCAAATTTCAAATTTTTCTTTGAAACAACCAATATAACTCATCAATATTTATTATTTTTAAAAGGCTTGCATTTTAGTCCCCTCATTTTTTTAAATTTTTGACATTTGATCCTCCTCTACGATTGACCTTCAATTTCAATTATGTCGCAATATCAATTATGCTGATTTTATTTTAATTTTAAATTATTTAATACCAATTTAATATTTTCTAAAATAAAAATTCTTTTTTCTTTCGAAACTACTTTTTTTTGCTACAATTTTTTTTTTTAAAAATAAAAAAAGTTCAATTTTTTTTTTTCAAAATTCTAAAGCAAAGAAACTCAATTTTATTGAAAAAAATATTTTATACTTTTATTTTTCAGAAATTATGAACGTGGTATTAAACTAAAATTCCACATCAACGTGATAAATATTGCCACATCATTAAATTGAAGGTGAAATGAAGCCAACATCAAATGTCAAATTTTTTGAGAATGAGGGAATCAAGATGGTGGAAAAAAATTCGAGGGACCCAAATTACAAATTTACTTAAATGGTTAAATGGTGAAATCAAAATTGCATTTTAGACTTTTTAAAACTTTACCATTTATTTAGATTGACAGTGAGTTTGGTGGAAACACGGTTTGTCACCATATTTTGATATAAATTACACTTTTAAACTTCAAAAAATTCACAATCTAAACGTCATTTTGCCAAATTAATCGACGAAAATTCAAACATACATTTAACAAATGTTTAGAATTGTTTATCACAAAGATCCTGTTTAGATTGCTTATTACAAAAATACTCTTAAATTTATAATTGTCTTTTAAAAAATTTAAATTCTAGAAAATTCAATTGTTTTAATTGTATTTTTTTCGTTTGTAATTTTACTAAATAGATGTAATTAATTAAAGATTGTGTTTTCGAAGGAGTGACACAATGGTTAGGCAAAGTACAATCTTTTGTGGGGTGGTAGTGAGGTTGCTCGAAAATTTTATTAGACAAAGTGGAAGAAAATATGTGTTTCTGGGAAAAAAATTGAGGTTTGGGCGTGCGTACAGTGATATATTTCAATTTGTTTTGCTAGTTAAATGAGACTAACGTTTGAAAACTGATTAAAATAGTATTTGATCTAATAAGTATGGGTTAGATGAGTCTAATGTTGCTGATAGGTCCAACGTAGTATTGAGTTGATGGAAGAACTTGCATTTAGTCTATGATGAGTTGGGTGGTGAAAAGGAAATTTGGTTCGTTTGGTGGGTCATGGTAGAGATACTTCATTTTGGCATAACAATTGGGTTGGTGGTTGAGAAAAATAGTTCGGTGGGGTGTGGATGGGGGCTTGGAGGTGGATGATAAATTTATTTGTATGGGAGGAAGAGTTATTAGTGTATTGTACTCTTTTGATGAATTTAATGGTCTTGTAGGAAAATGTATCGAACAGGTAGACTTGACAATATGACCGATGAGACGAGTACTCTATCAAAGCTGCTTATAATAAACAACTATCTAACAATTCAAGTGTTGAAGGGGATTCTCTTTTTGACATCACTTGAAACAAGCTGAAACCTCTCAAAGTATCTTTGTGTGTACGAAGGTTTTTTAATAACAAATTACCCACTGAAGATAATTTGGTCTTGCGCGGCGTCTTAGGAGATCAAGTCATTCGTTGCTTGGGATGTGAAATAGAGAATTGTTACGACACTTATTTTTTGAATGTAATATCTTTGGTCGAGTTTGGTTTGATTTTCTAGTTTGGTTGGGTGTTCAAAGTGCATTACCCAATTATGTATAAAATCACATTTTTCAAATTCAAGGGCTTCTTCTTAATTCAAGAAAAGTTCAACAAAGCGTATTGATTGTTTGGACTGTGTGTTTATGGATCATGTAGAAGATGTGTAACACTTATGTGTTTAATCAAGTTGTGGTGAATGTTTCTTAGATGGTAGATGGCATTAAGGTTCTTTCATGGTGGTAGCTAAAATCCAAGGCTATATAGTTTGATTTTGACTTTAATATTTGGTGGATCAATTCCAAAGTTTGTATGGGTTTGGATGAGTTGTCTAAATTCTCCTAAGCTCTGGTTTTTTTAGTTCGTAGCTTTTATGTTTAGATGTTTTGTATGTTGATTGCTTGGTTTTTGGCTTTTGTGGTACAAATTTCCTTTGATGTATTGTTCCTTTTGTAGTTATTCTAGACAATTTTATGTTTCAAATAACTCTTATTTATTTCAATTTGGGCTTTTTAAAAATAAAAATAAAAATATGTTTTGTCTTAATCTTTCAAATTTTTGAAAACAGAATCTTGATAATTCTTAGTTCGGAACATGGGATAAATAAAGTTCAACTAAAGATTGTTTTAGCCATGAACAAACTCAAGTGATGTAATTGATATAATCTTCATTGAAGTTCATTAACTACTTGAGTTCAATCATTAGTATTAAATAATTATTTAAATTTTTTCTAAATTATGTTTTTTTAATTTTAAAATCCATAAAATTCCTTCATTTTTATGAATATAAGATTTGGGATTAGCATCAAATTTATAGGAAAAAGATTATCAACAGAGGATCAAATTGTGATGTTTAAAAGCAAAACTATAAAAGTTGGTTGAAATGGAAAAGTGATAGCATACCCTTGACTCTTCCCTTTCCTTCTAATGACGTAGTAACGATTTGAAGACAATGGTTGATTCAATACTGGAAGGAACATGGCTTCTTCTTTGTGACTGTGAGTGTCTTCACCAACAAAAGAAACAATGGATAAATTTTTGTTCTGAGGGAATGGAAAATCCTTGATTCTTTTGTTCTTAGACAAACCAAAACAAGAGTAAGTTTGAGCTTCTTCATCTAATAGAACAAGATAACTTGAATTTGGTCCTGATGGTGGTGGATCTGAAAGAGCACTAGGATTCCTTTTGTACATGGAAAGAAGTCTTGTTGCATACATTTTCTCTAATTAAACTATGATCTATTGATCTTGCAAATGTATAATTTCCTAATGATCAATGTATGTATGCATGTCTTTATGCCATGTCTATCCTATAAATAGACTTCATACTTCTTATCCATGTTATGCTTAACAATAATTTGAACTTTGAACGGTTGAAAATCAATGAATAAATGGTTAGATTACTTATTTAATTAATTAATTATAGATTGAAAATCAATGAATAACTAATAATTTATTATGGTCAATTGTTATTGAACACTAAATTAATTGATGAATGTGTTGGACTTTTGTTTTTGAATGGACCGTGATAAATTGGTCCTTTCTGTTAAATTTAATAAGATGTTTATGTCTTCAACTATTTAGCTATTTAATTGTCATCTTATTAGATAGTTAAATTAATATTGAAAACCTAGATAGTAATGAGAGTAATTTACCTCTTATTTTTATCCTCTCAACGATTATCTCTCCAATTCTATAGATACACAATTCTTGATTCATATTATGAACTATTGGATGAACAATATGCTATGATTTGCACCTATCACATACTCTTAAATCCATCATAAACAACCACATTAGTCATTGACATGGCATAACACCCTCGAATAAGTCCATAAGATTATGAATATTCCAAAAATGTATCTTGTTCTATCGAACATTACTCATAGTAGTCCTTCTAATAGTAAGTGGTTTAATACATGGACTAAATTGCAAATTCGATAATAATGCTAGAGATCAAATTGATTGCAAGTTGTTAAATATTGGGGTCTAATTGATACTAAATAGTTAAATATAGAGAGACCAACTTGACACTTTAATTGCACACATTTGACAAACTGATTGATATGAATATTGTTTGACAAAGTCATCACGTTTTTTAGAGTATCCTACATAGTCAATGACCAAATTAATGGTTTACTACAAGGTCAATTGATTGAATTTTTTGCAATTTTTTATATGATAGATATCTAAGCCTATTATAAAGAGATAGAACTCTATAAAAGTATATCAAAAGTGACATCTTTCACCCTACAAGCTGATTTTGTAAGGATGAGTTATGTCTAATAAAAAAACCTAAGAGAATACTAAATTTTTGTGGTAATTTTTCTTTTAATATTATTCTTTATCCAAACTATATTTTTACAATTTTCTTTACACAATCAAATAAATGATTTTTTTTAAATAATGATAAATATTTTTTTTTTACTTTTTTTAGATGAAATAGTAAAGAAATTCGCACGTAACTGCGTCTCAAATTCGAATATGAGACATGGTAAACAGTTTGAGGTTCTGGATTAGAACTCAAAACATAATATTCAGCTTAACAATATTGATATGAATTATATACCTTAGTAGAGCTGTCAAAATGGGCTAGCCCGAATGGGTCGGTCCGCCCAACCCGCTAAAACATAGGGCTTGGGCCTAAAAATTTCAGCCCGAATTTTTTCAGGGCTTTTGAGCCCAATCCGAATAAACTCGTTACCCATTAGGGTTAGCCCGTATGGGTACCGGGTAGCCCGCAGCCCGCATAATCAATTTTAAAAAAAATAAAAAAGAGTAAAATTGGTCTTCAAAAAATGGCCCGAACAAACAAAAATTAAATTGGGCCGGTTCCAATTTTTTTTAAGAATTCACAAAGACACAACAAAGTACAAACCCTATTTTGAAGGGAAATATGACAGCACTCTCACATACAAATACGAATTTCGAACTTAGTATGTGTGTTATTTTATTGTGTATTTTTAATAATCTAGAATATCATATAAGTTGTTTTTAAATAGGCATGTAGAACTAAGTTGTTTTTAAATGGGCACGAAGAAATTTCGAACTAAGTTGTTTTTAAATGAACATGAAGAAAATTTTTAAATTAAAAGAGTCGCAAGAAAATCAAAAATATAATAAAAAAATTAAAATAAAATATTCGGGCTACCCGCCTAGCCCGCAGCCCGTCTAGGGCTGGGCTCGGGTAGTATTTTAACAGCCCATATTAAAATAGGGATTTTTAGCCCGGTCCGAAGAAACCCGCAATCTGTTAGGGCCGGCCCTAAATGGGTCGGGTAACCCGTTTTGACAGGTCTATACCTTAGAGCTATATTTAAAGGAGTTACCAAATTTTAGCATCTTATTTTTTCCGGATTATATTATTCATTTAAATTATCTTATAATAATTTATTGTTCTTTATTCAATCAAATAAATGGTTTGTTTTAAACAGTTACATAATTTTTTTTAACTTCATTATTTTTATTGAGAAAAATGGAAAGATTGGGGCGTTATTTGGCTAATTGTTTTTAATTTTTTATTTAATATAAGCTGCTATTTGGCTAACTGTGACTCAGTTGGGACGCACACCATTTTTATTAGTATACTAATGCACACACTGGTCTTGTTGCCTAATTAAATATTTTTATAGAGTGTTGAGTTGGCTCTTCTTGCCTAATTAAATTTTATTTTTGAAATTTAATATATTTAGATTGTTAGTAATTTTTTTTAAAATTATCATATATATATATATATATATATATATATATATATATATATATATAGAATAATTGTAAAAAAAGACGTAAATTATTTTTCATTAATATATAACTATAATAACCATAATTTTTATAATATATTTTAAGTCATACGTTAGAATATCAACAAAAATATCATTAGAAGAATTTTAAAATGTATTAGCTTTATAATATAATAACAACAATTCAAAAATATATTTCTTTCACTCAATATCATCATTCACAAAAACCATGATTTTAAGTCTGATTCATAGAGAGACGATTTTTTCAATTTAAGTATTTCAACACCATCTTAAAGTCAATCACGTAAATTTTTATTGATGTTCTAAAAAATTTGTCTCACTTTTAATTTTTTTTTCTTTCATAAGATACGTATTTGTGTACCTCCGTAAAGTATATTAGAAAGTATCGAATAAATTATTTTCTAAAAAATTAAAAACAAAATTTAAACATTTCTAAAAAATTAAAATTTAAATATTTCTAAATACATATCTGTAAAATATCTGTAAAATATCAATATCGATTATGTATCTAACACATGTACTTCCTGAATTTTGGACCATAGGTTGGCTCTATAGAATAGTTTTACTTTTTTAAGGAGTATAGAATAGTTTTAAATTCCATTTTCAATTGAATTAGTCATTTTCGTAACTCGCTCTATATTGGCTATTACCTAAAACTAGGTGTGGAGCCGTATGCAAGTAACAAATCTAATATATATTGTTTAAAGGAAACAAATGCAATTTTATTTAAAGGAAAGGTTGCCGACTTAAAGGAGATTTTAGATGATATTAAAAGGGTATTTTAGGTTTGGTTTATTAATAGGAATTGTAATAGAAAATTGGTTTAAATATGTTTATGATCTCCGTAAATATGATCTTTTTTTATTTTGGTCCTCGTAATATTTTTTGTTTGTTTGCATCCTTGTAATATCCAAATAAATTTGTTTTTGGTTCTTACCGTTAAGTGGACGTTACAAAAATGTTAACTCACAAAGGGAAATAGTTTTTGGTCCCTGTAAATATAACACTTTTCAGTTTTAGTCCCTGAATTTTTTTTTTTGAATTTCATCTCTGTAATATTCAAAAATCCCCTTAAATATAAAATAACATACAAATTGATCTTTATTAATGATAAACTTATGCCAAGTAATGTTTAAAATATTTTCACTTCAATAATTTAAAATTTATTAATCTTCTGTTTTATTTATTTATTATTATTAAATTAATTTTCATTTCTTGTTTCAAAAAATCACTAAAATCTTCTGTTTTATTTAATTATTATTATTAAATTAATTATATTAGTATAAAATAATTTTTATAATTTTAATTAAAATCTCCTTTTACGCTTTAGATTTTTTTCATTGTAACTTAAAATAAATAAAATATATATTAGG
>JBBPBP010009778.1:7383384-7398031 GCA_037974735.1 Cicer chorassanicum | reverse complement strand
TGTTATAGATGAAATGATATATAGTTTGTTAAAGATGATACGAAGTACATAAAAATTGAAGAAGATAAATTAACAAAATAAAAAAAGAGTTTGATCACTTACCTTGTTTTTCTCTTACAACTTTAGAAGATGAAAAAATGTACATAAACAAAAGTGAGAGAAGGAAGTAAATTTGTAACGAGGGATGAGAATGAATTTCAAATTTGAAATGAGGTAAAATATTATATAATTTGATGTAGAGTAGGAAGATAAACTTGCTTATTTGATCCATTGTTTGAGAAGTGAAAATAAAGTAATTATGGTTAGGGTAATGACCACAGTTTGGTTGAGTAAACAAGTGATGATGTGTTAGCAAGTTCGTGGGTAGTTTAGTAATTCAATAAACATCAATTTTTCTTTTATATATATATATATATATATATATATATATATATATATATATATATTATATATATAAATATAAAATTCAAAAATATGATAATATGTGCTATACTGCTCAAATATTATTTCAAAAAAGAATCTATTGCTAATTTTTCAGTTGTACAAAACTTTATTTATGTAAAAAGTTATTTTAACGTCTATATATATTTATTTGGAGTAGACCTAGATTTTCTGGCCAATGTGATGATAGTGCGACGATTGACAACAACGGTTCCTTGACGGGGTGGTGTGTCTAAATACACTTCGATGATCTAATTTTTGTCTGAGAAAAAGAAATTTTAGGTTAGAATAATGTGTATTTTTGACCTCTGTTAGAAGTTCCTTTTACTGAATATCCACTACAGTCTTTAGAAGGAATCCATTATAGTTATGAGCCATATAATTTTGATATGCGATCAACATTCAATTTTGAATGCGTGTCTTTAATTATCATTTGATGATTGTCAGTATCATTTAACTTGGATTCATATCTCGTGATCACGATCACCATCAAATGGTGTAGAAGGGAGGTCCACTTGAGTTTCGGTGTTCCTACACCTTAGATTCCTCTAAGTGTTATGTGATTCCCTAATTTGGGAATTGCTTGGTGTTGGGTCCAAATTGGAGCAGATTCGGCATTAGTTTAGTTTGAAACATATACTACAACAACTTAAAAAAAACAAAAAAAAATTGGTTCATAAAACATTAGGTTTTTGGGCGATTGCCCATCTGAACCGTGCTAGGGATACTACTGAGCAGCTTTGTAGGAACTCCAATCCTCTTCAGTCCATGCTCCATGACAAAAGAATTCGTTGTCTATTGACTTGCTCCTGTGTGTGATATCTTCGATGAAAATGTGTGTCGTTTCTTTCTCTATTTCCCTCGTATTATTTCTTGCTGTCGAACTTAATTTAATTATTTGGGCCAAAATTGAGAGTAATATATACGTCTCAATGTAGCAACTCCTAAGATGTGTTTTACTTATCTATTATAATATATTAAAACAAAACTCCAAATTATATTTGCGACAACTCATCTTCATATATGCCACATCTTCCAATATTTGCCAACTCACAAAAAAATTTAATGTGACACCTTCTAAAGAACATTGTTGTTTCCATCTTCTACTTCCATTATGTTTTGTTTCTCCAATATATAACGCAAATCTTTTCAATTGCCCATTCAAGTACAATTATTTCATACATTATACAATTTCAACTTTAATTTATCACTCAACGACTCATCAATACACTTAAAAAGCTCTAATTACTCATCAAAACATTCATTTCAATAACTCATGCATACAAAAAAATACAAACCATCCAATATCTTCAAAGGATCACAATGCAATGATAACGACATTATGAAATGCAACCAAACTACAACTATTTGTGTGTGATACACTTTTAGTGCACAGATACTTTAATAATATTGTTTTTCTATTGTCAATTATTGTTCAAGATCATATATAACTATTATTGCATAGAAAGTGATTTTTTTTCCCTATGTTGAATGTGTCTCCCATAGCATTTTTTCTTTTTATAATTAAAAAAACACAAATCATAATTGAAATAACAAAATAATGAATAATATTAAATATTTGGAAATGAATAACTTCTAACTATTTCATTATTCACTCGAAAATTTCTATCTCTTAAACATTCACAAACTTTTTTTGTTTGTAATTTTTTTCAACCACTCTTGAAATTTTTTGACCATGTCAAATAATTATTTGAAAATTCCATTTCAAATTCTAATTATTTAGACGAAACAATAGTTAAAGTAATTGAAACTGTTATCCATCTAAAATACCATAACTATAGAATTTGGTTACATTTTGTATTGAATTTTTATTTGGTTTTGACAATTTTGTGTAACTAACATTTTTATTATGTAAAAAATATTATTATTATTTAAGGTTTTTGAACCTTAAGAAATTAATTTCTATTTTGTTTTGTAGTGTTATTTTTCATATATATCACCTATATTTGCACACGTGAAGAATTGTTTTAATATTTTGAATTTAACAAACTACCACTCACCAATGAATGTTATAATCGCAAGACACAAAATATTATTCAGTGCATGTTTAGATTGACGGTGAGATTGACAGAATTACGATGACATATAAAATTGAAAACTTGAAAAAGTACATCAATTTATAAATCTAATATTTTAAAGCTAATATAATGGGCGTGGCCATGTGCCCGATGGTTTTAGTCGGCCACCTATTGGTTTCTTAAATGCAATATGGATGCATCACTTTCACGAGAACATAATAAGGTAGAGATTGATATGTGCATTCGAGATGAAATTAGTTTATTTATTGGAGCTATGACTTATTCTTCTAGCCTAATCCTTAATGTTCTTGAGGGATAAGTTCTCTTCTTTATGCATTGAATTGGATAAACTAGTTTCATTTTGAGAATGTTATGTTCAAGGTGAATTTTACGCTTGTTGTTGAATGCTTTTATATTGATGATTGTTTGAATTTTTCTATAGAAATTTGTCCTTAACAATAAAATTCTTTTTCAAATTCAAAATTAAAATTTAAAAATATAAAACATTAAACTGAAACTAAAATTGAGATATATTTAGATAATATAGATATTATAAAACTGAATTAAACAAATTGAATATAGATATTATAAAACTGAATTAAACAAATTCAATTAAAAAGACTATTATACAATAAAACACAATAAGTACTATAAATACAACAAAGTACAATAAATTAGCAGAACAAAAAATAAAAACCAGATGTTTTAGAAAATAATCATTCCCATTTGCTCCTAATTTGATGTGAGTGTTTGTAATCATAAGTAAGCACCAATCTTCTATCCATACTCCTCAACACAAAACTTTCAACCAACACATAACAACTAAATTTCTTCCACTTATTTTTTCCACCAAACTCTTCCACTTTTGTTACTCTCACTTGTCTTCCATTTCCACCAATCCATCCAACTGTTTTTTGTTCCCATTTCATTCCCTCAACAACTTCCAAACTCAATCCAACACTTGCAACATCATCAACACTCTTAAACCACAACACTCTATCAACCAATCTGTTTTCATCCCAAATAGCATCCCTTCCTCCAATCTTAGCAACTTCACTTTGAATAACAACGTCTACAAACACATCACTCTCTCCACTATTTTCATTTTCCTTTGAAAATATATTTTCCCATCTTTGTTCAAGTGTTAGCTCATAGAACACTGACATCTTCATTTGCTCCTTCAAATTCATTCTTTCCTTCACAAACATAAAAGGACAATACCATTTTCCAACAACCATTGATTCAGAACAATCATTTGAGAATGGAAAATTGAAATTTGGTTGCTTGGAACGCAAGGAATCATTTGAGCCTAAAGCTTGGCTTAATTGGTAATTAAGAGGAGTGGTAGCCTCAAGTGTCCACCCTCTTTCTCTTAATAAACCAGCAGGAATTCCATCTGTGGCAAGAGATTTTGCGCAAAAGCCATATTTTTTCTTGATTATTTCAACCTGTTGATAATCATTAAAGGGCTCTAGTGGTCTTGGTTTAACATCATCGACAACACTGAAGCATAAACATGTGCCCATGTCCTCTTCCTTTGAACTTGTGCTAGCTTGGCTGAAATCAATCCATATTTCAAAATTAATTTTTAAGCGTCAGAATATTACCAATCAATCCATTATATTAAACGCTTTTCCACTTATTTGAATTCACAGTGAATTTAGTTATATCACGAAAGGTCACAGTGACTTTGGTCAAAACTTCATTTTTCAACTTCAACAAAGTTAAAGTGTCATTGTAATTCGCCAAATTAATCATCATTAATCCAAACATGTACTTACAAGATGATTAGAACATGAATATTGATAAGCATACGAATAAATTGAAATACATAATAAAAAATGTTCATTTGCAGTTTTTTTACATTCTCCCTCCTGATTTTCAATAAAATGGTCTTGGTAATCTAAAGTTCACTACATGAGGTAGCTAAAGTTGGTAAAATATTGTTCTAGTTTAGATCGGACTCAAGTACTTTGATAGATTCCATCTTTACTGAAGTTTATTAACCAATTGAATTCGGTCACTTAATTAGTATAAAATGATTATTTCAAAATTTTGCTTTAAAATAAACTCTATAAACCCTTCATTTCAAGAATATAGGATGAGGGATTAGCATAAAATTTATTAAAAAAAAATAGATGAGCTACATATGTCCTATAATTAGAAGTTAGTTGATATAAAAAAGTGAAAGCTAGCATACCCTTGATTTTCCCCTTTCCTTCCTATGACATAATAACGATTTGAAGACAATGGTTGATTCAATACCGGAAGGAACATAACTTGTTCTGAATAGGTGTTGTCACCAAATGAATAATTAATGGTTAAATTTTTGTTCTGAGGAAAAGGAAAATCCTTGATTATATTGTACTCCTGTTTGCACAAACCAAAACAAGAGTAAATTTCAGCTTCCTCATCGAATACCACAAGATAACTTGAATTTGGTCCTGATGGTGGTGGATCTGAAAGAGCACTAGGATTCCTTTTGTACATCGAAAATAGTCTTGTTGCATACATTTTCACTAATTAATTAAACTATCATCTATTCATCTAGCAAACGTATGTATGTATGTTATATGAATATATGCCTGATTATATATATACATGTCTATCCTTTAAATAGTTTATATTTCTTATCCATGTTATGTCAAATACATAGTTTTTGAACATTGAATGGATCAATTGGTTGGATTATAATAAATTTTTTATATGATACTTTGGATAATTGTGATTTGTTCAATTAAGACCAAAACAAAGTTGAATAAGGTTCATGATGATGATAAACCGCGTTTGACTATTCACAATGTCAACGGATAATGTCTTCTACATATGCAGGTACATGTCGTTGTCACATAATGCAAAATGCAAATTTTTTTTGGTTACAATTCTAATACAATATTTTTTATTTATAGAAAATACATAATTGGTTCTATATATAATTTTTATAAAATTTTATTGTCTATTGACTTATGCATATTTGATATCACATTAAATTTTTTAAAACCATTGTGAACTACCGTGATGTTTTAAAAAATAATATTTCGTTCAATTAGTAAAAAAAAGAATAAAGAAATAATAGTGCCCAAGATAAAAAGTAAAATAAAAATAAAAATAATGATCATATAAAAACCAATTCTTACAAATATATTTCAAATCAATGATTGCAAAATATATATTCTATTTTTTATCGGAAGAATATATTCTATAATGATTGAATGTTTAAAATAAAATAAAATGAATACAAACAATCACTCATCTTTTTTTAATAACATTTTTAGAGGCAAAATCACTCATTTTATTTAAATATTTTTAATTGTGTATACAAACACTAACTCATCTTTTTTTAATCATATTATTTAGAATGAAAATCACTCATTTTATTATAAACTTTTCAATTGTTTCTATTCTATTTATTCTTTTGTTATACAACCACTATTCTTATAAACTAAGAAATTTACAAATTTAAAACATTTTTTCCGATCAGATTGATACATTTATACACCATAAATATTACCTTTAAACTTTTTAATAAATTTATACTGAAAGAATATTTTACAAATTACAAACGTTTGCCCAACATCTTTCACATTAATTCCACATTACTACTCAATACTTTTTTTTTTGTCGGTATTAATCAACTTCACATTTTCGCTTATACCTACTATCTACTTATACGTTTTTTTGTCTGAATCAATCAACTTCACATTTTCACCTCTACCTGTCATCTACTCATTTGCTAACAATTGTATACATCTTTTCAGAATATAATATATTGAACTTAATAAGATGAGAAGTTTCGTCAGCTTCTTCTAAATTGAGAGTACATATGTCTCTTTTGCTGCCATCTACTTATACCTTTTTTTTGTATGGATCAATCAATTTCACATTTTCGCCTCTACTTGTCATCTACTTATTTGCTAGCAATTGTATACATCTTTTCAGAATATATGATATTGAACTTAAAAAGATGAGAAGTTTCTTCAACTCTGTTGTTTATCTCTAAAATATATTTCGACTATTTATATGTGTCTTTTATTGTTGAGTACTTCTCTTCTATAAATTAAATTGATAAATTGAATATATATTATTGATATAACTATTATATCAATAATCATTTGACAATTGAAACATAAAACTTCATATTGATTTTTTTTTATAAATCCAATTAAATTAAATAAATTAAAATATACCCGCTTTTATTGTTGGGTACTTCTCTTCTATAAATTATATTGATAAAAATAAATATATATTATTGATATAACTACTATATCAATAATCATTTGACAATTAGAACATAAAACTTCATATTAATTTTTTTTTAAATCTACTTAAATTAAATAAATTAAAATATAACCGTGCAAAGCGTGAGTTAGCATCTAGTAAGAATATAAAATATCTTTCTTGAAAGTGACATGTAATGAATTATCGCTGAAATTACTCAACTAGATGCAATATCAACAATACTAATTGTATCATGTTGTTCAATGAGAAGCAAGTGTCATTAGATGTCACATTAGTATTTTCATCATCATAATTTTCTTCTTTCTCTTTTCCTTTAGCTTTGTCCTCGTTTGTTTTAAAAAAACACCAACAATTCTTTTGAATATGTCACAACAACTTTGTAATTGCTTCAAGAGTTTTTTTCTGATTGGTCTCTATTTTCATAATATTAATAATTACTTCTCCCCTCTTACTGCGAAGGAAAATCTGAGATTGTCTTCTAATCTCCTCATTTAAAAATTACTCTTGCCAAGGTCTATTGACAACACACCATGAGAAACATAATTTGACTAACAAAATTAGTCTATTCAAATCCTAACGAAATAATAGTTTATTTAATTACTATTAGAAAACATGGCCATCTCTAATAATACAAAGCAGAACAATATCTCTCCAACATCTGGTGGGACTCAAATAACACAATTATTACCATATTTTAGCCTTCTGCATGAATCAAAGTGTGTTATTAATTCTATTTATTTTCAATCAAATAATCTTCCCTCTTACCAAAATTGAAGTAAGTTGAAATTTTACATCTTAAAACAAGTCCCATAAATAACAGTACAGTAGACAAATCCATGCAAAAAACTATATTGAAATTTGCATTTTACAGATTGCTACTCCCTTTTCTGTCAGCACAGTAGCAGCAACATGTAAACCTCTACAAACTGATTAAGATGAGGAAGTGAGTGAAGCACAAATCTCTGAGCCTTCCTTAAATATGTTTTAAGAACCTTCATTGCCTCACGCTGATTTAATAGCACAATAACTTTTAATCTTGACAATAGAATACTAAGGATTGCTTAAGAAAGAAATTATGACAATGAATTAGACCAAGGGTACAAGAAAAAATTAAACAATGAAACCAAACACATCAAATTTCTTCTCGTGTTTTGGAATTTTCACGTTATATTCTTGTGTTTGATTGTGTTGTTTTATTTTTCTATTTCAAAGTTTAAATTATTTAAGTTCAAGAATCTATGAACAAGTTTTAGTTAACAGCTAATATGGAGTCATGAATGAATTCGTAAAAAAGACTATATGTATATTCGATATCGGTGAACCATTGTGATTTTGAAAAAAATATAAACTATAACTTTAAAAACATCACCGTAGTTCACAGTGATTTTAAAAAATTTAATGCGATATCAAATATGCATAAGTCAATAGACAATAAAATTTTATAAAAATTATATATAGAACCAATTATGTATATTCTATAAATAAAAATATTATATTAGAATTGTACACAAAAAAAATTTGCATTTCGCATTAGGTGACAACGACATGTACCTGCAAATATTAAATTATTAACACGTACCAAATTGTCTTTGTGGAATGTTAACAACACCAAACAAAAACAAATTAACGTAATATAAATTTTAAGAAATTAAAAGTCAATTAAGTTATTGTAAATCTCATTATACTTGAATCAACTTTTTCTACAATCTCTCAAGGAATATTTTGTTGTAGATGAAAACACAAATGATAAATTTAAAATATGTAAACATGCTAAACCAAAACAAATGTCAAACTCTTTTGTTACAAATCTTCATACATCATACGTTATGAGTTAAGGCAAAGAACACACTCAATTACAAAGTGACTTATATATTTATGTATTGGAATATTACAATATTGCACCACTCTGTAATTCAAATTATAATAATAAAAAAGGCAAACAATAAAAATGTTTGAAAGTTATTACCACATAATTAGTGAATCAACATTTTTGTATTTATCAAAATTCATACATCATATCCCTCGTCTCTATTATTTTTCTTAAATACATATACATAACTAACACACAGTTTGGAGAGGAAGTTATATTCAATCTCAAAAAACAATAAATAAACAAAGAAGAGCTAAAGCACACATGTGGTATGAGAGCTTGATTTCAAAATATATGATGCTTCAAAAGTTTAGCTCTTTGATTTTTTGTAGCACATAGTATGTCATCTTGTCAAGAGAGATTTAGCTTTTGTAAGGCTTATGCAAAATAGCACCAACAAGAATGAAATAAAAAATTCGTCATGTCTGGTTGAAGCACAAAACACTAAATTCTCGCAAAGCATTTGAATGCAAAAGCTTTGTGGTCAATAATAATTCAGTAAAACATTCACTTAATCCACACATATCCAAAGTAAGAGGAAATTTTTGTGACAAATCTTCATATAGCACATGTTAAGTGTTGAGACAAAGAACACAATTACTAACTGACTTCATCATAAATTGAAAAAAATATTGACACTAGTACTAATAACCACAATAAACTAATAGGTGGTCCAAAGTAACCCTCTAACTACTAATAGCATCAAAAGTATTAGTTAGAAAAAAATAGAGAAATTTTGAACATAATGGATTAACAAACAAAACTAGGAAGAAACATATCATCAATTCCAAAAATTTCACATTTCAAGTTTCACAGGCTTTTCTTTTATCAACAAAGTGGTCATGTGGTGGGAAAACAATCATTTAAAAAGATGGTGACATTGTGTAGTTCATTATAAAATGCAGGTAAGGTTTGCAAATTTTTCCAAAATGCTAAAACCCCAAGAAGGAAAAAATGCATTTTGGTAGAACAAAAAGGAAAGTGGAAGTGTTATCTAACTTGTGTAAATCCACAAAGAGAGAATGAGATAAAACATCTCTACATAAAAAAGATAGGTATAATTTCAAAAAAAGAGAATCATCACCAAATGAAATCATGCTCATCATAAGGACAATTGAGGTCAGAAAGAATTGTTAAACTCCAAGTGTAAGAGTTGAAAGAAAACAATACTAATGAGGCATAAAGAGAGATGAAATAAAAATAACAAAGAGCTAACTTCCAAAGTGCATAAACAATACAGTTTTAGGTCCCTAAACCAACAACTATAATTTCTCAACCTATTGTTAAAAATGTGTTCATTAGTATTAACAATCTAATAAAAATTTGTATCAAGTAAGCCTACGTAGAAAAGTACCAAATATACAATATACTTTCCATGTGAAAATACTACATGAACAGAACCATTGTCAGGACCTACCAGTAGCACTTCACTCCATAGTCCACTCCAAATCACAACATGCATATGTAGCAAATGTATCTATATTTATAAATTGGAATTGAATCTAAAACATGGTAATATGAAACTAGAAATGCATTATGTAGCAAATGTATGGTAGCTAGTCCCTGATTTTCTTGTAGTGAGAATCAAGAACCAAACAACCAAGAACAATCTCTAAGTACATGATAACAAAGCTAATATCCCCAGTATAGAGAATATAAGTCCTATGACTTAAACTAGAGTCCATAGTCCTGGTGTGGGAGCTAACAAGTAAACAAATGAAGCTAAGTATTATTATGAAAGTAAAAGCAAAATAATTAAAATCTAATTCTAGAAAAATGAGATTAAGAATTTTTCTTTGTTTTATACTATGGCCACACTATAACATTGTTATTCTAAAGATGACTAGAATATAACCCACGCGTTGCGCGGGATATAGACTTTAACATATTAGTAGTATTGTGAATAAGATCTTAAAATTTCAAAAATAATATAATTTATTCATTTTGTTTGTAGAGTATTTTTTCAAGTGAGTTTATTTGAGTAATTATTATATATGAGTCGACAAACACACATTTGAGAATATGTAAAATGTTTTGCATAACGTAATTGCAACTAATTCATATATTAAGTATTAAAAATCCATAGTGAAGATCATCATACAAACAAAATTCATAAATTATATTTAGTGTTAAAAATCTTAAAAGTATTTTAATAAATATTAATATATGTAATTATCTACCGCAAAATCAGATTAGTCATGCTCTTTTTTTTGTTGTCTAATATAAATTTATAGTCAAAATATTGTTAGAAAAATATAAAAATGATTTTTTCATTTGGTATTCATTTCATTCTAATCCTGTCAAAGAAATGACAAATTTAAATTCCAATATTTTGAGTATGAGACTTCTATACAACATGACTTGAGAATTTTCTTAAACAACTCGTATGTACGGTTGAGTAGAAGTAAAACAGATGTAAAAACTTCAAATTGGTAGTATTTTTAAAAAATTTGACAAAAAAAAGTATCTCCATAAAAAAACAACAAATAACTTTTTAATCTAAATATTAAACATTATTCTTTTATCTATAAATGGTAAATAGTTTTCTCCCGAAGACACAATAATAACACTCATATAAAGCTGAATATGGAAAATCTTCTTTGTCTTTTGAGGAGCCAATATGTTTTCATGTCGTATATGAGATCAAATATGTCTGCAAAAACAATACTCTAACTAACAACAATCAATGTTTTGAGAAAACTGAGCAAATAGATATAATATGTTACAAAATACCACTTACTTAAAAATTATTTGTGCAAAAAAATAAAATTCATCTATATCTACTTCTTTGAAAATAATTGGGTTGCAATGCAGTAATCGTATAGATTGTTTGAAGAAGTAGAATAGTATACGTAAAAAAAATTATATATTGATTGTACTTTAATTTGTAACTAATGACACATTAATAGTTATACTTAATGTTTATGTGAGAGTCTATTTAAAAAAAAAAAAGAATTTTCCAACTATAATAATTGAGTTGCAAGGCACTATTCGCAGAGAATGTTTGAAGAATTAGAATAGTATACTAAAAAAAATTATATATTGATTCTACTTTAATTTGTAACTCATGACATATTAATAGTTATAGATAATATTAGATGCTAAATAATAATAATAATAATAATAATAATAATAATAATAATAATAATAATAATAATAATGATAATAATAATAATAATAATAATAATAGTAAAATGTGTGTTAAAGCAAATAGGAAGTTGAATAATGAGTGCGTTTGTTTCAGATTTTTTCATGAAAAAATCTATTTTTTTTAAACCAAAAATCATTTTGTAGGGTTTGAAGGGTGTTTGTTTCAGATTTTTTAAAAATGATTTTGTTAAAAAAATCATTTTTTGGCTAAAAATGAAAAGCTAAAAATAATAGCTTCTCAAATTCGCTACTGCGATAGATGAGAGAGAAATATGCCAAAAATTTTAAAAACACGGAACTGAACCCAATGATAAGAGAAAATGATGTAATTACCCTTGCCCTTTTTGAAAAATCCAAAATTACCCTCCATCAATTTTTAATGGGGTTTTCTCTGTAGTGCACCAGTTTCACGCACGAATTGTTTTTCTCCTTTCATGATGCTCTCATATAGGTTTTTCATCAAGTAAATTTTCTTCTCCTTTTCAATTTTTTCACATAATTTTTTTATTGGATTTATACGCCTTTTATTTGAATAATTTTATTTTTACATCATTCATATATTGATACTATTTTTTTTTTTTTGCTTTTTTGTGTTTATTTATTACTTTTTGATGAGTACTTTAGTTACATTAATCAATTTTAAAATGTGTATAAGAAATGGATTAAACTTATAAATTTTGTAGGGTATTATAAAACTCATGTCCTTTATGGTAATTTTGTAGTTTAAAAAATCACTTTTATAAAATTGTATACAAACAAATTAAAAATCATTTTTAAAAAAAAATCATTTTTATGATAGTAAACAAACGGAAATAAAAAAATCATTTTTAGACAAATCTCTACAAAATAATCCCTAAATTTTTTAAACTAAAAATCATTTTTATTTAAGCTCAAACAAACGCACCCAATAAGGAGAATTGAAGAGGAAAAACCTTTTAGATGTGCCACAAGGGATTTTTTGTTGAGGTGACAATATTTGAATGAAATGTCACAATATTAGATAATGTTTATGTGGGAGTCTATATTACTTTGAAAATATTTAATGTATAACTTAACATTTTTATTTTAAAAAAAATATTCTTTGTTGTTTTTTTTCTGTGTGCAAAGGTTTGCTAATTTAAATGCATGTGTTTTAATATTTTTTTTATTTATTTTAATTTAAACTTCATTGGATTGTTTGTGCATAAGTTTGATTATTGATTTTTCATGTGATTATTGTGTTTTTATATATTTGTGGTAATTTATGGTTGCTACATTTTAATTAATAAAATATAATTTAAATATTGTGATGTATTTATATGCAATGAATTAAAAAAGTAATTAACAATTAAATCAAGTTTGTAATGGGAGTTATACTTTTATTGTTGTTTTTTTAGTTATACAGATATAAACAAAGAATTAGTAGAATGTGGAATAAAAAATGAATGAATTCTAGATGTGTCACATCATACTATTGAATGATGTGTCAAAATGAGTGTCACATGTCAATATATTATTTTAAGGGTTTCCAGTATCTCTAACTTATTATGGAAGCTGAACAACACCTTCATTTTGACACATGATTTCTTAAATGAACACGTCACTTCTTATTTTTTATGTCATTAATGCAACACAATAGTCACTATCTCTTAGTTTCACATGAACAAACTAGTTCTATGATAGTAAATGTTAAAATGTTAATTTTAGAGGAGAGTGATAACACTTGTGAACTTCATTTGAATTTGTCGCTACACTACTTTTGTTATTGAACTAGATCAATAGACTTGTGTCTTGCTTACATTCAAACACAACTAACTTGTAACTAACCCCAAAAAGCTCTATCAATGAGCAACTACATCAACTAACTCATTACCAAGAAGGTAGGATATACGACTCATTAGAGAAAGAGAAAAATAGAAGAATATGAGTAGTATACTAGCGGGATGCCTAGAAGGCTATTGACAGTGTTTGTATAACTTGACATTTGTGGTGGAGACGAGATGTGAGTGTAGGTGTGCAAAGAGAATAAAAAAGTAGGAAGTGATTATGATATGAGTATGGGTTGCTTGTATCTTATATTTTATATATTATCCTAATAGAATATCTACTTTTTAAAATATTTTTACAATGAATCATTCTTAGTAATTAAAAAGCCTTATTGCAGTTTTGATTCCTAAATTATAATCGATTCACGGAATTGATCATTCTATTATAAAAGTAGACAGTTTTGATCCATCCCTCATATTTTTTACCAAAAAAAAAATGATAAATTTTTAGTGACGTGACATATAATTCTATGATATAGAACCATCTAGATGCATTAATTATTCATATGTCATTAACTAAATTAAAAATATGAAAAATTTCGGATGTTGAAAGCTAAGTTTTTACGGCTTTTTCTTTCAATTTCATCGGTGTTAATAATTCTACATTATCGTATCATATGTCACGTTATTTAAAACATCTCACACCATCATTTTTTAGTTAAAAAATTAGAGAGACGAACCAAAACTGATGATTTTTAAAATAGGGAAATCAATTTCGTAAAATTGTAAAAATAAAGGGGACTAAAACTGTAATTAAGTCTAGCTAAAATAATAATTCATATCAATGTTTAAAAATATTTTGAATTTTTTCATTGTACAGTTAAAGAAACATCAATAGATTATTTTTTATGTATATTTTTTAAATAGATTTGAATTAATGAGACATTAATATATTTTTATACAACATATTTGTATATGTTATATATTATTTTACTCTTAGGTTATTATACTATAGTGTTATTTTAATTATTATAATAATACATTAGATTACATTTTTATATATTTTATTTTTAGTAAAAGATTTCATTTTTATCTGTACTGGTTAAAATATATTGTTATATGAGTTTTACTTTGATTGAAGGTATTAAATTTTGAGCTTAAAA
>JBBPBP010009778.1:7354746-7383035 GCA_037974735.1 Cicer chorassanicum | reverse complement strand
TTTTAAAGGTATTTTAGGTATTTTAGTTATTTTAGGTATTATTTTAGTATTTTAGGTATAAATAAATACTTTTTTTTTTTGTTCAGATTCAAATGAATTCTACTATATATTAATATGCGTGCAATAAATAAAAAGAAAATTAAAATTAGTGCATTAGTTTAAAAAAGAAAATCAATTAAAATGCATTGACTATATAATAACTACAAATAGTATATTAGTCATTGTTTTTGCTAGTTTCCTTTTCTTATGAATATAAGGGGTGCTCTTTCAAAAGATATGTAAATATATAAAAATTTGAATATTAAGTTGTCACTTATAAAACAATAATGACAATGTCAAAGGTAGTATTGAGTGTGTTCCTTAGTACTCTTTTCATTCTCTCAACTTTCACCACCGAAAATGTGCAGGCCAAATATCTTTCTCCCGGGGCATTAAGACCAAACGTTCCAGGCACATATCCTCCAACTCCAGCTAACCCATGGACAAGAGGCTGCAGTCCAATAAATAGGTGTCATGATGGTCCACCACCACCAAATCGGGTTAATTAGAGTAAAAGATAAACAATAATAAAAATGTTATTAATGTCTTCGAGTAATATGAAGACTATATAATACGAAGAATACATACCTTTTGTATTACTTCATATCAATAATATAAAATGAAGATTATTATTTTACAACATTGCTAGCTATTGAATGCGTTTGATTTTTCTTTTCCTATCGAAAACATTGTTTTTGTTAACTACTCAATCAAGTCTGTTATGAGGGTATTGGCCGCCACAAATTCAAATAACATTTCCCTCCAATAATTTTGTGACCATTTTTGGCCACCACAAATGTTACAACCGCTTT
This sequence comes from Cicer chorassanicum, assembly GCA_037974735.1. Lineage (NCBI taxonomy): Eukaryota > Viridiplantae > Streptophyta > Magnoliopsida > Fabales > Fabaceae > Cicer > Cicer chorassanicum. The sequence continues at coordinate 7,382,184 of JBBPBP010009778.1, read as the reverse complement.
TTCAGCCACAAATAACAACAAATTTTAGTATTTGTGAGGGTTTTTTCAGTTAGTAATTTGTGAGGGTTTTTTTCGGCCACAAAATATATTTTATGTTGGCCACAAATTGGGTATTTTCTTAGTGTACTCAAGGTGAATTTGGTGATGTGAAGTTGGTTCATTAAGGTGTGTTAAAGTGTGTTGGTCTTGGAGATATTGATTTGGAGATAACTAATGGTACCAAGTTAGCTCTCAAGGGTGTGAAGCATGTTCCAACCATTCGATTGAATTTACTTTAAGTGGCTAAACTATGTGATGAAGGCGATGATAGTCGGTTCTCGCGGAACACTTGGAAATCGAAAAAGGTTTCTATGATTGTTGCTAGAGGTGTGAAATCTTCTACTCTTTACATGACACATGCAAAAATAATTAAAAATGTTCATGAAGTTGAATCAACTCAAAAAATTGAGTTATGACATAAGAAGTTGTATCACATTAGTGAAAAAGACATGGTTGAGATAAGCAAAAGAGACGTGTTGTGTAACAGCCCGATTTTTTTTTTTTTAAAACAAATTCAAATTCATAATAAAGAGAGAAATACCTTTGGATGGAATATTTAAGTCGTATCACAATGACAAAAGTCAACAATAATTACAAAAAGCGGAAACGGTTTGAAATGAAAATCCAAAGTATTTAAACCAGAAAAATACACCAGGGCTATAAGACCTATCCAACGTAGCTCATACCCCTGAGGTATTCTCGGCAGACACCTCTACAAAAGCACTGCCCCAAGAATTTTAATTTCCTCACGTCACATCAAAAAAAGTGGTACAAGGACCCATCAAAATAAAAGTCAAGCTGACAATATATGGTATATGGCCACAACAGATAGACATCTAGCCCCTATACACTCATCTAATCTGATCATGCTAGAAAAAAAAAACTATAACTCAAGTGATCTCCACGCCCAGCAGAAATCCTTCTGACACAGGAGTGGTCAGGTAAGTCTAACTCTGTTCCCATCCCCAGAGTACTAACTGGTAGGACGATCCTGATTCTAATCTGAGGGCAAAGCCCAGATTTCCACAATAATTGTAAAGGTCACCAACCGAAATTAACAAATATCACATAGCATTTAAATTTTAAATGCACAAAATAACCTTTCAATTTAGCATACATCTAGAAAGGGTTTTCATATGCCACACCTGCATAATCAAAGTTGAAAAATGAAGTTTTTAACAACTGCACTGTCGTATTCGAATACAACATCCTTGTATCCGAATACAACTGTGAAAATGGCATAATTTTCAGTTTTGAAAATGTTTCGATATCATTCAACGCTTACCACATAAAGTCAATCAATAACACTCATCAAATACGGCACAATTACAAACCAAAATCGAGTATGTATATACAACCATCACAGTATATCAAACATGACTCGTGTGCCAAGCACCCTAATGAAATGCGTATATGCCAATGAACATGATTCCAGAATTCCAAACCAAAACCCTCCTCGAAAGGGCGTAAATCATAATTGTACAGTCTCTCACAGACCAGTACTAATTATCAAGGTGCAATCTCTCACGGATCAGCACAATTTACTATCGTACAGCCTCTCACAGACCAGTACTAATTTTCTATGCGTGCAATCACTCACAGATCAGCACGACTTACAAGAGTGCAATCTCTCACAGATCAGCACGACGCAAATATTCCCGCAAGGATAAGATGAACCAACTATTCACATGGCATCATCTCGTGGCCCATCACAGTTACCACTATCACTATGACCAATCACGGTCACCATGTACTATGAAATGCATGAACATACTCTGACTCTTTTCATCACAACCATTAAGTAAATGCAGCTATTAAAAGATTCCCCTTTTTTAATACTCATTTAACACTAATATTTTTTTTTCTTTTTACAGAGCATACTCAAACATATATTCATCTATAAAATTTATAACGCACATTCACCACACATCCCCATCTCAAACACAACAAATTCAATCAATTCGAATTCCAAAATTTCACACCAAATTTAATCTTGAATCACCCGTATTCACAACTCCAAATTTTCAAACATAAACCACCAAATTTAATCTCCAAAATTTTCAACCATAAATCACCTAATTTAATCTCCAAAATTTTCAATCATAAATCACCAAATTTAATCTCCAAAATTTTCAACCATAAATCACCAAATTTTATCTCCAAAGTTTTCAATCATAAATCACCAAATTTAATCTCCAAAATTTTCAACCATAAATCACTAAATTTAATCTCCAAAATTTTCAATCATAATCCACACATAAATCACATCTCAAAAATTCATAATATTAATTATGAACACATCAATGACACCAAACTTGAATCACCACAACAACATTAATATCTCAGAGTTCTCCCCACAGCTAACTCGGTGCCAACAGCCTCGATTCATTTTCGAGACTCAAGGAGCTAACTACATAAACATAAATATTTGTAACAATTTGTTCACAACTAAAGTTTATCCAACCACAACAAAATTCTAAAATTATATCTTTTTCACACACCAAACTTTTACAACCAAATAATCTACATTATTTAGTTAAAATTAAATAAAACAAATATTGTCCAAATCACACGTACGCACACTCGACTATTAAAGCACCAAAATTTTGAGTTAATAAAATACTCTAAACTTTTTCTTTTTAAAATTTCAACTTTAGTTCAAACTCATTTATTTGAAAATAACTCATTTCGAAACTCAAACACGTCAAAATCAATTTCTTTTTTTTTTTGTTAACCATTACTAACAAAATCGACCACATTAATCACATTAATTCAATCTCAGCAAATCGGACACAATTCACATCAAACTACATCTCAACCGCGTCAATTTTAAATTCCACTAATTCACGCATAAACGAATTAAATTCATTTTCACCATTTTACACATCAAATACACCAAATTTCTTTTCCATAAAATCACATATAATGTCCTAAATGCAAACTAAAAGTTTGGAAGGAGCCTTTACCTTAACAACAGCTTAAACAACCGATTACGGTACCGAGATAAATTCCGGTAAAATATTTTGTTCGCACGTCACTTCGAAAACTAGTTCACTAGCACCGCAGCGTGGAGGTGAGCAACTTTCTCTTCTGTCACTTCGCGAGATGAAGCTTAGGTCTAGTAAATAAATAGGGATTTGTTTTTGAAAAAAACCAAAACTTTGGTTTTTCTTTTCTTTGAAACAGAGAAAGAAAAAGAGGAAGATGGAGGCACGGGAAACTGGAAAAAAGCTTTAGGTTCTCTTTCTCTCACATAACCATATATATTAGCTTGTACTATTATACATATATATTATTGTTATATGCATACTAATATATATATATATATATATATATATATATATATATATATATTATTACTTAGAAACATAATATTATAATATTATATATATATATATTATAACTAAACCAAATCAATAAATATCTAAATATTTTTAGTAATTAGAGGTATTTTTAACAAAATAGTCCGGTAATAATTTTCCGCAAAGTAATTAAATTATTTCTCGCCAAATAATTTTAAACGGGTCTCATAACAATATCATTGGCATTTAACATTCGAAATACCAATAAAATTGGCTAAAAAACCTCAAAATTCAACATAAAAGCACATCAAAAATAAAAAGTACAAATTAAAACTACGGGTCTTACATGTTGTCTGACATAAGAAATCTATACTTAAAGAAATGTGATAGTTGTTTTGTAGAAAAGAAGAACAAAGTTTCTTTCTAGAGTCACGCATCTAGAAGCCCAAAAATTCTTGATTTGGTGCATTCTCATCTATGCGGTCCTTTGAAGAGAAAAAAACTTAGGGGTAGTGCATACTTTGTGAAATTTATCGATGATCATTCAAGAAATACTTGAATTTACACCTCGAAGAGTAAAGATGAAGTTTTGAGCTTGTTCAAGAAATTTAAGGTCTTAATTGAACGTAAAACTAGGAAGAAGTCGAATTGCATACGCACATATAATGGAAGTGAATATTTGAGACCATTTGATGTTTATTGTATTAGACATCAAAAGTCTCTATAGTTGAATGGTGTTGCTGAGAGGATAATAAGACATTGGTTGAAAGAGTTAGATGTTTGTTGTCGCAAGCATACCTTTCACAGTCGTTTCATGGTGAAGCTTTGAGCACAATTGTGCATGTCCTAAATCTTTCGCCATGTGTGTCCTTGCAATATGAAGTTCCAAAAATGATTTGTTCAGGTAAAAATGTGTTTTATGATCGTCTACATGTTTTTGGAAGTAAAACATTTGTGCATACTCTTAAAGCGGGTATTAAAATAAGCAATGTGTGTTCATTAGTTATGGTCTAAATGGAGTTGTGTACACGTTTTATGATCCTATTACGAAGAAAATTAACAGAATTTGTGATGTAGAGTTTATATAAAACCAACAGTTGAAAGTTAATGGTAATAGTCCAACTTAAAGAGAAACCCGACGAACAAATACAGTTAGATGCACAAAGAAATGCCACCATAGAAAGAAGACCTTTAAAGAGGTACACTACTGATAAGCATACAATTGTAAATGATAGTTGGGCGCTTGTATTGGTTGGAGATACAAATGACAATGGTGTTGTTTTGTTGAGAATATCACAATTAAGGAAGAACATTGAGACTTGCGACATGGTTGTCGAAATGAAAACGATTTATCTGACTTGTTAATGAGGGGAAATATATTGGGTGAGTCTCTCTTCAAGCAGGAGCCCACACCATTTAAAAGTAAAAGAAAGAAAAACAAAGAGTCTGTTGGGCTTGACTCGTATGTTGTTGGAACAAAGGGATTAAAATCCCTACTTGCCTAAAAGAAAATAAATAACCAATGTAGTTGTGCCATAGAAGGTTAGCGTGCAAGCCTAAGAGTGTTGCACTGAGAGAAAACAAATAGAGCAGTTGCATGAGACAATAATATTTTTGGTACGGGTAGTGGATGTCGGTTCATAAAACATTTGTTTTGCCTTATTTGCGAGTCAGTTTGTTATATTCCCTTTTGTGGAGGTGCTCTATTATTGTTTGGTTTACATCGTTGGGTGATGATTTTAGTTCTCATTATTAAGACTTTTGGTTGTACTCATTATTTGATTATAGTGGAGTTATTTTTTTAGTACGGACAACTTGTGATTTTTAAAGATTTTTCACGTTAAAATTTAAGGTGTCTTATTTACTACTCTCTAGTCCTTTCATTGTTATTATTCTTTGTAATATTTGAAATCAGGTTCCACAACAAATTTGTTAATTGAACATACCTTAAATATTTTGTTGTCTGTTTTGGTCCCAACAACCACTCCGTTATTTGTTCTCTGATTTTCATTTGTTTTTGTATCTTTGTTTTCATTTAATTTGAAGTTAATAAGGAAAAGTGGATTGTTGTTTGAAATGGAGCAGTGGGGTCTTGACCTCTTTTTGTGTAACTAGAAAAGGTTTCTGTTTTGTATTAGTTGCTATTTTTGTTTTAAGTGGCAAATTAGGGTTAGGATAAGAAGATGAGTGGCGAGGTAGTGTCTATGAATGGAGTAGAAGAAAAGAAATCAACTTAGTTGCTTGCATAAAAAAATTGTGTGAATTTTGTGTTTTTCTTTCTTCCATTTTTGCTCTCATTCTGCTACATTTTATACTAACAAAAAATAAAAACTTCTACTATGAACTACTGGTCCATGATATTTGTACGCCATGGCTTACTTCATAGATGGGTTTTTTGAAGAAAAATATATGGTAGTGCACAACTTGACCTATTTGAATGTCCCATGATGGCAACAATGGAACGCCACATTGTTTAGTACGAGAAAATACATTTTGCAAAACCAAGTTGCTATGAGTGTGCAAGTGGACTAAAATATATATGTCTCAAAGTAGTAGTTCCCAATATGTGTTTTTTACGGTTATTCAACCATTGAGTAACTCATAAAAAAAAAAACATTTGTTTCCGCTGAAACCAAAATGTTTAACATAGTATTGATGAATAATTGAGTGTTATTCTTTATTGTAGGTTGATGGTTATGGAGGATTGGCATAGAGCTCATGGGACTTATCCTGAGAGGGGTGGCCATGTTCCTAATGGCTTGAGTTGACCTCCTATTGATTTTCTTAAATACAATATGGATTTACCGCTTTCATCTCAACATAATTAGCTAGATGTTTAGCCATCCGATTGGAACTTTGACTTGTTCTTCTAGCTAGTCTTTGATGTTCATCGAGGAGAAACTCTAGATCTTCTTCATGCGTGTTGAATTGGATTGACGAGCTTCGTTTGGAGAACGTTATCTTCGAGGTGGATTTTAAACTCGTTGGTGAATGTTTCTATATTGATGATTGTAGTTTAAATTTTTTTATAAAAATATGTCCTTAACAATATAGTTCTTTTTCAATTAAAAATTTAAATTTAAAACGTTAAAATGAAAATAAAACTTAAATTAATTTGGGTATTATAAAAATAATTAAAACAATTTCAATAAAAAATAAGGTTAAATAAACTTTTAGTCCCTATAAAATTTTAAATTTTTTTTTTTAATCTCTGTAAAAAAAATTACATTTTTTAGTATCTACAAAATTATTATGCCAACATTTTTAGTCCTTGTTGGAATATCAACATATACTTTTGAATGACTTTTTTTGTATGCATATTTACAACACTATAAAAAGTTTCTCTACAAAAAATTAGCTCAAAATTCTATTTCTAGGTCAATATTTTAAAGACTTTGTTATCTTGAGCATATTACATTTAAAAAGTTAATATTTAAAAAATTCTAATTTGTGTGGATAAACTTTTAATAATTTTCTAAACATTCTTACAAAATTTCATTAAAAACTTTAAAAATTAAAAGATGTTTCGTTTCAACAAAAACTAGAACAACTTATAGAATAATTTTATAGAAACTAGCAAACGTGATTTTTTTTATAGAAACTATATACAATATTTCAAAATTTTATATTAATTACAAATATATTTAACCCAAAAAAAATAATATTATACAATAAGTACTTTACTTACAACAAAACACTATAAAAAACGGGAAACAAATAAAAAATAAAAGCAAGATGTATCATTCCCATTTGCTCCTAATTTGATGCGAGTGTTTGTAATCACAAGTTAACACCAATCTTCTATCCATACTCCTCAATACAAAACTTTCAACTAACACATAACAACTAAATTTCTTCCACTTGTTTGTTCCACCAAACTCCTCAACTTTTGTTACTCTAATTTCTCTTCGATTCCCACTAATCCATCCAACTCTTTTTTGTTCCCATTTCATTCCCTCAACAACTTCCAAACTCAATCCAACACTTGCCACATCATCAACACTCTTAAACCACAACACTCTATCAACCAATCTATTTTCATCCCAAATAGCATCCCTTCCTCCAATCTTAGCAACTTCACTTTGAATAACAACATCTACAAACACATCACTCTCTCCATTATTTTCATTTTCCTTTGAAAATATCTTTTCCCATCTTTGCTCAAGTGTTAGCTCATAGAATACTGACATCTTCATTTGCTCCTTTAACTTCATTCCTTCCTTCACAAACATAAAAGGACAATACCATTTTCCAACAACCATTGATTCAGAACAATCATTGGACAATGGAAAGTTGAAATTAGGTAGCTTGGAACGCAAGGAATCATTTGAGCCTAAAGCTTGGCCTAATTGGTAATTATGAGGAGTGCTCGCCTCAAGTGTCCACCCTTTTTCTCTTAATAAACCAGCAGGAATTCCATCTGTGGCAAGAGATTTTGCGCAAAAGCCATATTTTTTCTTGATTATTTCAACCTGTTGATAATCATTAAAGGGCTCTAGTGGTCTTGGTTTAACATCATCGACAACACTGAAGCATAAACATGTGCCCATGTCCTCTTCCTTTGAACTTGTGCTAGCTTGCCTGAAATCAATCCATATTTCAAAATTAATTTTTAAGCGTCAGAATATTACCAATCAATCCATTATATTAAACGCTTTTCCACTTATTTGAATTCACAATGAATTTAGTTATATCACGGTAGGTCACAGTGACTTTGGTCAAAACTTCATTTTTCAACTTCAACAAAGTTAAAGTGTCATTGTAATTCGCCAAATTAATCATCATTAATCCAAACATGTACTTACAAGATGATTAGAACATGAATATTGATAAGCATACGAATAAATTGAAATACATAATAAAAAATGTTCATTTGCAGTTTTTTTACATTCTCCCTCCTGATTTTCAATAAAATGGTCTTGGTAATCTAAAGTTCACTACATGAGGTAGCTAAAGTTGGTAAAATATTGTTCTAGTTTAGATCGGACTCAAGTACTTTGATAGATTCCATCTTTACTGAAGTTTATTAACCAATTGAATTCGGTCACTTAATTAGTATAAAATGATTATTTCAAAATTTTGCTTTAAAATAAACTCTATAAACCCTTCATTTCAAGAATATAGGATGAGGGATTAGCATAAAATTTATTAAAAAAAAATAGATGAGCTACATATGTCCTATAATTAGAAGTTAGTTGATATAAAAAAGTGAAAGCTAGCATACCCTTGATTTTCCCCTTTCCTTCCTATGACATAATAACGATTTGAAGACAATGGTTGATTCAATACCGGAAGGAACATAACTTGTTCTGAATAGGTGTTGTCACCAAATGAATAATTAATGGTTAAATTTTTGTTCTGAGGAAAAGGAAAATCCTTGATTATATTGTACTCCTGTTTGCACAAACCAAAACAAGAGTAAATTTCAGCTTCCTCATCGAATACCACAAGATAACTTGAATTTGGTCCTGATGGTGGTGGATCTGAAAGAGCACTAGGATTCCTTTTGTACATCGAAAATAGTCTTGTTGCATACATTTTCACTAATTAATTAAACTATCATCTATTCATCTAGCAAACGTATGTATGTATGTTATATGAATATATGCCTGATTATATATATACATGTCTATCCTTTAAATAGTTTATATTTCTTATCCATGTTATGTCAAATACATAGTTTTTGAACATTGAATGGATCAATTGGTTGGATTATAATAAATTTTTTATATGATACTTTGGATAATTGTGATTTGTTCAATTAAGACCAAAACAAAGTTGAATAAGGTTCATGATGATGATAAACCGCGTTTGACTATTCACAATGTCAACGGATAATGTCTTCTACATATGCAGGTACATGTCGTTGTCACATAATGCAAAATGCAAATTTTTTTTGGTTACAATTCTAATACAATATTTTTTATTTATAGAAAATACATAATTGGTTCTATATATAATTTTTATAAAATTTTATTGTCTATTGACTTATGCATATTTGATATCACATTACATTTTTTTAAATCATTGTAAACTACATGATGTTTTTAAAGTTATAGTTTATACTTTTTAAAAATCACACTGGCTCACCGATATCAAATATACATATAGTCTTTTTTACAAATTCATTCATGACAAACATGAGAACAAAACATAACCGTTTTATAATGACAAAAGAGGAATCATACTGTGAAATTTCATGTGTTTTCTTTCATTGTTTAATTTTTTCTTGTACCCTTGGTCTAATTCATTGTCATAATTTCTTTCTTCAGCAATCCTTAGTATTATATTTAAGGAAGGCTAACAGATTTGTGCTTCACTCACTTCCTCATCTTAATCAGTTTGTAGAGGTTTACATGTTGCTGCTACTGTGTTGACAGAAAAGGGAGTAGCAATCTGTAAAATGCAAATTTCAATATAGTTTTTTGCATGGATTTGTCTACTAAGATGTAAAGTTTCAACTTACTTCAATTGTTGGTAAGAGGGAAGATTATTTGATTGAAAATAAATAGAATTAATAACACACTTTGATTCATGCAGAAGGCTAAAATATGGTAATAATTGTGTTATTTGAGTCCCACCAGATGTTGGAGAGATATTGTTCTGCTTTGTATTATTAGAGATGGCCATGTTTTCTAATAGTAATTAAATAAACTATTATTTCGTTAGGACTCTCATATTCAATACACTAATTTTGTTAGTCAAATTATCTTTCTCATTGTGTGTTGTCAATAGACCTTGGCAAGAGTAGTTTTAAATGAGGAGATTAGAAGACAATCTCATATTTTCCTTCGCAGTAAGAGGGGAGAAGTAATTATTAATATTATGAAAATAGAGACCAATCAGAAAAAACTCTTGAAGCAATTACAAAGTTGTTGTGACATATTCAAATGAACTGTTGGTTTTTTTTAAAACAAATGAGGACAAAGGTAAAGGAAAAGAGAAAGAAGAAAATTATGATGATGAAAATACTAATGTGACATCTAATGACACTTGCTTCTCATTGAACAACATGATACAATTAGTATTGTTGATATTGCATCTAGTTGAGAAATAGACAGTGGTACTTCCACTACGCCAAAAATGACATTTTATAGCGCGTCTTTTACAGCGCTTATTAAATACAAGCGCTGTTGTATAATTTTTTAAAAACAACGGAGGCTACAAGAGCGCTTCTTTTACAAGCGCTGTAAAAAAAACGTTGTTGTAGGGTCATATATGGTCACATACGCTTGCGCATATGATTAACAATACTTTTACAGCGCTTTGTGAGCGCTTTAAACACAAGCGCTGTAAAATGTAGCGCTCCCACCTTATGTTACATAGCTTTTAAAGCGCCTCTTGTGCAAGCGCTGTAAAAGCCTTGCGCTTTCTCATAATCAAATGACCTATTACAGCGCTTTTGATACAAGTGTGTAATAAGCTTGCCCTTTCGCATTTTTATAGGACCTATTAGAGCGCTTTTTAAACAAGCGCTGTAAAATCATTCATTTTAAATAAAAAAAAATCACTTTAAGTAAATAAAAACAAATTTAAAACAAATTTAATACGTTGTCCAAACCCTACGAACTCTCATCTCCCCTCCCCTGCGAACCCTCCTGTGCGCCCATCTGCAAATTGATTTACCTTCTTCCTCCTTTAAAACAAATTGATCATCAACATTGTCTCAGGTACTTTATTTTATTTATTTGTTGCTGTCACTAATTCAAACTGATAAATTGTTACATGATATTAGATATGTTCTCATGATATATATGTTCTGTTTTAAAATCAATTAATCTTGGACCAATGTTATAAGATATAATTATTATCAATATATAGGTCATATATATCAGACTTGAAATCATGCTTATTGTGTAACTGCATTTATATATATAGGTCATATAAATGGACCGGAAATGGACGTCTGCCAATCGATTGACAAAAAAGTATGAAAATGGAGTGAAGGAGTTTATTGAGTTTGCAGTGATGAATGCAAAAGATCCAAATAGAGTCGTTTGTCCTTGTTTAAAATGTTGTTTTGGAAAACGCATTAGAGCAGATGAATTGGAAGGACATTTAGTATGGTATGGAATTGATCAAAGCTATACATGTTGGATAAGACATGGTGAGAAAATCAATGGAAACACTCGCACAGATACATATGTTTCAACTGATTTCGACACAGATACATATGAGCCGGACCGAGTTGAGGAGATTGCAAAAGCAGTTGAAGAAGATCTTCGTGATTGTCCTAAAATGTTTAAGAGCTTGTTGAGTGATGCAGAGAAACCATTATATAATGGTTGTACTAAATTCACAAGACTTTCGGCGATACTAAAGTTGTACAACTTAAAAGTGAGTAATGGATGGTCTGATAAAAGTTTCACAGAATTACTAACACTCTTAAACGATATGTTGCCAGATGATAATGAACTTCCCAGTAGAACCTACGAGGCTAAACGAACTTTGTACTCTATTGGTATGAGTTATGAAAGGATTCATGTGTGTCCTAATGTTTGCATTTTATTTCGAAATGAATATGAATTACTAAAGGCGTGTCCGAAATGCAATGTCTCTCGATATAAGAAGAAAGAATCTACTCCCGAAAAAGTCGTGTGGTATTTTCCTATAATACCAAGATTTAGGCGCATGTATCGCAATGAAGAAGATTCAAAACACTTGACATGACATGCAGATGAAAGAATTAGAGATGGAAAGTTTCGACACCCTGCCGATTCTCCACAATGGGCAAAAATTGATCACGAGTATCCTGAATTCGGGATAGAGTCGAGAAATCTACGCCTTGCACTTTCTACTGATATAATGAATCCATATGGTCTTTAAAGAATCTCACACAACACGTGGCCTGTGATTTTGTTGATTTATAATCTACCTCCATGGTTATGTATGAAGCGTAAGTTTATGATGTTGTCTCTGTTAATTTATGGACCCAAACAACCGGGGAATGATATTGACGTATACTTGGCTCCTTTAATTGAAGATTTAAAAATTATGTGGGAGACAAGTGTAGAAGTCTATGATGGGTATAAGAAAGAATGTTTCAATTTGAGGGCTATGTTGTTCGGCACAATTAATGATTTTCTAGCATATGGTAATTTATCAGGATATAGCATTAAAGGTCAGTGTGCATGTCCTATATGTGAAGAGAGTACAAATTGGATGCGGTTGAAACATTGTAAGAAGAATGTATTTCTTGGACACCGTAGATTTTTACCTTATAGTCATCAGTATCGTGAGTAGAATGTTTCAATTTGAGGGCTATGTTGTTCGGCACAATTAATGATTTTCTAGCATATGGTAATTTATCAGGATATAGCATTAAAGGTCAGTGTGCATGTCCTATATGTGAAGAGAGTACAAATTGGATGCGGTTGAAACATTGTAAGAAGAATGTATTTCTTGGACACCGTAGATTTTTACCTTATAGTCATCAGTATCGTGAGTGGAGAAATGCATTCAATGGAAATTCAGAGGAAGATAGAGCTCCTGTAGCATCGACTGGATATCAAATACTTGAGAAAGTACAAGGTTTGACCAATAAATTTGGCAAACCTTTTGCGGGAGAGCTGATCAAAACTGGGTGGAAGAAAAAGTCAATTTTCTTTGAATTGGCATATTGGAAGTCATTGTATGTAAGACATTTTCTCGATGTGATGCATATTGAGAAAAATGTATTTGACAGTGTTATTGGTACGTTACTCAATGTACCAGGAAAGTCTAAGGATGGCATCAATGCAAGATTGGACTTGGTCGATATGGGAATAAGAAATGAATTGGGTCCCGTAAAGAAAGGAAATCGCACATATCCACCTCCAGCCGCTCATACTCTATCTAGAAAGGAAAAAATTGTTTTGTGTAAATTTCTACATGAAGTTAAAGTTCCAGAAGGATACTCTTCAAACATTAAAACTTTAGTTTGTATGAAAGACCTCAGGTTAAAAGGTTTGAAGACCCATGATGCTCATATTCTAATGGAGCATTTGCTACCAATAGGTATACGTTCAATTTTACCTGAAAAAGTTCGTCGAGCCATAACTAAGTTATGTTTCTTCTTCAGGGAAATTTGTAGTAAAGTGATCGATCCTCAGAAATTACCGAGATTGCAGAAGGAAATTGTTGTTACTTTGTGTGAGCTTGAAATGTACTTCCCGCCCTCGTTTTTTGATATAATGGTTCACCTTACTGTTCATCTTGTTAAGGAGACACAACTTTGTGGGCCAGCTTATATGAGATGGATGTACCCGATAGAACGATATATGAAAATATTAAAAGGGTACGTAAAAAGTAGAAGTCGACCAAAAGGTTGTATTGCTGAACGGTACATTGTTGAAGAAGCTGTTGAATTTTGTACTGAATATCTGTCAAATGTTGAATCCATAGGGCTTCCCATGTCTCGTCATTCGGGAAGATTATCAGGAGAAGTGATAATTGGAAAGAGAATAATGACTATATCAAGGACAGAATGGGAGTATGCACAATTGTATGTTATGCACAATGATGATGAGGTTCAGCCGTATGTTACAATACACATGGATCAATTATCTAGTTTGAACATGAATCAAAATTGGATAACTCGAGAGCACAATCGAAGTTTCATAACATGGTTAAAAAATCACATAAAGTCAAAGTTTGATGTAGACCCCAGATTAATTTCACAGAGATTGAGGTGACTAGCAAATGGTTCAAGTTTAGATGTCTTTTCTTACACCGGTTATGTAATTAACGGCTACACATTTTATACCAAAGAACAAGATGATCAAACAACTATGCAAAATAGCGGAGTCACTCTCGTAGCTGAAGCGATGCATATCTCAAGTGCAAAAGACAAGAACCCAATATATGCAAATCTATCATATTTTGGGGTTATCGAGCGCATATGGGAGCTAGACTACACAATGTTTTGTGTTCCCATATTTGGTTCCAAGTGGGTCGATAATAATAATGGCGTTTGGGTTGATGAGTCAGGGTTCTTGCTTGTCGATTTTAATAAGGTGGGATACAAAGATGAGCCTTTTATTTTAGCGTCGCAAGCTCAACATGTGTTTTATGTCACTAATCCTGCTGATGATAAATGGTCCGTTGTCCTATCGACCAATAAAATAAGTGATGATAACAATAAAGATGAAGATGTTGGTAATGATCTTTTCTTTGCAACATCACAACCACATGAAATTGGTTCAACTGATGATGGTTTATATCTTAGAGATGATAATGATGAGGGAATTTGGATTAATCCATCGTTTTGTATCATTAATGGACAAACAAATGTGAATCCCACCAAGAAAAGAAGAAGGACATCTTAATGTGTTTAATTTTTTAATCCATGTAATCTGAACTGAGTTCATGTGTAATTTAATATTTTGATCTGCCATAATTGAGCATTTTGGTATTTAGCTTGAACTGTTAATTTGTAATTTTCTGCTTATACTGTATGTAATTGTATACTGAACTTGACCTGATCAGGTAATTTAGCTTGAACTATTTGAACTTGACCTGATCAGTTCAAGTTCAAATAGTTTAACTAATTAGCTTGAACTTAAAAACAATTTAAGTTCAAGTTATACATGTAATTTAGCTTGAACTTGACCTGATCAGTTTAACACAATTTGGAAGAAAAAATAATTTAACTATTTTGGAAGAAAATAAATTATTACAGGGCTTATGAAAAAACAATTTAACTAATTTGGAAGAAAATAAATTATTAGAGGGCTCATGAAAAAATAATTTAAGAAACCCTTTTACAGCGCTTTCCTTATAAGCGCTGTAAAATGTTCACACAGCCTTTGGACATGGTAAAACAAAGAGTCTTTGAATGTACCTACTACGGCGCTTTTTGGAAAAACGCTGTCATAGGTGCATAACAATGCATCTATATAAGTGCACCTTTTACAGTGCTTTTGTGAAAAAGCGCTGTAATAGGTACATTCTAATGCACCCTATTACAACGCTTTTATGAGGAAGCGTTGTAATAGGTGCATAATAGTGCATAATAATGCAATTATATAAGTGCACCTTTTACAGCGCTTCTTGAAAAAAGCGCTGTAATAGGGTCATAATAATGCATCTATTGTTATATGGATTTACAGCGATTTTGTAGAAAAGGCTGTAAAATGTGAATAACAAGCGCGCAATATATCCACCTTTTTACAGTGCTTTTTTTTTAAACAAAAGCGCTGTTGTATCTTTTTACAGCGCTGGTAACTACAGCGCTTTTTAAAAAAAAATAAAAACGCTGTAAATGGCTTAAAAAAACGCTGTAAAATGCGTTTTTTCGCGTAGTGTTCATTACATGTCACTTCCAAGAGAGATATTTTATATTCTTACTAGATGCTAACCCGCGCGTGTTGCACGATTATATTTTAATTTATTTAATTTAAGTAGATTTTAAAAAAATGCTAAATTACATTTGTTGTCTCTTAACTTAATTTCAATTAACGTTTTAGTCCTTTATCTTTTTTTTTCCCGAGTTGGTCCTTTATTTTAATTTTAAGTGACAATTTGATATTTTATGTTTTAAAATATAAACAATGTTAGCTTTTTTTTTACAAAAATTCAAAAAAGTCATCAAAATTTTCAACCAAAACCCATAAAATTAATAATTATCTTCAATATAATTCAAATTTCATCAAATTCATAACTCAAATATTCAAATAAACTCATATTTTCATCTCGAACAACATCAAATAAAGAATGAAAATATGATTTTATTAAAAGATTTAAGTTATGAATTTGATTAAATTTGAATTTAATTGAAGATGATAATGAATTTTAATGGATTTAAGTTATGAATTTGATGATTTTTTTTGAATTTTTGTAAAAAAAGGACAACATTATTGACATTTTAAAACATAGAATATCAAATTGTCACTTAAAATTAAAATAAAGGACCAACTCGGGAAAAAAAAAATAAAGGACTAAAACGTTATCTAAAATTAAGTTAAGGGACCGCAGACGTAATTTAGCCTAAAAAAAATTAATATGAAGTTTTATGTTCTAATTGCCAAATGATTATTGATATAGTAGTTATATCAATAATATATATTCATTTTTATCAATGTAATTTATAGAAGAGAAATACCCAACAATAAAAGCCGGATATATTTTAATTTATTTAATTTAAGTGGATTTATAAAAAAAAAACAATATGAAGTTTTATGTTTCAATTGTAAAATGATTATTGATATAGTAGTTATATCAATAATATATATTCAATTTATCAATGTAATTTATAGAAGAGAAATACTCAACAATAAAAGGCACATATAAATAGTCGAAATATATTTTAGAGATAAGCAACAGAGTTGAAGAAACTTCTCATCTTATTAAGTTCAATCATATATTCTGAAAAGATGTATACAATTGCTAGCAAATAAGTAGATGGCAAGTAGAGACGAAAATGTGAAATTGATTGATCCATACAAAAAAAACGTATAAGTAGATGGCAGCAAGAATGACATATGTACTCTCAATTTAGAAGAAGTTGAAGAAACTTCTCATCTTATTAAGTTCAATATTATATATTCTGAGTAGATGGCATGTAGAGGTGAAAATGTGAAGTTGATTGATTCAGACAAAAAAACGTATAAGTTGATAGTAGGTATAGGCGAAAATGTGAAGTTGATTAATACCGACAAAAAAAAGTATTGAGTAGTAATGTGGAATTAATGTGAAATATGTTGGGCAAACGTTTGTAATTTGTAAAATATTCTTTCAGTATAAATTTATTAAAAAGTTTAAAGGTAATATTTATGGTATATAAATGTATCAATCTGATCAGAAAAAAGGTTTTAAATTTGTAAATTTCTTAGTTTATAAGAATAGTGGTTGTATAACAAAAGAATAAATACAAAAGAAACAATTGAAAAGTTTATAATAAAATGAGTGATTTTCATTCTAAATAATATGATTAAAAAAAGATGAGTTAGTGTTTGTATACACAATTAAAAAGATTTAAATAAAATGAGTGATTTTGACTCTAAAAATATTATTAAAAAAAGATGAGTGATTGTTTGTATTCATTTTGTTTTATTTTAAACATTCAATCATTATAGAATATATTCTTCCGATAAAAAATAGAATATATATTTTGCAATCATTGATTTCAGATATATTTGTAAGAATTGGTTTTTATATGATCATTATTTTTATTTTTATTTTACTTTTTATCTTGAGCACTAATATTTCTTTATTCTTTTTTTTGACTAATTGAACGAAATATTATTTCTTATATTTTATGTTTCATATCTCATTTTCGCTTAAACTTTCGATAACTAATTCTTATATATAGAGAGGTGTTATGTCACGTATTTCTTTCAAAAATATTTTGATTTAATTATCCTTTTTGGAGACTGTATATAATGAATAAACTCAAAGTATTATTTTTTACGACAAAAACACGAAATAATGTTGAGAATGATAAGGAATCACTTCTTGATTTGGATTATTTTTGCCGTTAATTGAAGTCATGCTCTAATTTATACGTCATCCAATCTATAAGTTTAATATTTTGAAATGAATGTATTTATTTTCATGAACAATTTATATAGACAAATATTTTCTTTGTATTAAAGGAATAAAATATGTATCCGAGCATAAAAAGAAAAATGAACACAAATTTTATATTACTTTGAAAACATTTAATGTAAAATTTAACATTTTTATTTTTTAAAAATTATTCTTCGTTGGTTTTTTTTGCAAATGTTGGCTAATTTAAATGTTTGTGTTTTAATATTTTTTATTTATTTTAATTTAAACTTCATTGGATTGTTTGTGCATAAGTTTGATTATTGATTTTTCATGTGATTATTGTGTTTTTATATATTTTGTGGTAATTTATGGTTGCTCCATTTTAATTAATAAAATGTAATTTAAATATTGTGATGTATTTATATGCAATGAATTAAAAAAGTAATTAACAATTAAATCAAGTTTGTAATGGGAGTTATATTTTTATTGTTGTTTTTTTAGTTATAGAGATATAAACAAAGAATTAGTAGAATGTTGAATAAAAAATGAATGAATTCTAGATGTGTCACATCATACTATTGAATGATATGTCAAAATGAGTGTCACATGTCAACATATTATTTTAGGGGTTTTCAGAATCTCCAACTTATCATGGGAGCTGAACAACACCTTCATTTTGACACATAATTTCTTAAATGGACACGTCACTTCTTATTTTTTATGCCATTAATGCAACACATTAGTCACTATCTCTTAGTTTCACAAGAACAAACTAGTTCTATGATAGTAAATGTTAAAATGTTAATTTTAGAGGAGAGTGATAACACTTGTGAACTTCATTTGAATTTGTCACTACACTACTTTTGTTATTGAACTAGATCAATAGACTTGTGTCTTGCTTACATTCAAACACAACTAACTTGTAACTAACCCCAAAAAGCTCTATCAATGAGCAACTACATCAACTAACTCATTACCAAGAAGGTAGGATATACGACTCATTAGAGAAAGAGAAAAATAGAAGAATATGAGTAGTACACTAGCGGGATGCCTAGAAGGCTATTGACAGTGTTTGTATAACTTGACATTTGTGGTGGAGATGAGATGTGAGTGTAGGTGTGCAAAGAAAATAAAAAAGTAGGAAGTGATTATGATATGAGTATGGGTTGCTTGTATCTTATATTTTATATATTATCCTAATAGAATATCTACTTTTTAAAATATTTTTACAATGAAATTTTCATTCTTAGTAATTAAAAAGCCTTATTGCAGTTTTGATTCCTATATTATAATCGATTCACGGAATTGATCATTCTATTATAAAAGTAGACAGTTTTGATCCATCCCTCATATTTTTTACCAAAAAAAAAATGATAAATTTTTAGTGACGTGACATATAATTCTATGATATAGAACCATCTAGATGCATTAATTATTCATATGTCATTAACTAAATTAAAAATATGAAAAATTTCGGATGTTGAAAGCTAAGTTTTTACGGCTTTTTCTTTCAATTTCATCGGTGTTAATAATTCTATATTATCGTATCATATGTCACGTTATTTAAAACATCTCACACCATCATTTTTTAGTTAAAAAATTAGAGAGACGAACCAAAACTGATGATTTTTAAAATAGGGGAATCAATTTCGTAAAATTGTAAAAATAAGGGGGACTAAAACTGTAATTAAGTCTAGCTAAAATAATAATTCATATCAATGTTTAAAAATATTTTAAATTTTTTCATTGTACAGTTAAAGAAACATCAATAGATTATTTTTTATGTATATTTTTTAAATAGATTTGAATTAATGAGACATTAATATATTTTTATACAACATATTTGTATATGTTATATATTATTTTACTCTTAGGTTATTATACTATAGTGTTATTTTAATTATTATAATAATACATTAGATTACATTTTTATATATTTTATTTTTAGTAAAAGATTTCATTTTTATCTGTACTGGTTAAAATATATTGTTATATGAGTTTTACTTTGATTGAAGGTATTAAATTTTGAGCTTAAAATTGATTGATTTTATTGAGATTAATTATGTTAATAAAATATTTACTTTAAATTTATTTATTATTTTAAATTTGTTAATTGTTTACTATATTGTTAATATAATAAATACTTTTTGTTAGGTATAAATAAATACTTTTTAAAGGTATTTTAGGTATAAATAAATACTTTTTAAAGGTATTTTAGTTATTTTAGGTATTATTTTAGTATTTTAGGTATAAATAAATACTTTTTTTTTTGTTCAGATTCAAATGAATTCTACTATATATTAATATGCATGCAATAAATAAAAAGAAAGTTAAAATTAGTGCATTAGATTAAAAAAGAAAATCAATCAAATGCATTGACTATATAATAACTACAAATAGTATATTAGTCATTGTTTTTGCTAGTTTCCTTTTCTTATGAATATAAGGGGTGCTCTTTCAAAAGATATGTAAATATATATAAAAATTTGAATATTAAGTTGTCACTTATAAAACAATAATGACAATGTCAAAGGTAGTATTGAGTGTGTTCCTTAGTACTCTTTTCATTCTCTCAACTTTCACCACCGAAAATGTGCAGGCCAAATATCTTTCTCCCGGGGCATTAAGACCAAACGTTCCAGGCACATATCCTCCAACTCCAGCTAACCCATGGACAAGAGGCTGCAGTCCAATAAATAAGTGTCATGATGGTCCACCACCACTAAATCGGGTTAATTAGAGTAAAAGATAAACAATAATAAAAATGTTATTAATGTCTTCGAGTAATATGAAGACTATATAATACGAAGACTACATACCTTTTGTATTACTTCATATCAATAATATAAAATGAAGACTATATAATACGAAGACTACATACCTTTTGTATTACTTCATATCAATAATATAAAATGAAGATTATTATTTTACAACATTGCTAGCTATTGAATGCGTTTGATTTTTCTTTTCCTATCGAAAACATTGTTTTTGTTAACTACTTTTAAAAGATGTAACATTCCGTTTAGTTAAAATTTATTAAAATAAGAATATTTTAAAATGTTAACATAAGCGGCTTAGGTTTTGGATTTGGAATGGTAGAATTATTAAGTAGTATTTTGTAACATATTATACCTATTTGCTAATTTTTCTCAAAACCTTAATTGTTGTTAGTTAGAGTATTATTTTTGCAAGCATATTTGATCTCATCTACGACATGAATGTATAGTGGCTCCCCAAAAGACAAAGAAAATTGTCCAAATTCAATTTCATAGTAGTGTTATTACTGTGTCTTTAGAAGATTTAGAACTATGTGTTGTTTATAGATAAAAAAATAATGTTTAATATTTAGATTAAAAAATTATTGTTGTTTTTTTTTACAGAGATGTTTTATGTTGTCAAATTTTTTAAAAATACTACCTATTTGAAGTTTCTACATCTATTTTACTTCTACTCAACCGCATTTACACGAATTGTTTGTGAAAATTCTCAAGTCAGGCTGTATAGAATTATCATTCTCAAGATATTGAAATTTAGATTTGTCATTTATTTGATAGAATTAGAATAAAATTAATATATTTATATTGATGATTGATATTGATGATTTGATTCTTAATTAAAGGTGTTATGTCACGTATTTCTTTTATAAATATTTTGATTTAATTATCCTTTTTGGAGACTGTATATAATGAATAAACTCAAAGTATTATTTTTTACGACAAAAACACGAAATAATGTTGAGAATGATAAGGAATCACTTCTTGATTTGGATTATTTTTGCCGTTAATTGAAGTCATGCTCTAATTTATACGTCATCCAATCTATAAGTTTAATATTTTGAAATGAATGTATTTATTTTCATGAACAATTTATATAGACAAATATTTTCTTTGTATTAAAGGAATAAAATATGTATCCGAGCATAAAAAGAAAAATGAACACAAATTTTATATTACTTTGAAAACATTTAATGTAAAATTTAACATTTTTATTTTTTAAAAATTATTCTTCGTTGGTTTTTTTTTGCAAATGTTGGCTAATTTAAATGTTTGTGTTTTAATATTTTTTATTTATTTTAATTTAAACTTCATTGGATTGTTTGTGCATAAGTTTGATTATTGATTTTTCATGTGATTATTGTGTTTTTATATATTTTGTGGTAATTTATGGTTGCTCCATTTTAATTAATAAAATGTAATTTAAATATTGTGATGTATTTATATGCAATGAATTAAAAAAGTAATTAACAATTAAATCAAGTTTGTAATGGGAGTTATATTTTTATTGTTGTTTTTTTAGTTATAGAGATATAAACAAAGAATTAGTAGAATGTTGAATAAAAAATGAATGAATTCTAGATGTGTCACATCATACTATTGAATGATATGTCAAAATGAGTGTCACATGTCAACATATTATTTTAGGGGTTTTCAGAATCTCCAACTTATCATGGGAGCTGAACAACACCTTCATTTTGACACATAATTTCTTAAATGGACACGTCACTTCTTATTTTTTATGCCATTAATGCAACACATTAGTCACTATCTCTTAGTTTCACAAGAACAAACTAGTTCTATGATAGTAAATGTTAAAATGTTAATTTTAGAGGAGAGTGATAACACTTGTGAACTTCATTTGAATTTGTCACTACACTACTTTTGTTATTGAACTAGATCAATAGACTTGTGTCTTGCTTACATTCAAACACAACTAACTTGTAACTAACCCCAAAAAGCTCTATCAATGAGCAACTACATCAACTAACTCATTACCAAGAAGGTAGGATATACGACTCATTAGAGAAAGAGAAAAATAGAAGAATATGAGTAGTACACTAGCGGGATGCCTAGAAGGCTATTGACAGTGTTTGTATAACTTGACATTTGTGGTGGAGATGAGATGTGAGTGTAGGTGTGCAAAGAGAATAAAAAAGTAGGAAGTGATTATGATATGAGTATGGGTTGCTTGTATCTTATATTTTATATATTATCCTAATAGAATATCTACTTTTTAAAATATTTTTACAATGAAATTTTCATTCTTAGTAATTAAAAAGCCTTATTGCAGTTTTGATTCCTATATTATAATCGATTCACGGAATTGATCATTCTATTATAAAAGTAGACAGTTTTGATCCATCCCTCATATTTTTTACCAAAAAAAAAAAATGATAAATTTTTAGTGACGTGACATATAATTCTATGATATAGAACCATCTAGATGCATTAATTATTCATATGTCATTAACTAAATTAAAAATATGAAAAATTTCGGATGTTGAAAGCTAAGTTTTTACGGCTTTTTCTTTCAATTTCATCGGTGTTAATAATTCTACATTATCGTATCATATGTCACGTTATTTAAAACATCTCACACCATCATTTTTTAGTTAAAAAATTAGAGAGACGAACCAAAACTGATGATTTTTAAAATAGGGGAATCAATTTCGTAAAATTGTAAAAATAAGGGGGACTAAAACTGTAATTAAGTCTAGCTAAAATAATAATTCATATCAATGTTTAAAAATATTTTAAATTTTTTCATTGTACAGTTAAAGAAACATCAATAGATTATTTTTTATGTATATTTTTTAAATAGATTTGAATTAATGAGACATTAATATATTTTTATACAACATATTTGTATATGTTATATATTATTTTACTCTTAGGTTATTATACTATAGTGTTATTTTAATTATTATAATAATACATTAGATTACATTTTTATATATTTTATTTTTAGTAAAAGATTTCATTTTTATCTGTACTGGTTAAAATATATTGTTATATGAGTTTTACTTTGATTGAAGGTATTAAATTTTGAGCTTAAAATTGATTGATTTTATTGAGATTAATTATGTTAATAAAATATTTACTTTAAATTTATTTATTATTTTAAATTTGTTAATTGTTTACTATATTGTTAATATAATAAATACTTTTTGTTAGGTATAAATAAATACTTTTTAAAGGTATTTTAGGTATAAATAAATACTTTTTAAAGGTATTTTAGTTATTTTAGGTATTATTTTAGTATTTTAGGTATAAATAAATACTTTTTTTTTTGTTCAGATTCAAATGAATTCTACTATATATTAATATGCATGCAATAAATAAAAAGAAAGTTAAAATTAGTGCATTAGATTAAAAAAGAAAATCAATCAAATGCATTGACTATATAATAACTACAAATAGTATATTAGTCATTGTTTTTGCTAGTTTCCTTTTCTTATGAATATAAGGGGTGCTCTTTCAAAAGATATGTAAATATATATAAAAATTTGAATATTAAGTTGTCACTTATAAAACAATAATGACAATGTCAAAGGTAGTATTGAGTGTGTTCCTTAGTACTCTTTTCATTCTCTCAACTTTCACCACCGAAAATGTGCAGGCCAAATATCTTTCTCCCGGGGCATTAAGACCAAACGTTCCAGGCACATATCCTCCAACTCCAGCTAACCCATGGACAAGAGGCTGCAGTCCAATAAATAAGTGTCATGATGGTCCACCACCACTAAATCGGGTTAATTAGAGTAAAAGATAAACAATAATAAAAATGTTATTAATGTCTTCGAGTAATATGAAGACTATATAATACGAAGACTACATACCTTTTGTATTACTTCATATCAATAATATAAAATGAAGACTATATAATACGAAGACTACATACCTTTTGTATTACTTCATATCAATAATATAAAATGAAGATTATTATTTTACAACATTGCTAGCTATTGAATGCGTTTGATTTTTCTTTTCCTATCGAAAACATTGTTTTTGTTAACTACTTTTAAAAGATGTAACATTCCGTTTAGTTAAAATTTATTAAAATAAGAATATTTTAAAATGTTAACATAAGCGGCTTAGGTTTTGGATTTGGAATGGTAGAATTATTAAGTAGTATTTTGTAACATATTATACCTATTTGCTAATTTTTCTCAAAACCTTAATTGTTGTTAGTTAGAGTATTATTTTTGCAAGCATATTTGATCTCATCTACGACATGAATGTATAGTGGCTCCCCAAAAGACAAAGAAAATTGTCCAAATTCAATTTCATAGTAGTGTTATTACTGTGTCTTTAGAAGATTTAGAACTATGTGTTGTTTATAGATAAAAAAAATAATGTTTAATATTTAGATTAAAAAATTATTGTTGTTTTTTTTACAGAGATGTTTTATGTTGTCAAATTTTTTAAAAATACTACCTATTTGAAGTTTCTACATCTATTTTACTTCTACTCAACCGCATTTACACGAATTGTTTGTGAAAATTCTCAAGTCAGGCTGTATAGAATTATCATTCTCAAGATATTGAAATTTAGATTTGTCATTTATTTGATAGAATTAGAATAAAATTAATATATTTATATTGATGATTGATATTGATGATTTGATTCTTAATTAAAGGTGTTATGTCACGTATTTCTTTTATAAATATTTTGATTTAATTATCCTTTTTGGAGACTGTATATAATGAATAAACTCAAAGTATTATTTTTTACGACAAAAACACGAAATAATGTTGAGAATGATAAGGAATCACTTCTTGATTTGGATTATTTTTGCCGTTAACTGAAGTCATGCTCTAATTTATACGTCATCCAATCTATAAGTTTAATATTTTGAAATGAATGTATTTATTTTCATGAACAATTTATATAGACAAATATTTTCTTTGTATTAAAGGAATAAAATATGTATCCGAGCATAAAAAGAAAAATGAACACAAATTTTATATTACTTTGAAAACATTTAATGTAAAATTTAACATTTTTATTTTTTAAAAATTATTCTTCGTTGGTTTTTTTTGCAAATGTTGGCTAATTTAAATGTTTGTGTTTTAATATTTTTTATTTATTTTAATTTAAACTTCATTGGATTGTTTGTGCATAAGTTTGATTATTGATTTTTCATGTGATTATTGTGTTTTTATATATTTTGTGGTAATTTATGGTTGCTCCATTTTAATTAATAAAATGTAATTTAAATATTGTGATGTATTTATATGCAATGAATTAAAAAAGTAATTAACAATTAAATCAAGTTTGTAATGGGAGTTATATTTTTATTGTTGTTTTTTTAGTTATAGAGATATAAACAAAGAATTAGTAGAATGTTGAATAAAAAATGAATGAATTCTAGATGTGTCACATCATACTATTGAATGATATGTCAAAATGAGTGTCACATGTCAACATATTATTTTAGGGGTTTTCAGAATCTCCAACTTATCATGGGAGCTGAACAACACCTTCATTTTGACACATAATTTCTTAAATGGACACGTCACTTCTTATTTTTTATGCCATTAATGCAACACATTAGTCACTATCTCTTAGTTTCACAAGAACAAACTAGTTCTATGATAGTAATTGTTAAAATGTTAATTTTAGAGGAGAGTGATAACAGTTGTGAACTTCATTTGAATTTGTCACTACACTACTTTTGTTATTGAACTAGATCAATAGACTTGTGTCTTGCTTACATTCAAACACAACTAACTTGTAACTAACCCCAAAAAGCTCTATCAATGAGCAACTACATCAACTAACTCATTACCAAGAAGGTAGAATATACGACTCATTAGAGAAAGAGAAAAATAGAAGAATATGAGTAGTACACTAGCGGGATGCCTAGAAGGCTATTGACAGTGTTTGTATAACTTGACATTTGTGGTGGAGATGAGATGTAAGTGTAGGTGTGCAAAGAGAATAAAAAAGTAGGAAGTGATTATGATATGAGTATGGATTGCTTGTATCTTATATTTTATATATTATCCTAATAGAATATCTACTTTTTAAAATATTTTTACAATGAAATTTTCATTCTTAGTAATTAAAAAGCCTTATTGCAGTTTTGATTCCTATATTATAATCGATTCACGGAATTGATCATTCTATTATAAAAGTAGACAGTTTTGATCCATCCCTCATATTTTTTACCAAAAAAAAAACGATAAATTTTTAGTGACGTGACATATAATTCTATGATATAGAACCATCTAGATGCATTAATTATTCATATGTCATTAACTAAATTAAAAATACGAAAAATTTCGGATGTTGAAAGCTAAGTTTTTACGGCTTTTTCTTTCAATTTCATCGGTGTTAATAATTCTACATTATCGTATCATATGTCACGTTATTTAAAACATCTCACACCATCATTTTTTAGTTAAAAAATTAGAGAGACGAACCAAAACTGATGATTTTTAAAATAGGGGAATCAATTTCGTAAAATTGTAAAAATAAGGGGGACTAAAACTGTCATTAAGTCTAGCTAAAACAATAATTCATATCAATGTTTAAAAATATTTTAAATTTTTTCATTGTACAGTTAAAGAAACATCAATAGATTATTTTTTATGTATATTTTTTAAATAGATTTGAATTAATGAGACATTAATATATTTTTATACAACATATTTGTATATGTTATATATTATTTTACTCTTAGGTTATTATACTATAGTGTTATTTTAATTATTATAATAATACATTAGATTACATTTTTATATATTTTATTTTTAGTAAAAGATTTCATTTTTATCTGTACTGGTTAAAATATATTGTTATATGAGTTTTACTTTGATTGAAGGTATTAAATTTTGAGCTTAAAA
>JBBPBP010009778.1:7340999-7354537 GCA_037974735.1 Cicer chorassanicum | reverse complement strand
TTTTTTTTTGTTCAGATTCAAATGAATTCTACTATATATTAATATGCGTGCAATAAATAAAAAGAAAGTTAAAATTAGTGCATTAGATTAAAAAAGAAAATCAATCAAATGCATTGACTATATAATAACTACAAATAGTATATTAGTCATTGTTTTTGCTAGTTTCCTTTTCTTATGAATATAAGGGGTGCTCTTTCAAAAGATATGTAAATATATATAAAAATTTGAATATTAAGTTGTCACTTATAAAACAATAATGACAATGTCAAAGGTAGTATTGAGTGTGTTCCTTAGTACTCTTTTCATTCTCTCAACTTTCACCACCGAAAATGTGCAGGCCAAATATCTTTCTCCCGAGGCATTAAGACCAAACGTTCCAGGCACATATCCTCCAACTCCAGCTAACCCATGGACAAGAGGCTGCAGTCCAATAAATAAGTGTCATGATGGTCCACCACCACCAAATCGGGTTAATTAGAGTAAAAGATAAACAATAATAAAAATGTTATTAATGTCTTTGAGTAATATGAAGACTATATAATACGAAGACTACATACCTTTTATTTTATTTTAATTTAAACTTCATTGGATTGTTTGTGCATAAGTTCGATTATTGATTTTTCATGTCATTATTGTGTTTTTATATATTTTGTGGTAATTATGGTTGCTACATTTTAATTAATAAAATGTAATTTAAATATTGTGATGTATTTATATGCAATAAATTAAAAAAGTAATTAACAATAAAATCATGTTTGTAATGGGAGTTATATTTTTGTTGTTGTTTTTTTAGTTATAGAGATATAAACAAAGAATTAGTAGAATGTGGAATAAAAAATGAATGAATTCTAAATGTGCCACATCATACTATTGAATGATGTGTCAAAATGAGTGTCACATGTCAACATATTATTTTTGGGTTTTTTTTAATATATTATATTGATTGATAATGATATTGATTGATTGATACCACTACGAGAAAAACTGTGTTTTGCGGCACCCAAAACCCCTCACAAAAAGGGAAAAACAGCCACAACAGACACATTTGTGGCGGCCTAAGGCGGCCACAAATATATATATATATATATATATATATATATATATATATATATATATATATATATATATAAGGAGAAAAGAGGGCATTTGTGGCGGTCAAAGCGGCCACAAAATGCCAATGGTACTATTGTTTTTGTGGCAGCCTAGGCAATCAAGAAATGTTTTCTTTGTGGCGGCCATTACCCTTACAATGCTCCAACGAGCTGATTTCGTGGTGGCCTAAGCCCTCACAATGCTCCAACGGGCTGATTTTGTGAGGGTATATGCTGCCACAAAATCCTACTCAATCAAGTCTGTTATGAGGGTATTGGCCGCCACAAATTCAAATAACATTTCCCTCCAATAATTTTGTGACCATTTTTGGCCGCCACAAATGTTACAACCGTTTTTTCAGCCACAAATAACAACAAATTTGAATTTTAGTATTTGTGAGGGTTTTTTCAGTTAGTAATTTGTGAGGGTTTTTTTCGGCCACAAAATATTTTTTATGTTGGCCACAAATTGGGTAATTTCTTAGTGTACTCAAGGTGAATTTGGTGATGTGAAGTTGGTTCATTAAGGTGTGTTAAAGTGTGTTGGCCTTGGAGATATTGATTTGGAGATAACTAATGGTACCAAGTTAACTCTCAAGGGTGTGAGGCATGTTCCAACCATTCGATTCAATTTATTTTAAGTGGCTAAACTATGTGATGAAGGCGATGATAGTCGGTTCTCGCGGAACACTTGGAAATCGAAAAAGGTTTCTATGATTGTTGCTAGAGGTGCGAAATCTTCTACTCTTTACATGACACATGCAAAAATAATTAAAAATGTTCATGAAGTTGAATCAACTTAAAAAATTGAGATATGACATAAGTTGTATCACATTAGTGAAAAAGACATGGTTGAGATAAGCAAAAGAGATGTGTTGTGTAACAGCCCGATTTTTTTTAAAAAAAAAAAACAAGTTCAAATTCAAAATAAAGAGAGAAATACCTTTGGATGAAATATTTAAGTCGTATCACAACGACAAAAGTCAACAATAATTACAAAAAGCGGAAACGGTTTTGAAATGAAAATCCAAAGTATTTAAACCAGAAAAATACACTGGGGCTATGAGACCTATCCAACGTAGCTCATACCCTTGGGGTATTCTCGGCAGACACCTGTACAAAAGCACTGCCCCAAGAATTTTAACTTCCCCACGTCACATAAAAAAAGTGGTACAAGGACCCATCAAAATAAAAGTCAAGCTGACAATATATGGTATAGGTACAGTTTTCCAAAATCAAATAAATACAACCACAACAGATAGACATCTAGCCCCTATACAGCCATCTAATCTGATCATGCTACAAAAAAAACTATAACTCAAGTGATCTCCACGCGTCCCACAGAAATCCTTCTGACATAGCAGTGGTCAGGTAAGTCTAACTCCGTTCCCATCCCCAGAGTACTAACTGGTAGGACGATCCTGATTCTCAT
The DNA here is from genome assembly GCA_037974735.1 of Cicer chorassanicum. Taxonomy (NCBI): domain Eukaryota; kingdom Viridiplantae; phylum Streptophyta; class Magnoliopsida; order Fabales; family Fabaceae; genus Cicer; species Cicer chorassanicum. The sequence continues at coordinate 7,352,014 of JBBPBP010009778.1, read as the reverse complement.
CTGAGGGCAAAGCCCAGATTTCCACAATAATTGTAAAGGTCACCAACTGAAATTAACAAATATCACATAGCATTTAAATTTTAAATGCACAAAATAACCTTTCAATTTAGCATACATCTAGAAAGGGTTTTCATATGCCACACCTGCATAATCAAAGTTGAAAAATGAAGTTTTTAACAACTGCACTGTCGTATTCGAATACAACATCCTTGTATCCGAATACAACTGTGAAAAAGGCATAATTTTCAGTTTTGAAAATGTTTCGATATCATTCAACGCTTACCACATAAAGTCAATCAATAACACTCATCAAATACGGCACAATTACAAACTACAATCGAGTATGTATATACAACCATCACAGTATATCAAACATGACTCGCGTGCCAAGCACCCTAATGAAACGCGTATATGCCAATGCACATGATTCCGGAATTCCAAACCAAAACCCTCCTCAAAAGGGCGTAAATCATAATTGTACAGTCTCTCACAGACCAGTACTAATTATCAAGGTGCAATCTCTCACGGATCAGCACAATTTACTATTGTACAACCTCTCACAGACCAGTACTAATTTTCTATGCGTACAATCGCTCACAGATCAGCACGACTTACAAGAGTGCAATCTCTCACATATCAGCACGACACAAAAATCCCCGCAACGATAAGATGAACCAACTATTCACATGGCATCATCTCGTGGCCCATCACGGTTACCACTATCATTATGGCTCATCACGGTCACCATGTACTATGAAATGCATGAGCATACTCTGACTCTTTTCATCACAACCATTAAGTAAATGCAGCTATTAAAATATTCCCCTTTTTTAATACTCATTTAACACTAATGATTTTTTTTTCTTTTCACAGAGCATACTCAAACATATATTCATCTATAAAATTCATAACGCATACACCATCAATTATGGATACATCAATCGCACATTCACCACACATCCCCATCTCAAACACAACAAATTCAATCAATTCGAATTCCAAAATTTCACACCAAATTTAATCATGAATCACCCGTGTTCACAACTCCACATTTTCAAACACAAACCACCAAATTTAATCTCCAAAATTTTCAACCATAAATCACCAAATTTAATCTCCAAAATTTTCAATCATAAATCACCAAATTTAATCTCCAACATTTTCAACCATAAATCACCAAATTTAATCTCCAAAATTTTCAATCATAAATCACCAAAGTTAATCTCCAAAATTTTCAACCGTAAATCACCAAATTTAATCTCCAAAATTTTCAATCATAATCCACACATAAATCACATCTCAAAAATTCATAATATTAATTATGAACACATCAATGACACCAAACCTGAATCACCACAACAACATTAATATCTCAGAGTTCTCCCCACCGCTAACTCGGTGCCAACAGCATCGATTCCTTTTCGAGACTCAAGGAGCTAACTACATAAACATAAATATTTGTAACAGTTTATTCACAATTAAAGTTTATCCAACAACAACAAAATTCTAAAATTATATCTTTTTCACACACCAAACTTTTACAACCAAATAATCTACATTATTTAGTTAAAATTAAATAAAACAAATATTGTCCAAATCACACGTACGCACACTCGACTATTAAAGCACCAAAATTTTGAGTTAATAAAATACTCACTTTTTCTTTTTAAAATTTCAACTTTATTTCAAACTCATTTATTTGAAAATAACTCATTTCGTAACCCAAACACGTCAAAATCAAATTATTTTTTTTGTTAACCATTACTAACAAAATCGACCACATTAATCACATTAATTCAATCTCAGCAAATCACACACAATTCACATCAAACTACATCTCAACCGCGTCAATTTTAAATTCCGCTAATTCACGCATAAACGAATTAAATTCATTTTCACCATTTTACACATAAAATACACCAAATTTCTTTTCCATAAAATCACATATAATGTCCTAAATGCAAACTAAAAGTTTGGAAGGAGCCTTTACCTTAACGACAGCTTAAACAACCGATTACGGTACCGCGATAAATTTTGGTAAAACATTTTGTTCGCACGTCACTTCGAAAACTAGCTCACTAGCACCGTAGCATGGAGGTGATCAACTTTCTCTTCTGTCACTTCACGAGATAAAACTTAGATCTAGTAAATAAATAGGGATTTGTTTTTGGAAAAAACCAAAACTTTGGTTTTTCTTTTCTTTGAAACAGAGAAAGAAAAAGAGGAAGATGGAGGCACGGGAAACTGGAAAAAGTTTTAGGTTCTCTTTCTCTCACATAACCATATATACTAGCTTGTACTATTATACATATATATTATTATTATATACAAACTAATATATATATATATATATATATATATATATATATATATATAGATTATAACTAAACCAAATCAATAAATATCTAAATATTTTTACACACACCTCAACTATTTTGATAAAAATATCTATTATCATTGCAACTCAATTGACAAGTAAAATTTTAGCAATTAGAGATATTTTTAACAAAATAGTCTAGTAATAAATTTTCCGCAACATAATTATATTATTTCTCGTCAAATAATTTTAAACGGGTCTCATAACAATATCATTGGCATTTAACATTCGAAATACCAATAAAATTGGCTAAAAAGCCTCAAAATTCAACATAAAAACACATCAAAAATAAAAAGTACAAATTAAAACTACGGGTCTTACATGTTGTCTGACATAAGAAATCTATACTTAAAGAAATGTGATAGTTGTTTTGTAGAAAAGAAGAACAAAGTTTCTTTCTAGAGTCACGCATCTAGAAGCCCAAAAATTCTTGATTTGGTGCATTCTCATCTATGCGGTCCTTTGAAGAGAAAAAAACTTAGGGGTAGTGCATACTTTGTGAAATTTATCGATGATCATTCAAGAAATACTTGGATTTACACCTTGAAGAGTAAAGATGAAGTTTTGAGCTTGTTCAAGAAATTTAAGGTCTTAATTGAACGTAAAACTAGGAAGAAGTCGAATTGCATACGCACATATAATGGAAGTGAATATTTGAGACCATTTGATGTTTATTGTATTAGACATCAAAAGTCTCTATAGTTGAATGGTGTTGCTGAGAGGATAATAAGACATTGGTTGAAAGAGTTAGATGTTTGTTGTCGCAAGCATACCTTTCACAGTCGTTTTACGGTGAAGCATTGAGCACAATTGTGCATGTCCTAAATCTTTCGCCATGTGTGTCCTTGCAATATGAAGTTCCAGAGATGATTTGTTCAGGTAAAAATGTGTTTTATGATCTTCTACATGTTTTTGGAAGTAAAACATTTGTGCATACTCTTAAAGTGTGTTCATTAGTTATGGTCTAAATGGAGTTGTGTACACGTTTTATGATCCTATTACGAAGAAAATTAACAGAATTTGTGATGTAGAGTTTATATAAAACCAACAGTTGAAAGTTAATGGTAATAGTCCACATTAAAGAGAAACCCGAAGAACAAATATAGTTAGATGCACAGAGAAATGCCACCATAGAAAGAATACCTTTAAAGAGGTACACTACTGATAAGCATACAATTGTAATTGATAGTTGGGCGCTTGTATTGGTTGGAGATACAAATGACAATGGTGTTGTTTTGTTGAGAATATCACAATTAAGGAAGAACATTGAGACTTGCGACATGGTTGTCGAAATGAAAACGATTTATCTGACTTGTTAATGAGGGGAAATATATTGAGTGAGTCTCTCTTCAAGCAGGAGCCCACACCATTTAAAAGTAAAAGAAAGAAAAACAAAGAGTCTGTTGGGCTTGACTCGTATGTTGTTGGAACAAAGGGATTAAAATCCCTAGTTTCCTAAAAGAAAATAAATAACCAATGTAGTTGTGCCATAGAAGGTTAGCGTGCAAGCCTAAGAGTGTTGCACTGAGAGAAAACAAATAGAGCAGTTGCATGAGACAATAATATTTTTGGTACTGGTGGTGGATGTCGGTTCATAAAACATTTGTTTTGCCTTATCTGCGAGTCAGTTTGTTATATTCTCTTTTGTGGAGGTGCTCTATTATTGTTTGGTTTACATTGTTGGGTGATGATTTTAGTTCTCATTATTAAGACTTTTGGTTGTACTCATTATTTGATTATAGAGGAGTTATTTTTTTAGTACGGACTGTTGGGTATTGGGCTCCCTTCCTATGTGGACAAAGGCCCAAATATTGTAGTCTATGTGTCTCACTTATTTAAGTGGAGAGTGGTCTAATAAGGGTTGTAAGAGAGAGACTATTTTGAGAGAAAAGGCAGCCACCAAAAGAGAAAAGAGAAGAGTAAACCCTATTCCCGATTTTGTTAAATCAGTCTCAGAAAAACATCGATTGCGCATTCGTTAACCGTTGGATCGGGCTGAAATTTGGACAGTAGGTTTGCAACATTCAGGGCTTCGTTTTCAACGGTCGGATCGGCGAAACGACGTCTGGAAGGGGAGAAATCGAGCTCGCACAGTAGCAGGTTTTTAGATGTTTTACTTCTTCTTGCTTTTCATTTGTAAGCTTTAGTGCTTTGTTATTTTGGCTGGTTGTAGGCACACTTGGTGCATCTTTTTGAGACTCTCTTGTACCCTTATTTGATTATAGTGTAGCTGTTTCTTTGGTCTGGACGACCCGTGGTTTTTACCCTTGCATTGAGGGGTTTTCCACGTTAAAATATCGGTGTTCTTTACGCTCTTTTATTTTGATTAATTTGCTGCCGTATATTTGTTGTTGCTCCTCACGGGTTCTTGCAAGTTGGGGAAATTTTATATCCGCTGCGTATTACTTGTTATTGTGTTTCTGTGTTTATTCCCTATCACAGACAACTTGTGATTTTTACCTTTGCTTTAAAGGTTTTTCACGTTAAAATTTGAGGTGTCTTGTTTACTACTCTATAGTCCTTTCATTATTATTATTCTTTGTAATATTTGAAATCAGGTTCCACAACAAATTTGTTAATTGAACGTACCTTAAATATTTTGTTGTCTGCTTTGGTCCCAACAACCACTCCGTTATTTGTTCTCTGATTTTCATTTGTTTTTGTATCTTTGTTTTCATTTAATTTGAGGTTAACAAGGATAAGTGGATTGTTGTTTGAAATGGAGCAGTAGGGTCTTGACCTCTTTTTGTGTAACTAGAAAAGGTTTTTGTTTTGTATTAGTTGCTATTTTTGTTTTAAGTGGCAAATTAGGGTTAGGATAAGAAGATGAGTGGCGAGGTAGTGTCTATGAATGGAGTAGAAGAAAAGAAATCAACTTAGTTCCTTGCATAAAAGAATTGTGTGAATTTTGTGTTTTTCTTTCTTCCATTTTTGCTCTCATTCTGCTACCTTTTATACTAAAAAAAAATAAAAACTTCTACTATGAACTACTGGTCCACGATATTTGTACGCCCTGGCTTACTTCATAGATGGATTTTTTGAAGAAAAATATATGGTAGTGCACAACTTGACCTATTTGAATGTCCCATGATGGCAACAATGGAACGCCACATTGTTTAGTACGAGAAAATACATTTTGCAAAACCAAGTTGCTATGAGTGTGCAAGTGGACTAAGATATAAATTAAAATAAATAAATGTTTTTCTTCCTTCTTTATCTCATTGGACTTCAAATGTCCATCATCATATTTTCATGAAAATCTTTTTAAAGTGAAAATTGTAGTATGAAAATCTGGACAAAAATTGGACTTCTATAGTGTCAGGTGCTCTTTTATAGAAAGTCCACTAGGGTTTCTAAAACAAGTTTGCTTGGATTATGAGATGTATAGCTATGATATGGGATAAATATTCAATTTTGAATGTGTGCCCTTGATGATCATCTGATGACTATTGCCATCGTTTAACTTGGATTCAAATCTCATGATTAAGATCGCCATCAAGTGGTGTTATTTTTGAATTTTGAAAAATTTGAAAAAAAAAACAATTTATGCCACCGAAAAAATTACTGGGTTGATTCGCGGACTAGGTCGCTCTCTTTAAGACGTTTCGAGGCACTGCCCAAAAGGTGCAAGGCAGACTATCAACCACGAAGTCCCCAAGATAAAACAGCCCAGATCACTGTACGGAGTTCTACTGCACCGTAGAAAACCGTTCGAATTACACCCTCAATATGGCAGTCTAACGACTACCACTCGTAATATGGCACGAAGGCCACTCAAGAAAAAGAAGAAGAAGAAGTAAGAACGAGGGGAAGAAGAGAGAAAAGCCTCAGAATCGGAGTGCTTTTGGTGTGATTTTTCAAGTGAGGAGAGCCCTCTATTTATAGAGGAATTCCGCAACTGGATCAGAGAAATTGGTGGATCCATCAGTGCGCTCCTGTTGACCGATCCAAATCTTGACCTCAGGAAACGTGTGCTCCAAAACCGCTGCCCACTCAAAACGTGCGCCTTTGACTGCCTGAACAAGCGCTAGGGTTTTGACTTTGAATAATGACCGGGCAACAGCAGTTACGTGGCACCTAGAGTCAGAGTTTTGACCGGGCAAAAAGGGAAGATTGGATCAGTTCATTAGGTAGAATCGGTGGAGGGCACTTACGTAATTAACACAACAAATTTTCATTAAAAAAATAATAATACACGCCAAAGCCAAGGCCCGGCCGATCCGAGCCGGACGGACAGCGGTAGCACGTGTGTGGTGGTCAACTTTGCTTGCATTCTCCCTCCTTCACAAAATTGCAGTACCCTTTGGGGCACACCCCAAGGTACATACCTCCACATTATATACCCTACTAAAGTGTGGTATCCCTCCTATGTGGGACTTCTCATTTTTTCAATTCACAACCACACTAGCTCATTAAAGTCACCCTTATTACCAACAATTCTTCCATTAATTTTTCATCATTTCCAACAAGTGGTGAAGAAGGAAGGTCCACGTGAGTTTTGGTGTTCCTGCACCTTGAATTCTTCTTAGTGTTATGTAGATGTTCTAATTTGTGAATTGCTTGGTGTTGTTCCCAAATTGGAGCAGATTGGACTATGCCTTAGTCTAGTCCAGAACATATACTAAAACTACTTATGGTAAAAAAAATTGGTGCCCTTCAAACATTAGACTTATGGGTGGTCATGCTTAGGGCCTACCACTGGATGACTTTGTAGGAATTGATTGTCCATTGACTTACTTCCGTTTTATTTCTCTCTTGCTCTCGTAGTGTCTCTTGTTGACAAAATTTAAATATGTGGAGCATAATTGAGAGTGCTATATATGTCTCAAAGTAGTAGTTTCCAATATGTGTTTTTTACGGTTCTTCAACCATTGAGTAAATCATAAAAAAAAAAACATTTGTTTCGGCTGAAACCAAAATGTTTAACATCGTATTGATGAATAATTGAGTGTTATTCTTTATTGTAGGTCGATGGTTATGGAGGATTGGCATAGAGCTCATGGGACTTATCCTGAGAGGGGTGGCCATGTTCCTAATGGCTTGAGTTGACCTCCTATTGATTTTCTTAAATACAATATGGATTTACCGCTTTCATCTCAACATAATTAGCTAGATGTTTAGCCATCCGATTGGAACTTTGACTTGTTCTTCTAGCTAGTCTTTGATGTTCATCGAGGAGAAACTCTAGATCTTCTTCATGCGTGTTGAATTGGATTGACGAGCTTTGTTTGGAGAACGTTACCTTCGAGGTGGATTCTAAACTCGTTGGTGAATGTTTCTATATTGATGATTGAAGTTTAAATTTTTCTATAAAAATATGTCCCTAACAATATATTTCTTTTTCAATTTAAAATTTAAATTTAAAACTATAAAACGTCAAAATGAAAATAAAATTTAAATTAATTTGGATAATATAGATTTTATAAAAATAATTAAAACAATTTCAATAAAAAAAATAGGGTTAAATAAATTTTTAGTCCCTATAAAATTTTTGTTTTTAATTCCTGTAAATAAAATCAAATTTTTTAATCTCTACAAAATTATTATGTCAACATTTTTAGTCCTTGTTGGAACATCAACATATATTTTTGAATAATTTTCTTATATGCATATTTGCAACACTATAAAAAATTTCTCCACAAAAAAATTAGCTCAAACTTCTATTTCTATGTCTATATTTTAAGAACTTTTATCTTGAACATATTATATTTAAAAAGTTCATATTTAAAAAATTCTAATTTGTCTAGATAAATCTTTAATAATTTTCTAAACATTTTTGCAAAATTTCATTAAAAATTTTAAAAATTAAAAGACTTTTTGTTACAACAAAAACTAAATAAAACAATTTTGTAGAGACTAACAAACATAGTTTTTTTTATAGGGACTATATACAATATTTCAAAATTTTATATTGATTAAAAACTAATTTAACCCAAAAAATAATATTATACAATAAGTACTATGCTTACAACAAAACACAATAAAAAAGGGGAAACAAATAGAAAATAAAAGCAAGATGTTTTAGAAAACAATCATTCCCATTTGCTCCTAATTTGATGCGAGTGTTTGTAATCACAAGTTAACACCAATCTTCTATCCATACTCCTCAATACAAAACTTTCAACTAACACATAACAACTAAATTTCTTCCACTTGTTTGTTCCACCAAACTCCTCAACTTTTGTTACTCTAATTTCTCTTCGATTCCCACTAATCCATCCAACTCTTTTTTGTTCCCATTTCATTCCCTCAACAACTTCCAAACTCAATCCAACACTTGCCACATCATCAACACTCTTAAACCACAACACTCTATCAACCAATCTATTTTCATCCCAAATAGCATCCCTTCCTCCAATCTTAGCAACTTCACTTTGAATAACAACATCTACAAACACATCACTCTCTCCATTATTTTCATTTTCCTTTGAAAATATCTTTTCCCATCTTTGCTCAAGTGTTAGCTCATAGAATACTGACATCTTCATTTGCTCCTTTAACTTCATTCCTTCCTTCACAAACATAAAAGGACAATACCATTTTCCAACAACCATTGATTCAGAACAATCATTGGACAATGGAAAGTTGAAATTAGGTAGCTTGGAACGCAAGGAATCATTTGAGCCTAAAGCTTGGCCTAATTGGTAATTATGAGGAGTGCTAGCCTCAAGTGTCCACCCTTTTTCTCTTAATAAACCAGGAGGAATTCCATCTGAGGCAACCGATTTTGCGCGAAAACCATAACCTTTCTTGATTATTTCAACCTGCTGATAATCATTGAAGGGCTCTAATGGTCTTGGTTTAACATCTTGGACAAAGCTGCAACATAAACATGTGGTCATGTCCTCTTCCTTTGAACTTGTGCTAGCTTGGCTGAAATCAAATCATATTTGAAAATTAATTTTGAAAGTTGGCAAAATCACGGTAGGTCAATGTAGATTTGGTAAAAACTAATCATGATTAATCCAAATTGCAATTAAAAGATGATTAGAATGTGAATATCGTTAAGCACACGCATAAGCTAAAATACTTATGGAAGGTTTCGAATGATTTTCAATATCAAAATTCTAAAAATTTCAATGGCTTTTATTGATTTTTTTTTTTTGTCTTCATTCTCCGGATTTACAATAAACGGTCTCGATAATATTTTGGTGTTTGAGACATGAAGTAAAGTTTTGTCAAAGATTGTACCCCAATTGAATCTACTTTCACCTAAATTTATTAATCTCTTGAGCTAAACCACATGGCTAGACTCAAATGCTTATTTAAAATTTTCAAAATTTTGTTTAAAAAAAACTATAAATCTTTCATTTTTAAGAATATAGGATTGGCATGAAATTAAAGAAGCTACAAATGAATATGTCCTGTAATTAAAATTTTGTTTGTTTAAAAGCAAAACTATAAAAGTTGGTAGATATGGAAGAGTGATAGCGTACCCTTGATTCTTCCCTTTCCTTCTAATAACATAATAGCGATTTGAAGACAATGGTTGATTCAATACTGGAAGGAACATAGCTTCTTCTCTGTGAGTGTTTTCACCAACTGAATAAACAATGGTTAAATTTTTGTTTTGAGGGAAAGGAAAATCCTTGATTCTATTGTTCTTGCACAAACCAAAACAAGAGTAAGTTTGAGCTTCTTCATCTAATAGAACAAGATAACTTGAATTTGGTCCTGATGGTGGTGGATCTGAAAGAGCACTAGGATTGCTTTTGTACATGGAAAGGAGTCTTGTTGCATACATTTTCTCTTTTTATACTATGATCTTGAAGATGTAATTCCTAATAAAATTTGTGTACATATATTATGACTATGAAATATATATGAATGCACATGTCTATCCTTTAAATACTATTTCTTATCCGTTATGTCAAATATATTATATAGAGCTTTTGAACATTGAATGAATCAAAATCGATTGATTGGATTGTTGTCAATATTTTATATAATAATAATAATCTGGATAACTGTCATTTGTCCGGGCAGAGACTAATGACAAGGTTGAATGTTTGTGATGATAAACCGCGTTTCACTATGTCGTTGTCGCATAATGGAATATTTTTATAGAATATTCAGTTGGCTCTACAGAATAGTTTTATAAACGTTTTCTATTGAGTATTGACTTGGTCCTTTTTCAGAATTCATGGATGACTTGCTTGGTTTTTTTTCTTACAAAAAAAAATTCATTCATTTAAATAGGTGGAATACAAAATTCATATAGATAGAATACATCAATCGAATACAAATTTAAAGTTGTTAAAATTAAAAAAGGATAAATATACATACAAACTTACAACACTGAATATAAAATGATAAAATACTTACAAATAAGATAAAACGTACGAATAGGACAAAATTGATGAAGTGTCCATAATATACATGTCTTCATATTTGAATTAAAGTTAATCTATTAATCTGACTTAAATGAACGTCACATCAATACGGAAAATTAAAATACACTGCACCAAAACAATGAAGAAAATAACGCTACATTAAGACGACAAAATGGAAAAACATGAAACAAAAACTAAATATATGTGTGTAATTCACTTATTTACATAAAAGAGAAGAAAAAAAGTGATTTAAAGATATAATTTCTAACTAAAAAATTGGCTTAATCCACGTGTCTAAATGAAAT
>JBBPBP010009778.1:7307942-7340661 GCA_037974735.1 Cicer chorassanicum | reverse complement strand
AAAAAAAAAAAAAAAAAAAAAAAAAAAAAAAAAAAAAAAGAAGAGTTGGCGGCTAGGTTTTTCTTTTGCCCTCCTGTCCATATATGGCTGTAAGCCTGTAACATAATATACATTGGCTATAAACTAAAACCTGTTTCTTGAATTCAAATAATTCTGTTTATGAATTAGATGCTCCGACACTTGTCATTACTAATGTTAAAAACATATGATAAGGACAATAATATATATATATATATATATATAAAAGAACAAGAAAATTGACAATGAATATATAATTGTGCTATTTGAAATATTTTAACATTTAGGTTACTGCATTTCAAATATCTTTGACTCATGCAGAACGTTATAAAATATGATAATAATTGTGCTATTAGATTACACTGGATGTTGTAGGGATGAAATTCTGCTTTGTATATTAACTCAAATATGGTAAATTGACACATTAATAATTACATAAACTATTATTTTGTTACGACTTTCATGGATCCGAATGTCTGCAGTGTACGCAATAAACGATATTGATAATTGATCCAAGATCGGACGGATCAGATAATATAATAATGATAAAATTGAATATAACTGATCTTGACCATTCATTTTTTATCGGACAGTTGGCAGCAGTAACTATGTCATGAAGTTATTGCACCAAATCCAATTATCGACTCTTATATTAAATAATTTCATCTGAAAAGTAAGACCTAAAAAGGAAGTGGTTCTTTTATCTAATAGATTAATCTTTTGGATTGAGTTTTTCCTTTATATTTATGTTCCTAACATTTGTGTTAAGGAAAGGGTTCCTAATCAATGATAATAACACTGAGTAAAGTATCATCAAGTAATGTGTTTGCGTCGCCAATGACGTTGCAGCTCTTAGATAGTAGTGCATTGTTAGGATTTTTACATTGCAGAATTTCATCTAAAAAGTGAGGTTTTTACTTTGAGCTTATTCAAGTTCTATTAGGTCGATTTTCATCGAATTGACTACATTTTTGGGTTGGATATGATCCTTTAGACTTATGTTCCTAACATATTTCCTTCCATCAATATATATTTATAGAACAAAAAATATATAAAAAATTATTTTGATGTCTATATATATATATATATATATATATATATATATATATATTGATTAGGAGTAGACCTAGATTTTCCGACAAAAGTGATGGTAGCGTGATGATGGACAATAGCAATTCCTTGACAAGGTACTGTACTTGTATCTACTCCGACAATCAAGTAAATTTGTATATGAGAGTGAGGGGATTAGAGTTGGACTAATATGTACCTTTAACTTGTGTTTAGGTGCCCCTTTATAGAACGTCCTCTTGGTTTCTCGAAGACTCAATTACGGTTATAAGATGTATTGGTGTGATCTGAGATCAACATTCAATTTTGGAAGTGTGTCCCTGATGATCATCTGATGATTGTACCATCGTGTAACTTGGATTTAGATCTCATGATCATGATCTCCATCAAGTGGTGTAGAAGGGAGGTCCACATGAGTTCTTGTGTTCCTACACTTCAGATTCATTAGTATCATGTGGTGCTCTATTTTGCGAATTGCTTGGTGTTGATATCCCAAATTGGAGCGGATTGAGCCTTAGGCTCCACCTTTTTACTCTTAATAAACCAGCAGGAATTCCATCGATCGAAGGGCTCTAAAGCTTTTGGTTTAACATCATGGACAAAACTGCAGCATAAACATGTGCTCATGTCCTCAGCCTTTGAACTTGTGCTAGCTTCACTGCAATCAATTCAAAATTGACTTTTAAATAACTAATATTACTATTATATATAAATTTTAGTACATGTTAGGATTGTTAATGACTTAGGTAAAATCACGATAGATCGCTACAATTTTAGGAAAAATTATATATTGATATTTTAATATTTCTCTCGAGCACTTTGTCAATCCAATCATACATTTAAACGATGGTTAGACAGTAAAAGTTGTTAAGTACACAAATAAGACAAAATGCTAAAGCAATAAATTAGATGCTTTTAAATTCATACCTCTCATTAATTTTAAATTCTAGAAAATCCAATTATTTCAATTGAATTTTCTTTTTTTTTAAATTTTTGTTTCCATGGAGTAATTTAAAAAAAATTAATACTCTATAAAATATATTTATTTTCAAAAGGCTTAATAGTAATTTAGTTTTCTTATTTTCTCTCACTCAAATAGTTAGTTCACCTTTTTAAAATCTAGTGTTTGGTCTCTTGCTCATATTTATTTAACCAAAAATGATGATGTGCCAAAAAAATTAATGGTATGTCATAAAACATGCTGGTGTGGAATCATTCTGGTAGATTTATCATGTTAAATCTCCATTTTTGAATTCAAAAATTTGATTGAGAGATTAAAAATACTACGCGAAAAAACGCTTTTTACAGCGCTTTTTTTAAGCCATTTACAACGTTTTTTTTAAATAAAAAAAAAAACGTTGTAGTTACCAGCGCTGTAAAAGGATATAACAGCGCTTGTTTTAAAAAAAATGTTGTAAAAAAGGTGGATATATTGCGCGCTTGTTATACGCCTTTTACAGCGCTTTTGTAAAAGCGCTGTAAAATCATATAACAATAGATGCAATATTATGACCCTTTTGCAGCGCTTCGTCAAAAAAACACTATAAAGGTGCACTTATATAGATGCATTGTTATGCATCATTCACCTACTACAGCGCTTTTCCAAGAAGCGTTGTAGTAGGTGCACTCAATAGATGCATTATTATGCACTATTTTGCACCTTTTACAATGCTTCTTCAAAAAAGCGCTGTAAAAGGTGCATAACAATGCACCTATTACAGCGCTTTTTTGTGAAAGCGTTGTAAAATGTGTTTTTTTTTTTAGTTTTATTAAATAATATGCTGTAAGTTTTAGAAGCGCTTTTTTAGAAAGCGCTTTTTTTAAAAGCGCTGTCTTTTAATCCAGAATCAGTTCACAATTTTTATTCCAAAATCATTTTCATCTAGAATCATTTCACAATCAGTCAGTAGTACACAACAACAACAAAACAGCACTACAAAACATACAAGAATGAATACACAACAACAACAGATTCACTATGTTTTAAAATGCACAAATATGCACAAATATTCACACACAATCAGTTCATAATTACATATTCACAACAACACAGAACTACAAATTCACACAACTACCTATTCATATAACTATCAGATATTATATTCACAAACAGCACACTATATCCCTTGCAGCTTGCCATTTCACAGCAAATCAAATAATATTCATTTCAAGCACATACTAACACCAGTCTTCCTTTATCTCTATTAGTTCTTTTTCAGAATACGTTGGACTGGAATTGTCAAAGTACTGATATAAAAATTGAACATAAATAAGTTAGAATCAAATATAAACATAGTTTATATATGAAAATCAAATAATTAAAATATCGTACCGTTTCTGGGATTATAATTTGATTTTTATCAACAATCTCCTTCATGAATCGCAATACATAGTACCCACAGTCGATGTTGTTAGTTTGACGAGGGCACTATAAAATAAAGGCTTAATTGCAGTTTTAGTCCCCCTATTTATACTGATTCACGAAATTAGTCCCCTATTTTAAAAGTCGACAGTTTTGGTCTCTCACTCAGATTTTTAAACTAAAAAATGACGATTTGATATATTTTAAATGACGTGACATACAATTCTATGATATAAAACTATCTAAATCCATTAATTATTCATATGTCATTAATTATATTAAAAATACGAAAAAAATTCAAAGTTGAAAGTTTAGTTTTTACGACGTTTTATTCCAATTTCATGGGTGTTAGTCACTCTACATCATCATATCATATGTTATGTTAATCAAAACATCTCACGTCTTCATTTTTTAGTTAAAAAATCAGGGGGAGGGACCAAAACTGTCGACTTTTAAAATAGGGGGACCAATTTCGTGAAGCAGTATAAATAGGGGGACTAAAACTGCAATTAAGTCTAAAATAAAACATATAAGTCAATAATTATTTAATTGTGTATTGATTGTAAGTGAAATTTAAAAGCATATATTTCAAACCTTTATTGGAATCCATGTGATCTTATTTGACTTTAGCTTCGACACTGTCGCACCTCTTTGAGCTCGAAAAACTTGTAAAGCACTATCGAATAAATAAATGTGATCTTAATATATATATATATATATATATATATATATGCAAAAAATAAATGAATATTACTTACGTGTCGAACAAAGTCTTTATCTCGGGGCGATTGTTGTAATGGTCGTGCAAGGGATCTAGGTAGTATATAACTTCAGAGGTCGCATTGATTGCAATTAGCACCCAATGTGCCCTACAACAACAAAAATTTAGTTTACGCAACTAATAAATTAAGATCTCATAAATTAAAAAAGATATAAATATAGAATATATAATTACGTACGCTGAATTATATGGTGCAAGGAATAACTTATCCTTCTCTTTATTTCCTAATAGTATATCTAAAACGTATTTATTTACATTCGTTGGATCGTGTTTAAGCATCAAAATCTTATGCAGAGACAAGAATGAAAATCTATTCGACAATCTGCGCGCGCACACGAACTTCTCATACAAACACCTTCAATAAAAATTTCAAATTAGATTAATTACCAATAAATTAAATTAATTACCAATAAATTAAACTAATTACAAATAAATGCGATGAAAAGTAATTTTTACCTCATGTAAATGCTCATAACAGTAGCACTCAGCTCCTTATGGTCGAGAATTTGGTATATGTGCTCTTTTTCAAAATATTCTCCATACGCGTCTCCGAATAGATCTTAATCCATGCTTATTATTCGTGAATCATCGTTGCCCATATTTTTTTTTTTGCCTGTATGTCGAGAGACGACCCATATGGAGCAAGTCGTGGCTGACTTATTTTAGGAGCAGGAGCAGCAAACTGATTTTACACGATCTAGTTTTTTAGCAGCAACAATTTTGGCCGCTTTATTACCCTCCAGCTTTTGCAATTTGCCAGTTTTATTACCCTCCAATTTTTGAGGTTTGCCGGCTTTACTTTTGCCACGAACATCCAGTCGTGGTGCGGCAGCTGGCTTGCTAGCTTGCTGTGCGGGTGGTTTATTAGATTCAATCTGAAAAAAATGAGGTTAATCAAATTGTTAGTTTATTGAATCAGAAAAAATGACAAACCTTACAGAATAAGTTACAAACCTTTTCGGGCGATGTGACTGTTTCATTTCTGGGAATCTTCTTATCATTCCCTTTATTAGACTTTGTTTGAATCTAAATAAATTCGAAATTAAAGTTAACATTGGAAAAAATTCAGCAATTAAATATAATCAATTAAACATACATTTCAATTAATTAAACATACCTTGTCAAGGGAGACAAGATGTTTGGGCCATGCCACGTAGCTGCCATTTGTTTCGCCCAAATAATTCAAATCTGCATCGTTGTCCGGTACAGGCAACGGTGCATTTGGTTCCAAAGCAATAACTAGCGATACTTTGACATGGCCCGCAGGAATTGGTGTGTTGTGCAATACTTCTCCCGGAGCATTTCACAATGTTCCCTTTTCGACCTTCCGATGAGTAGGGGAGGATAAGTATAGAAAGCATGGAGTGACCCCCTAAAATCAATGGTTAATACATAAGTATGTGAAACAATTAACTTTAATGAATTTCTTATTTTATTAAGTAATTAATTACCTCAGGAAGACTGTTGAGACCAACGTTGCAACTTGCGTTTTCACTCTCAATGTGAATTTCACGTTGGTGCCGGTCCGCAAGTTGCTTGTCTTTATTTGTCTTCACCAAGAGGGTCATTTGCTCCGTTAATACTTTAATCTTCTCTAATACTTCCTCGTTAGATGGATTTTGGCGCTTCTCTTGTGAAAAATAACTTCTAGGAGTTACGCCAAATCCTTTCCCCCTCATGCGGCCGGAATATTCAGGAACATTAAACACTTTACCTAATATGTCCCTGCAACTTGCCTTGTTGTCCTCTTGATTTTCCGATTCAAGATTCGCCTAAAATACACATAGGATTAAAAAGATAAGTTCAATAACATTTTTAAAATACAATATTAAAAAATATTAAAGTGATAAATATACTTACACAATGTTCTATTACTTTTTGTACATTTTCGTTATCAACCACTCCGTCTTTATTTACACGAGCTTCCTTCCACAATATATGACGATCCAACGGTTGATCGGATTGGGTGTCTTGTAGCTATTATCGTTAAGATCATAAAAAAATATTAGTTAGATAGTATAGTTTATAATATACCACATTAATTAAATAATAGTGATGTTTAATTACTTACAAGTTTTTGCTCTAGACGAGCATATCCCATACGAGATTTCTTGTATGGGTGGGGAATAATTTTTGTCCTCTCGCGATTTGCCTTACTAATATTCTAAATAAAAAAAATAACAATATAGTAAAAATTTAAAATACGCTATGAATATGAATAATAAAAAACAAATGCTAATAAATTAATCACTTACAACAAATGCGGGGTCGGAACGTTTTGATACGAATGCGCTCCATTCCTCATTTGATATATAATGTTTATATATTTTTGGAGCTTCCGCATTCGTATTTCCTTCACGGTCTTTTAAATAACAATTAGAGAGGTGAGATCTAAAGCCCCGGTGTATTTTCCCGGCAACTTTGAGCACATAGCTCTTTCTCACCTCATCAAGAACAAAAGCTGACTGCAAACCAAATAAATATGTAGTTTGAGTAAAATACTTCAAAGCAGTATATTGTAAAATTTATAAATAATAGGGTGGAGTAAAAAAATTACCTGTATATCAGTCCACAATACATCTTTGGCATCCTTCAATGCCTTATCTCTCCAATCATTTATTGTGATTGGTATATTTTGACGACCAACAGCTCCAATATAACTAACAAACATGGAACTGTTGGGGTCAATTGGTTGACCACTCTCATTCCATCCAACCTAATAAACTAATATAGTAAGTAACTCAATATATTAACAGCAAACAAGGTATAATATATTAACAGCAAAAAGCAGAAACAGAAAACAACAAAGTATACCTCAAATTTTTGCCCAGTACTTCTTGCTTTTATAACATTTTGCATTATTCTTGCACCACGTTTGACTTCATTTTTGTAAGTCTTAGTGTTGCCAACTTCTTCATTTTGACAATCTAACCCCTTGTTGGTATCCATTTATCTACAACATGCAGTTCAACATCAACATATATGCAGTTCAGTTCAGTCTAAGTACGTAGCAACAAAAAGTTAACATGCATTTTAGTGAAACAAAAAACTAATAAATACAATACCTGAAATAGTGCTTGTAAAATGCTTAGGGTTACGGGTTCACTGACGAACGGCGCAGAAGACGATGAAAACGAGGACGAACGGTTACGAACGATGGTAAGGTTACGGGGTTTGCAGATGAAAACGAGGATGAAAACGGGATTACTTGAGGTTTATGATGTTTACGTACGATCGTAGGTCTAGGATGAGAGTAAGTAATGAGGAAGAAACAAGAAAAACTGAAACTCTCGTAGGGTTCGCAAGGAGAAGGAGAACGCGCAGAGGAAACTGAAAAATTTACGTAAGGAACATGAAACTGAAGAGGTTTACTATTATATATATGACCCTATTACAGCGCTTTTTTGAACAAGCGTTGTAATAGGTCTCATCATTTTATTTTTAAAAGCCTATTACAGCGCTTTTTCATAAGCCTTTTACAGCGTTTGTCAAAAAGTGCTGTAAAAGATCTCCTTATTTTTATTTTTTTAAAAGCCTTTTACAGCGCTTCTACAAAAAGCGCTTTAAAATGCCTCATTGTTTTATTATATGCAAACGTTTTGTGACCCTTTTACAGCGCTTATGGGGAAAGCGCTGTAAAAGACTTTCCTATTTTATTTTTTAACCTTATTACAGCGTTTTTTTAGAAAAGCGCTCTAATAAGGTTTTATATATGAAATGACTTTGTTTTACCATGTTTAAAGGCTGTGTTTTACAGCGCTTATGGGGAAAGCGCTATAAAAGACCTTCCTATTTTATTTTTTAACCCTATTACAGCGCTTTTTAAGAAAAGCGTTGTAATAGGGTTTTATATATGAAATGACTCTTTGTTTTATCATGTTCAATGGCTGTGTGAGCCTTTTACAGCGCTTATTAGGAAAGCGCTGTAAAAGGGTTCCTTAACTAGTGAGCCCTTTTACAGCCCTGTAATAATTTATTTTCTTCCAAATTAGTTAAATTATTTTTACATAAGCCCTGTAATAATTTATTTTCTTCCAAAATAGTTAAATTATTTTTTCTTCCAAATTGTGTTTAACTGATCAAGTGAAGTTCAAGCTAAATTACATGTATAACTTGAACTTAAATTGTTTTTAAGTTCAAGCTAATTAGTTAAACTGTTTGAACTTGAACTGATCAGGTCAAGTTCAAATAGTTCAAGCTAAATTACCTGATCAGGTCAAGTTGAGTATACAATTACATACAGTATAAGCATAAAATTACAAATTAACAGTTCAAGCTAAATACCAAAATGCTCAATATATGGCAGATCAAACAATTAAATTACACATGAATCAGTTCAGATTACATGGATTATACTATTAAACACATTAAGATGCCCTTCTTCTTTTCTTGGTGGGATTCACATTTGTTTTTCCATTAATGATACGAAACGATGGATTAATCCAAATTCCCTCATCATGATCATCTCTATAATATAAACCATCATCAGTTGAACCAATTTCATGTGGTTGTGATGTTGCAAAGAAAATATCATTACCAACATCTTCATCATTATTGTTATCATCACTTATTTTATTGGTCGATAGGACAACGGACCATTTATCATCCGCAGGATCTGTGACATAAAACACTTGTTGAGCTTGCGACGCTAAAATAAAAGGGTCGTCTTTGTATCCCACCCTATTAAAATCGACAAGCAAGAACCCTGACTCATCAATCCGAACGCCATTATTATTATCGACCCACTTGCAACCAAATATGGGAACACGAAACATTGTGTAGTCTAGCTCCCATATGCGCTCGATAACCCCAAAATATGATAGATTTGCATATATTGGGTTCTTGTCTTTTGCACTTGAGATATGCATCGCTTCAGCTACGAGAGTGACTCCACTATTTTGCATAGTTGTTTGATCATCTTGTTCTTTGGTATAAAATGTGTAGCCGTTAATTACATAACCGGTGTAAGAAAAGACATGTAAACTCGGACCATTTGCTAGCCACCTCAATCTCTGTGAAATTGATCTGGGGTCTACATCAAACTTTGACTTTATGTGATTTTTTAACCATGTTATGAAACTTCGATTGTGCTCTCGAGTTAGCCAATTTTGATTCCTATTCATGTTCAAACTAGATAATTGATCCATGTGTATTGTAACATACGGCTGAACCTCATCATCATTGTGCAGAACATACAATTGTGTCTGCTCCCATTCTGTCCTTGATATAGTCATTATTCTCTTTCCAATTATCCTTTCTCCTGATAATCTTCCCGAATGACGAGACATGGGAAGCCCTATGGATTCAACATTTGACAGATATTCAGTACAAAATTCAGCAGCTTCTTCAACAATGTACCGTTCAGCAATACAACCTTCTGGTCGACTTCTACTTTTTACGTACCCTTTTAATATTTTCATATATCGTTCTATTGGGTACATCCATCTCATATAAGCTGGCCCACAAAGTTGTGTCTCCTTAACAAGATGAACAGTAAGGTGAACCATTATATCAAAAAACGAGGGCGGGAAGTACATTTCAAGCTCACACAAAGTAACAACAATTTCCCACTGCAATCTCGGTAATTTCTGAGGATCGATCACTTTACTACAAATTTCCCTAAAGAAGAAACATAATTTAGTTATGGTTCGGCGAACTTTTTCAGGTAAAATTGAACGTATACCTATTGGTAGCAAATGCTCCATTAGAATATGAGCATCATGGGTCTTCAAACCTTTTAACTTGAGGTGTTTCATACAAACTAAAGTTTTAATGTTTGAAGAGTATCCTTCTGGAACTTTAACTTCGTGTAGAAATTTACACAAAACAATTTTTTCCTTTCTAGATAGAGTATGAGCGGCTGGAGGTAGATATGCGCGATTTCTTTTCTTTACGGGACCCAATTCATTTCTTATTCCCATATCGACCAAGTCCAATCTTGCATTGATGTCATCCTTAGACTTTCCTGGTACATTGAGTAACGTACCAATAACACTGTCAAATACATTTTTCTCAATATGCATCACATTGAGAAAATGTCTTACATACAATGGCTTCCAATATGGCAATTCAAAAAAAAATTGACATTTTCTTCCACCTAGTTTTGACCAGCTCTCCCGCAAAAGATTTGCCAAATTTATTGGTCAAACCTTGTACTTTCTCAAGTATTTGATATCCAGTCGATGCTACAGGAGCTCTATCTTCCTCTGATTTTCCATTGAATGCATTTCTCCACCCACGATACTGATGACTATTAGGTAAAAATCTACGATGTCCAAGAAATACATTCTTCTTACAATGTTTCAACCGCATCCAATTTGTACTCTCTTCACATATAGGACACGCACACTGACCTTTAATGCTATATCCTGATAAATTACCATATGCTGGAAAATCATTAATTGTGTCGAACAACATAGCCCTCAAATTGAAACATTCTTTCTTATACCCGTCATAGACTTCTACACCTGTCTCCCACATAATTTTTAAATCTTCAATTAAAGGAGCCAAGTATACGTCGATATCATTCCCCGGTTGTTTGGGTCCAGAAATTAACAGAGACAACATCATAAACTTACGCTTCATACATAACCATGGAGGTAGATTATAAATCAACAAAATCACAGGCCACGTGCTGTGTGAGATGCTTTGAAGACCATGTGGATTCATTCCATCAGTAGAAAGTGCAAGGCGTAGATTTCTCGACTCTATCCCGAATTCAGGATACTCGTGATCAATTTTTGCCCATTGCGGAGAATCCGCAGGGTGTCGAAACTTTCCATCTCTAATTCTTTCATCTGCATGCCATGTCAAGTGTTTTGAATCTTCTTCACTGCGATACATGCGCCTAAATCTTGGTATTATAGGAAAATACCACACGACTTTTGCTGGAGTAGATTCTTTCTTCTTATATCGAGAGACATTGCATTTCGGACACGCCTTTAGTAACTCATATTCATTTCGAAATAAAATGCAATTATTAGGACACACGTGAATCCTTTCATAACTCATACCAATAGAGCACAAAATTCGTTTAGCCTCATAGGTTCTACTGGGAAGTTCATTATCATCTGGCAACATATCTTTTAAGAGGGTTAGTAATTCTGTGAAACTTTTATCAGACCATCCATTACTCGCTTTTAAGTTGTACAACTTTAGTATCACCGAAAGTCTTGTGAATTTAGTACAACCATTATATAATGGTTTCTCTGCATTACTCAACAAGCTCTCAAACATTTTCGGACAATCACGAAGATCTTCTTCAACTACTTTTGCAATCTCCTCAACTCGGTCTGGCTCATATGTATCTGTGTCGAAATCAGTTGAAACATATGTATTTGTGCGAGTATTATCATTGATTTTCTCACCATGTCTTATCCAACATGTATAGCTTTGATCAATTCCATACCATACTAAATGTCCTTCCAATTCATCTGCTCTAAACTCTATTTGGATCTTTTGCATTCATCACTGCAAACTCAATAAACTCCTTCACTCCATTTTCATACTCTTTTGTCAATCGATTGGCAGACATCCATTTCCGGTCCATTTATATGACCTATATATATAAATGCAGTTACACAATAAGCATGATTTCAAGTCTGATATATTATGACCTATATATATATTGATAATACACATATAAATAAAATTTATCAAAAACCCTATTATATCATGTAACAATTTATATCAGTAAGCATGATTTCAAGTCTGATATATTATGACCTATATCAGTCTGATATATTATAAATAAAATTTATCAGTAACAAATTATATCAGTAAAAATAAGCATTATTTTAAGTCTGATATATTATGACCTATATATATATATATATATATATATATATATATCTAATATCATGTAACAACTTATCACTTTGAATTAGTGACAACAACAAATAAATAAAATAAAGTACCTGAGACAACGTTGATGATCAATTTGTTTTAAAGGAGGAAGAAGTAAATCAATTTGTAGATGGACGCACACGAGGGTTCGCAGGGGAGGGGAGATGAGAGTTCGTAGGGTTTGGACAACGTATTAAATTTATTTTAAATTTGTTTTTATTTACTTAAAGTGAATGTTTTTTATTTGAAATGAATGATTTTACAGCGCTTGTTAAAAAAGCGCTCTAATAGGTCCTTTGACTATGACAAAGCGCAAGGCTTTTACAATGCTTACACAAGAAGCGCTTTAAAAGCTATGTAACATAAGGTGGGAGCGCTACATTTTACAGCGCTGTGAAAGGCCATGTGATAGCGCTTGATTTACAGCGCTTTCTGCAAAAGCGCTGTAAAAGGCTATGTGGTAGCGCTTTCTGACCCTACAACAACGTTTTTTTTATGGCGCTTGTAAAAAAAGCGCTGTTGTAGCCTCCGTTATTTTTAAAACTTATATTACAGCGCTTGTATTTAATAAGCGCCGTAAAAGACGCGCTATAAAATGTCATTTTTAGCATAGTGAAAGTCATATTTTTAAAATAAAAGGATCAATATCAAAATGCATTTACGTCTTTTTAAAAATATAGATGGTGAA
Source organism: Cicer chorassanicum (assembly GCA_037974735.1). Taxonomy (NCBI): domain Eukaryota; kingdom Viridiplantae; phylum Streptophyta; class Magnoliopsida; order Fabales; family Fabaceae; genus Cicer; species Cicer chorassanicum. The sequence continues at coordinate 7,327,899 of JBBPBP010009778.1, read as the reverse complement.
ATTATCATAAAATTTATATGAAATAAAATAAAACATAATCCTAAGTAAGATTTTACTGACCTAGAAATTTATATTACAAGGGTTTCACTTGGAAATAGGAGGGTTAAATAAAATAAATAAATAAATAAATAAATAAAAGCAAAAATATATAGAAAAGTGGTATCCAGCATACCCTTGATTCTTCCCTTTCCTTCTAATGGCATATTAGCGATTTGAAGACAATGGTTGATTCAATACTGGAAGGAACATAACATCTTCTATTTGGGTGTGTCTACCTACTGAATAAACAATGGTTAAATTTTTGTTCTGAGGGAATGGAAAATCCTTGATTCTATTATTCTTCCACAAACCAAAACAAGAGTAAGTTTGAACTTCCTCATCTAATAGAACAAGATAACTTGAATTTGGTCCTGATGGGTGGTGGATCCGAAAGAGAACTAGGATTACTTTTGTACATGGAAAGGAGTCTTGTTGCATACTTTTTTTTTTATTAAACTGTGATCTTGTAGATGTATTCCCTAATAATCAATATATATATATATATATAAATATATGGTTATGATTATTTGTCTATCCTTTAAATACTTAATACTTCTTATCCATGTTATGTCAAATATATAGTTTTTGAACATTTAAAATGGACCAAAATTAATTGATTGGATTATTGTCAATATTTTTATATAATAATTATAATGTGGATAATAACGTGGAAAATTAACTGGCAAAGACTAAAACAAGGGTGAAGGTTGTTTGACTATTCACAATGAGTAACGTTTTTTACATATGCAGATATATGTCGCTGTTTCCTAATGGAAATGGAATATTTTTATAGAATATTTAGTGGGTTCTATAAGATATTTTTACCAAAATTCCATAGTCTATTGACATGGTACTTTCTAAGAACAATGATATATATTTATATATACACTATATTCTCCCTCACTCATTTAACATCTCATTTAATTTATATCTATCTTTTTATCATATATTATCTTTTATCTATTTCTCTTTCATAAAATGATTTTAGACGGATTCATTTATAAATACATTTTTAAATTATATATTATTCAATATAAAACTCTTAATATATTTGCATAATTCATAAGAAAACATAATCAAACAAAAATAGAAAACTGTTTTCTAATGAGAACCACAAAATGCAACTTAAAACAAGAATGTAAGAGAAAAAAAAAGTCTTTAAAGTATTTTTGACAATAAATTGTGAATCTTGTAGTGAATAACTGGAACTAATATATATTATATTGACATTCATTTTTTTTTTATCATACTAAATATAAGACTTGTTCTAAAAACGTTGAATTTCAACCGACATCAACAATTGGTAAGGAGGAAGGTTATATTTATTGAACATAAATAGAATTAATATATTTGAATTTGCAAGTGCTAAATTTGAAATACTCTTTGACTCATGCAGAATGCTAAAATATGATAACAATTCTGCTATTTGATTCCCGTTGGATGTTAGAGGGATGAAATTCTGATTTATATTTTAACAAATATGGTATTAATGGATGAGTAGTTACATATATAATATATTACTTTGTTAGGATTTATATTGTTCTTCCACCTAATTAATTAATCTTACTTTGTCTTTATACTTATGCTACTAATAATTGTGTTGTGTGAAGGGGTCCAGATCAATAACAATAAAGTTGAGTAAAGAATCATCAAATATAGTGTTATCGAACGGTGGTTGTTAGGAATTTCTTGAACTCAATTAATTCTTTTTTCCATAATTCAAATTTTAAAAGTTTTGAGCTATGAATTACAGACTGACTCCCACACAAACTATTGACACAGTTAATGTTAAAAACATAGGATAACGATAATGATATGCATATATTTAACTATTAATTATAATTGAATAAATATAAACATTATTTATAAAAGATTAAAATTTAATTTAAATGAAGCAATTTGTTCTATCTACTACAGAATTTGTTAAATGTGATGAAATCAAAAGTAATGTATTTAAATCATTGTTTTGACACATATTTTATTCTCATAAATGTGTCTAATATGTATCCAAAGTAAGTCGAAATAAAGACAAAATTAAGATATTTGTGTGAGTTGTCAGACTGGTGTGGAATTAGCATTGTACGAGTGTCATACACCGAACATGTCCGACATCGTCTAACACACAAATTGAGAAATAAAAGAACATACCAAGCACACAAGAATATAATTTAAGAAAATTTAATACCAGAGAAAAATCACAATCGTTGTCTAATGACAACTATCTAAAACAAGAGTATAAGATAAATAAATCAGATATAAATTTATTGTATTCCTAACAAGTGTATCTTGTAACGAAGAATTATAACTAATATATAGTCTTAGTTTCCCTTTTTCTTTATAATACTAAGCCCTCTCTCTATTATATCTTTTTCCTTTAGGATTTTTCAAGATCTATTAGATCACTCTTTTGATCATCAACACAATCCGTGTTATGTTGATTAACTACTTCCACCATTAAAACCTTTGAAAAAAACATTTAAATACATCAATAAAATTGAAACAACTCCAATGGAATATATAATTAGTAAGACAAAGATTTATTGTGTTACATGAGTATAATTTCAAGGACACAACATAATCAATACATAAATACAACCAACTTATGACATGAATGAAGGATGAACCTTTATTTAGGCACACAAATGTACCATTGAAACAATAACACAAAAATAGGAAGCAAATTCAAACAGGGAGGGTAATTAATTAAATTAAACACTTTGTTTGGCTGCAAGAAAAGTAAGCAAAAAAGGAAGAAGAACAATGATGGCTGCAGGATAACTTAAACTTCTTGGAGAGGCAGAGGGTGCATTTGCATTGTCATAGTCAGATCCGCTTCCATATTGAGCAGCCGCAACCGCAACTGCAACCACAAAACAAACTAAGAACACCGTGAATTTGAGTGGTGAACCCATTACTAATTAAACTAGGTGATAATATTAATTTCTTTGTTGCTTTGTACCAATGTAGTAGATGATTAATATAAATAGTTGAGAAGGATTGCACAATTTCGGTTAATTGATTCTTATGGAATAAACAAACAAACAGAGAACTAATGGTATTAGCCTCTTAGGTGGCCTAAGACTTGCCTCCTAACATGATTCTTGGTTATAACTATTATGCAATATTAAATATGTAACAATGAAATGCTTTGTTTTGATCATTACGATTTGTTGGAGAAAAGAATAATAATATAGCTAAATTGTAGACCTAAGTTTGTGGTGATGTTTGGCCCATCGTTTATGGATGTGCACTATAATATAATATTGCAAATTTGTACATCTTTAGCATAAAATTGCAAGTTGAAAACCAATTAATTGTAATATTATTAGAAAAGAATTTAGTCTCACGTATCACGTATATTGAAAGATAAAGTCTAAAAATAATTTATAAAGAAAGACACTTCTTTTTTTATTATAAAAAAAGAGAGACATCCATTACTTTATAAATTAGTTTTTAAGTATGAATTAGGTTTAATTTAAAAACCTACTACATGGATCTTGAGTATATAAATTTTGACATTTTCATACAATTAACTACACTATGTAAATACTTATTGTTACTCTATTCTTAGATTATTTTCAATTGTAATATTTAATATTGATTCAAATTCATTATTATTGTTTTGATAAAACTCAAGAGTATCTTCGAAAGACTCTAACTCATTTATACGAAGAAAACTCACTTTGACTGGTATTAGAATTGAGTGTTTGATTATTAAAAAAAGAAGAATTTAGTATTTGAATTTTTCAAATTGTTCTGACAATCAATTGTTATTTTCGGATTTTCAAGAAACATGTTAACTGTTGTGATTTATTTGATGAGGCTTATACGGTAAATATTGTGATTAATTTGTAATGGACTTTTGGCACCTAATTCTAGTCCAAGACGATAATAGTGTAGGTCATAATTTTTAGGCCCAGAGGTGCCTACAACTATGTGACAGTATTTTCTTCCCTTATCTTATCAAACACCCATATTGACTACTACTTCTTTTGTCCCTATTTTTAAAATCATATGACAATTTTTACATATACTAAAGAACAATTGGTAGCATAATTTATGTATGACCATTATTATTATTTTATAAATGTATCTAATATTTTTTTTATTTTAAAATAACTTAATAGTACTAATAAAAATTCTCGAATTACCGAGGACAAAAAAAAATTCTATTATACCCTTATATTATGATTTCCTCTGTTTTATTTATTGAACCTCTCTCATTATTAGTCTCAATAAACTTTTCCAAAAAAAAATGAACATTTTCGATGCAAGCAATTGTTTTGGTCCTTTTGGAGAACATTTTCAATAAATTTTTCTTGGTAGTGCATGTATCCCCATAAACTATTTATTACTTTGGACTTTGGAGAACAGTTACTTGATGGAAAATTTGAATTATAATTAGTGACAGGCTAAGGTAAAATGGACAAAATATAATCTTACATTATTAAAACTACATGTAAAAAGAACAAAAAAAATCTCTAAAAACCACGTGTATTAAGAAAAATAAAAGTAATAAATATATTTAAAATTTTAATCTTACATTTTGGGACAAACAAATGTGTCAAAAGAATCTTAGGACGGAGGAATATTTAAAAACATAGGGAAGAAAAATCGGTCAACTTATACTCTTATAAATACAATAATGTCTCCTTTGTTGTCTCAAAATACAATTGTTAATATATATGGATTTTATTTTAATGAGGATTATGACATGTTACAACACTTATTAATTTTTGTCTATTTTAATTTACTAGAACTTCAAGTAACTCTTCACTTTGGGAGAGTGATTATATTTATGACAATATTTCAAATTCATAATTATTTTATCACTTTTAATGTGAATATCAATGTATTGATTAGTTTTTCTATTTTTTAGAAAAGGAAATTATGAAGAGAAAAATTATACATAAAATAAGAGAACGAAAGATGAAGAAAATATAAAAAGAATAAAGAGAGAAATGTACAATATAAGAAGAAAAAAAAAAGACAATGAGAAGGGGAGAGACAAAAAAAGAATGTTGATTAAAGTTAGAAATTTTTAAAAATTGGACCATAAATATAGTCATCTATTATCAATTTTGTCATAGCTGGTTATAACCATTTTGGTCCGTATGAGGTGGCAGACACATGTGAGTCAACGTGGCTCCCACAAAGCACTTGACATTCCAACTCACTAGCTCCAACTAATGGTGTCACGTGACAACAAGAAGAGGATGATATGTGTGATTGGTGAGATGCATATGTCATTTCATTAAATTCAATGACCAATTTACCCAACCCTTATAATTATATGAACAAAATAGCGATTCACTCCTATATTGAAATTTTTTTAGTTTTGCAATTCAATAGCTTACTTTAATTTTCTTTGAATTTACATATGTTGTTTGAAATTGTAATTTAGTTCTTGACTTTCGATTTATTTGAAGTCTCCTGGTGGCTATTTTTATATATCAGCTATATAATAAGAAGTATTTAATAAATTATAAGATATATGTTTACATATGAGAGATATCAAGTTATTATAAGAATGATTCTAACTTCTTATTAGTTTTGTAAAATAAAAAAATGATTCTAAGTTATTTTTTCAAAAGAAAAAAGTATTTATTTTATGGAAATCATAGTGTCAACAGACGAGTATCTTATTTATTAATCTCTTTTGGATTTCACTCGTTAAAATTTTAATTAGAATCTTGATTTTATGAATAATGAGAATATTAGTTTTAAGGTTGATTCTACTAATAAGATTATTTAAGAAATTTTCAGCAGGAACTTTTTAAACTTAGTTGAAACAACTGATCTAAATGTGAATACTATCAATCAATTCATTTATAGGATCCATTCAGATGTTAAAGAAACAAATGATACTATAACTATTTAACCAATAGAGATGACAAGATACGGAGAAATAAACAATATGCAAACAAATTTCTATGTATTGTTAATCTTTATAGTGATGAACATGATCTTAATTTAAAAAAATTTGTATTGTCAATAACTTACAATTAAATATATGTGTAACTTTAAAAATAATTGTCCTTTATAATAAAGTTTCGGAAAACTCGTGTTAAAACCTAAATGAAAATGATTATATTATAGGTATAGTTACAACTAGCATTAGCAAGTTAACAATTTCTTTTATTCCATATAATTACTTCAAGTACACCACAGAAGTAATAGATAAATAAAACCATCATATGACTAGAACAATAGAAATAACATGTAGTTAATAAAATTCAAATCCTGTCTCATTTGGTTACAACAAATGAAATCATAAATGGAAGGAAAATGGCAATTGCAGCAGAATAACTGACAATTGGTGGAGAAGTAGAGGATTGTGGTGTTGGTGTTGGTGCTGGTGAAGGACCCATTAGCATTCCAGCCATATTGTTAGACATTTCAGACACATTGTTTATAAACCCATCTTCTCCATTATTTTGAGCAGTAACAACCATAACTAAAACCAAAACACAAGCTACCACCATGCTGAATTTTACTGGTGAAAAAGCCATTTTTATTATTCTTATAATTTGCCTTTTGATATTGGTGTGATTTATTTGGTTTGATGATTTGAACTCAAGTGGAATGTTGCTATATAAATAATTTTTTGTTCGTGAAGGTCTAGGACTTGGCTGTTAATTTCATGTTTCTTGTTTAACAGATAGTATAAGATTAAATAATTGAATTGAACAAATGTATTATATATATGTATGCTTCGTTTTCATCGTTAAAAGCTCTAACATACTGTTCTTGTTGGGAAAGAAGTGTACAGCTGTTAATTTGTTGTGTTTTTGTTGGACACTATTCTTTTGATTGCGTGGATTCATATGTTTTGTGGTAATCTTATGCAAAAGAATTCGTACTGATTAGTGAAGTTAAATTTATGGTGTGAATTAACACGATAATAAATAAATTAAGAATAAAAAATTAAAATGTGTGATTCAAATGTTTATTGACTGAAATATTATTAAGATGGTTACGGTGGAATTAGACTACGGTCACTTCGAGACGTTGAATTAGAGTCTTCTACATAGAAAAATATGGTTGGAAAAGGAAATTTCACTTAAAGTGATTTATTAGACCTTGAGAGTCAATTTAAATTTTAAAGTATAAAATTTAAATGCATGAAAAAAAAAAGATGAATAGTTCAAGGTCTTTAAAGTTGACTATTAAAACTTGCACATTCAACTTAGAATAATGAATTAATGAATTAGGAGTTATTTATATCTCATCGAAATTATGGAATGTTAATATCTTTTTAAAAGAAATTAAAGGTATATTTGGTTTGCAAAAACACTTCCTGTTTTCATTTTCTATTTTAATTTTCAAAATTTTAAGATTTGAAAAACATATTTGTTTTAACTTTTTATTTTCATTTTGTAAGAATAGTTATAAAATAATAATTATTATTATTATTATTATCATCGTTATTAATAATGATAATAACTTTTCGTTCTCCAATTTTTTATTTAAAAAAGATATAAAATTATATTTTTCATAATAAAAATGTACAAGTATCTTTTTAATAAAAAAAATATAGATAACAAATGTATGACATATATTCTTAGTAATATATTTTGTTTATGTGAAAATATGTTAGTTCTTAATGTGTTATGTTAGTAGCTTGTTTATATCTATGAAGATTATTTTACTAGTTTTTATTATTTTATTTAGTCCAAATACAAAATAAATTCGTGCAATTAAAAAACTTTGATCCAACACGTCCATGAACTAAACGAGAATAATAAAATAAAAACTATTTAGTTTGATTCCGTTATATTGATAATTTTTTATTCACTAATCATCTCATTTCTATCTGCACAAAACAAGAATAATAAAAATTATCTAATGTGATCACGTCACGTTGATCACTCATTAACTTTAACCTTGATCTTTTATTTACTAGTCATCTCGTCTTTTACCCTCACAAACTTTAAATGATTTGCAAGCATGCATTCACATGAAAAATATGTCATTATATTCACAAACATAAAATGAATTGTATATAATAATTTAAATACAGTCATCATAAACAACAAGTCTTATCCCATCAAGTAGGATCAGCTATATATAGATTAAACGACGTCGTAACGTTCTTTTCAACTCATTAATCTATAGGCTTTTTCTAATAGTTTCTCTTATAGTTTTTATAAGTCTTCTCTACCTCTAGGGATTTGACTACCCTCCATTTGTTATTCTTAATTATATTTTGTCTAGTCTTTTCATACATCTAATGTAACATCGCATCTCAACTACACTTATTTTATCCTCATATTGATTTTTTACCGTCCAACACTCCATAATCCAAAATTAACATGAAGATTCCAACATCTCATTATTGTCGGAATGAAGAATCAATGTTTGGATTATGAACTAACGGGCAAAATCAAAATATATGCTAAATACTCAAAAAGAGAGAGAATTCTCAAATATCAAAAAAAAAAAGACAGTAATAGAGATCATACACCCAAGTTATAAGGTTGTGTCGTTTAAGAAGTTATGTGGTATAATTTGAGTGTGCCTAGAGATACGTCATACAGACTGTATTCATTGATTGATTAGTGAAAATCCTTCGAGTGTTGAAGATAAGCTGTCAAATTGATAGTGAATCAAAATAAATTGTTGTGTTGTTTATGATTTTTTCTCTTGTTATTGTCCTTGTTGCATCTAGCTTTATTTCTAACATGTTTTATCCAAACAATTTTTGCCGAAGTATTTTAAAATATTCTTTGATACAAATAATTGTTGAACACTTAATCATTTTGAAAAGAATTTTTTAAACTATTATTCAACTTCTCTTTTTGTGTTTATTTCGACATATGAGAAATAGGTGAAAAATTGTATTAAGTTGACTACTCAAATGAAGTTTCATTGTTATCATATTTCTTTGAAAGATAACTCTTTGGCAGATAAATTAACCTCATTTAGTATTTTAGTCAAATAATTATTTGACAGTCTTTAATCCCTCCTTTTCATTTTAGATGAGATTTTTAGAAATATAAAATTTCTTTCTAACTTTAGATTTTCTTAATCCACATGAGTTTGGTTTAGGTCCCTCATGCTTTGTTTTTTCATTTTTATTTTATTTCAATATATTTAATGGTGCCGCATAGATTCCTTAGTGTGTGTAAGGTATCAACCTAGTTGAAATAACTTGTAATTATAATACCCTTTTCACTAGTTTTTATGATTCAATTTACTTTCAAGCAGTTGCATATATATCCAAAAATAATAAAATTTTTTGAGGCAATGCAAAATCAATTCATATCACACATAACACATTTAAGCTTCAAGTTAAAATTGCTTTTCAGGCTCAAATCAATTTATCTCCATTGAAACCAAACATTACATTTTTTTTTAGTCAAATCACGTAAACACACACGTATACAGAGCATAGTTTCCAAACAAATATACTGTCATAGATAGATATACTATACAAACCAACAAACATAACAGAGGAAAGCCAAAATGTGAATTGACACATGAAGATAAGAAAGAAGAAAATGTAAAACAATTAAGATTAAGATAAAAGAAAAGAATTCTCAAAAGCCATTCCTCGCAAAGAGAATTGCAATGAAAATGGGAACAAATCCACCAATCACCGTTTGATAATTGAGGGTGCTTGCATAACTAGTAGGTGCTTCTGCAGGAGCCAAGTGATGATGCCCCTCATGACCAACAACAACCATAGCCAAAACACAAATAAAAACTGTGAAAAATGATAATTTGACTTGTAAAGCCATATTTGCTATGTTCTAATCAGCTTATTGAAGGTATAACTCAGAGCTGATTCTGGCTTGATTATAAATTTGCTTAATGTTGGTTATTATATATAGGAGCATTGCTATTTGACTTTTACGATTAATCAAGAGTTGGTACAATGTGACGGTGTCCTTACATCAAGCCAAATGGCCTTCCAAATTCTATGATCATGTTAATTATAAAATAAATTTTTATTTATTAATATACTCTTATTAATAATTGTTAATAGAGTAGTTTTTTTTTTCTACTAGTGTTAATAGAGTAATTAGATAGATTGATTTGAGATATAATAAAGAAATGTATATTTGTGAAGAAAAAAACAAATAATATTAAATAAATAAATAAATATTTATTGCAATTAAGATATTTAGTAGCAAACAGATAAATTATATAAATTAATTATAGTAATATTTTATAATTCCTTCTAAAACAAAAATACTAAACTGGGTTGAATATTATTATCTTGCATACTTGCACGTTAGTTCTCTTTTATTGGTCTATCATATTTATTTCTCTTTATTTTTCTTTTTCTTTTCTTTTCTTTCTATTCTTGAGACTGTGATAATGACCCAACCGTCCCATGATGCCATTAAACTCTATTTGTTTTTACTCAATAATTACTGTAGTGCTGATTAAAAATTACCAGTACTGCCTGTAGTACTTAATTATATTTGAAAATTTTCTGACAGAAGATATTGTTTGGTTAGCATTCACGCCTGCATAATTTGAAATTTTGAAATTATTGAATGAAACTTATATGAACCTTCATTTTAACATTAAAATACATATATATAACTAAACAAATTGCAAACTCAACTGTATTGTTGTTGTACCAAGGGAAAAAAATACTAGTATAGAATTAAAAAAATATATGTTGCGTGGAATGCGTGAAAGAAGACACTTTCCAATGTCGTACAGTACTACAATGTACAACTACAAAGTCATTTGTGCGAAGTACAAATGAAGGTCAAAAGCACAAGAACAAACACAATTTTTTTAAGACTTTGTTTTTGTTTGTGAGATTGGAGAAGGGAGGGAATAGCTTTGAAATAAAGGAAGAAAAAATGGAAGAAATTGAGAGCTTTGAAAAGCAAGGGAATTGAGGAGTTTGTTTTTATTTATCATATAAAATTCTCAAACATTGTATTATAGAAAGATTTTGGAATTGAAGACATTTGAGGAGTTTGTTTTATTTATAATACAAAGTTCTGGTAATTTGGGGAACATAAAACGTTGTATTAGAGAAATATTTTGTTTCATAATTTGTTTTCATGTTGCTTTTTTTTTTACTAATATTGTTATCCATTTATTTAAATTGATAGTAAAAGAATACTAATGCATTTGTTCAAAGTTAATCTCTAAATCTAAACTAAAGAATATTGCAGTAAAATAAAAAAATAAAAAATAAAAATATCGCACCGAGATGACAAACAAACACAACGTCCAATTAAGATTGCATTACAAGAAAAACTAAATATGCATAAAAATCACTTATTTAAATAAAAGAGAATAAAAACGATTTAGATTAAGAATTTCGAACTAAAATTTAACTCTAAATCACTTTTAGTGAAAAAATGAAGAATATATCAAAGGGAGGGAGATGTTGAGTTTAATCTATAACAGCTTTTAAAGGGTTGTTATACATAGTTAGTTAGTTAGTTGTTTTGCATAAAACTATAAAAGGCCTATATAACTAATATCTTGTATATAAGTGTATTGTAATGTGTAAATAATAAGTTTCTTTTTTTTCTGTGAATATTGATCCATGATCGATCCTGGATTAATGCAAAGATCAATCCTCGTTTTTCTGCAAATTGTTTTCTTTCTTCTTCTCCTACCCGTTGCGCATTATAGTTTTGTTCCAACAATTGGCATCTAGAGCTGGGTTAAAATCAAGGGAAACACAAGTGAAAAGTGAGGGGAACGATCAAGGGAAACACAGAGTGATAGATTCTTGATAGGCATAATGAATAGCAATGGTTTTGGATCACATATTCTGGTTCTTGATGGCAAGAACTTGGATCGATGGAGTACAAGAAGTGAGTGAAATTGTGCAGGATGGCTATGAGGACTTGGTAGAGAATCCAACTGATGCACAGAGGAATGCATTCAAGGAAGCCAAGAAGAAGGACTGCAAAGCTTTGTTCTACATTTAGCAGAATGTTGACAACCAGCATTTTGAGAAGATTTCGAAAGCCACAAGATCCAAAGAAGCATGGGACATTTTAGAAAACTATCACACTGGTGGAGAAAAGGTGAAGCAAGTGAAGCTACAATCCTATAGAAGAAAGTATGAGATGATGCAGATGGAGGCATATCAGAAAGTAAGTGATTACTTCTCAAAATTAACAGCCATAGTCAATCAAATGAGAACTTGTGGGGAGAACATTACAAATCAGATGGTGGTAGAAAAAGTGATGAGATCTTTAAGTCCAAAATTCGATTTCATAGTTGTAGCTATTCAAGAAGCAAAGGATGTGAAAAATATGAAAATTGAAGAGCTGCAAAATTCATTGGAAGCACATGAGCTCCTGGTGTTTGATAGAAATTCTGAAAGATCAGTTCAACAAGTATTTCAAGTTCAAACTACCAAGAATTAGAGAAACCAGAAGGACTTCAAGAAAAAGGGAAAGAGAAGAGCAAATTGGTCCAACAATGGTAAGAACAAGATTGAAGACAAAGCTGAATCTTCAAAGAAAGGGGGTTTTGGCAAAAGTCAGAACAAGAAGAAGGATTTTGACAAAATTAAGGTACAATGTTTCAATTGTGAGAAGTATGGGCACTTTGCAGATGAATGTTGGTTCAAGAAAGATCAAAAGGATGATGAAGAAGCAAATCTGTCTCATGGAGATGATTCCAGTACAGTGTTGATAATGGCTACTACCACTGATGAGAAGATAAAAAATGAAGAGTGATTTTTTGACTTTGGTTGCTCAAACCACATGACATCACATAGAGAATGGTTGACAAGTTTTGATGCTAGCAAGAAAACAAGCATAAAACTGGCTGACAGCAGAAACCTGATGGCTGAAGGTAGTGGAAATATAGTGATCAAAAGGAATGATGGCAGAAAAATCATCATTGCAGATGTGATGTATGTTCCTGAGATGAAGTGTAATCTCATGAGCATTGGTCAATTGGTGGAAAAGGGATTCTCAGTGACTATGGATGGTGATTCCTTGAAGTTGTTTGATGCAAAAAAGAAGTTGGTGCTCAAATCAAATATGTCACAAAATAGAACCTACAGATGCAACATTTCAAGTGAGAAAATGATGTGTATGTCTGCAGCAGTTAGTGAAGATATTGAAGGCTTATGGCACAAGAGGTATGGTCATCTAAACTTTAGAAGTCTTAGTGATTTGAATTCCAAAGAACTGGTGTATGGGCTGCCAAAGCTGAATGTCAGAAAAACTATTTGTGAAGTATGTGTGAAAAGTAAGTAAAGCAGGTTCACATTTGTGTCTGAAGCACCTAAAAGAGCTACTGCAGCACTGCAAGTGTTCCACTCTGATATATGTGGTCCTTTTGAAGTATTTTCATTGGGGGGAAGCAGATACTTCATCACTTTGGTTGATGAATTTACAAGAATGATGTGGCTGTATACAATCAAGCTTAAGAGTGAAGCATTAAATTATTGAGGAAATTCAAGAGCTTAATTGAAAAGGAAAGTGACCAATCTATTAAGATCTTGAGAACTGATGGTGGAGGAGAATACACCTCAAAAGAATTTGAAGATTTCTGTGTTAATCAAGGTATTGTGCATGAAGTGACAGCTCCATATACACATCAGCACAATGGACTTGCTGAGAGAAGAAACAGAACCATATTGAATATGGCAAGAAGCATGATCAAGAAGAAAAACCTACCACACAACTTCTGGGGTGAAACAGTCACTGCATCTGCTTATATCTTAAACAAATGCCCTACAAAGAAGCTGAATCAGAAGGTTCCAGAGGAAGCTTGGTGTGGCAGAAAGCCGAGTGTGAAGCATTTCAAGGTTTTTGGCTCATTGTGCTATAAGCATGTACCAGATGTTAGGAGAAGCAAACTTGAAGATAGGAGTGAGATTATGATACTTATAGGCTATCATCCCACAGGTGCCTATAAGCTTTATAATCCTGTAACTCAAAAGGTGCATCAAATCAGTAGGGATGTAATTGTGAATGAGGCTGAGAAGTGGAAATGGGAAGAGGAACCAGTGTATAGCGAAAAGAATCAACAAGGTGGCATTTATCCCGATTCCAGTGATGAATCAGAGGATGAAGAAGTGATCAATAATGATGTAGCTAAACCAGAAGAAGTGGCAGCAGTAGTGAGACCTCAAAGAATCAGACAAATTCCAAGCAGGCTGAATGATTGTGAATTAATTTCTGATAATGCAGTAAATGATGAAGGTGATATCATTCACTTTGCATTGTTGGCAGACTTTGAACCTCTCAATTATAAAGAAGCATTGAAGATAGATGTATGGAGGAAAGCTATGATGGAAGAACTCCAATCAATTGAGAAGAATCAAACATGGGAGCTAGTTAACTTGCCAGACAAGAAAAGGAAAATAGATGTGAAGTGGGTCTTCAAACTGAAATTAAATCCTGATTGGAAAATTTCAAAACATAAGGTCAGGCTGGTAGCTAGAGGATTCTTACATAAACATGGTATTCATTACAATGAAGTGTTTGCTTCAGTTGCAAGGCTTGAGACTATAAGATTAGTGGTGGCTCTAGCTTGCAAGAGAAGGTGGTCACTCTACCATTTGGATGTAAAATCAACCTTTCTAAATGGTCCACTTGAAGAGATTGTGTTTGTGTCACAGCCCCCTGGATTTGAAATACAAGGCAACGAAAACATGGTGTATAAACTCCATAAAGCCTTGTATGGTTTGAAGCAGGCCCCTAGAGCCTGGAATAAGAGGATCGATCAGTTCCTAATTCAGATCGGCTTCACAAAGTGTTCAGTAGAGTTTGGTGTATATGTGCAGAGTTCAAGTGCAGAAGAAACAATGATAATCTGCTTATATGTGGATGATTTGCTCATCACTGGAAGCAAAGCATCAGAGATTGAAAGGGTGAAAAACAAGCTGAAATCTGAATTCGAAATGACTGATCTAGGTGAACTCTCATTCTTCCTAGGAATGGAATTTATGAAGTTGAAAACAGGAACAGTTATGCATCAGCAGAAGTATATAGGTGAACTGCTAGAAAAATTTGAGATGAATAGCTGCAATTCAGTTTCAAATCCATCAGAGACAAGCTCAAAGATTGATGAGTGCAGTGAGGAAGAAAGGGTCAATCCAACAATGTTCAGACAAATGGTTGGATCACTGCGATATCTGTGCAACAGTAGGCTTAACATCTGCTACTCAGTCAGTGTAATTAGCAAATTCATGAATGATCCAAGGAAGACTCACTTGATAGCTGCTAAAAGGATACTTAGGTATGTAAAAGGCACAAACGAGTTTGGTCTGCTATTCCCTAATGGCAGCCAAGGTGAAGGAAGTGAACTCATTGGATACTCGGATAATGATTGGTGTGGAGACATCACAGATAGAAGGAGTACATCTGGTTATGTTTTCAAGTTCAATGAAGCAGTCATATCTTGGTGTACAAAGAAGCAATCAGTGACCACACTTTCATCCTGTGAGGCATAATATATTGCAGGTGTGAAGTGATGAATCCTCTTACACTCAGAATTGATAACAAGTCAGCAATTAGCCTTGCTAAAAATTCAATCTCACATGGCAGAAGTAAACATATTAATACAAGGTTCCATTTCATTAGAGAGCAAGTAAACAATGGAACGATTGAGGTGCAGTATTGCCCAAATGAAGTGTTGAGTTTAATCCATAACTGCTTTTAGAGAGTTGTTATACATAGTTAGTTAGTTGTCTTGCATAAAACTATAAAAGGCATATATAACTAACATCTTGTATATAAGTGTATTGTAATGTGTAAATAATAAGTTTTTTTTTTCTGTGAATTTGATCAAGCATCGATTCTGGATTAATGCAAAGATCAATCCTCGTTTTTCTGCAAATCGTTTTCTTTCTTCTTCTCCTACCCGTTGCGTATTATAGTTTTGTTCCAACAGGAGAAAAGGAGAAAGGTAGACAGCTAAGTTAAAAAAATTATAATATTCTATAAATTAAAAATATATTCATCGTATGCTCTTACTATTATCTACAAAACCTTCTCTTTAAAATATTTTAAAAAAAAGTCTTTCTATTTTTTCCTCTCTTCAAAATCATCCTCTCCTCTTCAAACTCTCCAACAAAACTTTAATTTTCCATAGCCAGCTGTAATTATCTACAAACCGTTGAATGGAAAAGTCGCTTCCAATTAAAGTACAAACAAGAAAAGTAAAATGTAAAAGGCTATATCTAATAGTTATAGATTACATGGAATGTATCTTAACAATATAGGTACGATACAATAGTGACGGAGACGGTTAAATCTTGAAAGATAAATTTAATCTTTTTATATCTACACGTCGTTATAACTATTAGCTTAGTAGAGGATATAAGTCCTAGAATAATGGGATCAATTTTCAACCATTGATCCTAAATCAAATAGATGAAAAAGGAGAACTCAACAAAATACAAACTCGTTAACTTCTATATGAGGTTGATTCAAAGTCACTGAATTTTATAAGAAAATGACTCTAATGAGAAAGAAGAGGCGTCTAAAAGCTTTTTAAATATAATCTAATAATAAAAGAAACTAATCCTAAATAATTAGTAACAAAATGGAGCAGTTTGAATTGATAAAATTTATTTTGACGGTTTAAAAATGAAAAAGATTGATTAAACCACTTAGCCTTATTAAATTGGTTCTAATCGGTCAGACAATCATGTCTAATTTATTATTTGTCAATCATGTCTAATGGATTTTTTATGAATGTGTTTGGATGGGTGAAGTTTTTGAGGAAATATGATTTTGTTTTAGGAAGATTTGAATTCTTCAAATAAATTATCTTTTTTGAATAATAAGTCGGAGAATTTTTAAAATGAAAGAATTTTGTGAAATATTTTGTGTGAATTTATAGAATTTCAAATAACATATAAAACTTAATAATTTCAAACTCTCTTTATTTTATAATATATTAATCATAAAATGATCCCTATAACTTTTGTGAGTTTATAATTTTGACCTTATATGTTTCAAAATTTTCATATTAGTCTCTATATTATTTTTTTGCAAATTGGTCCCTTTGAATTTTTCAAATTTTGTAAATTGGTCGCTAAAAATTGCAAAATAATCCCTCAACTTTTACAAATTTTCAATTTTTATCCAAATTTAATTTTTATTTTTGCCTCAAAACTTTTGAAAATTTAAAAAATATCTTAATTTTAAAATAAAAATTTTGTTATCCAAAAAAACAAAATTTAGAAATGAAAATAATTCAATTGAAGCATTTGAATTGCCTAAAATTCTAATTCCCCTATAATTTTCAATTATCTCATTCAAACACACTTTAAGAGTGTTTTTGGATGAGAGAATTTTTTAGGGGATTCGGATCTTTCAAGCAAATTACCTTATTTAGAGAATGTTCAAAATAATAGAATTTTTTGAGGTATTTTGTAAAAACTAAATTTAGATAATTTCAAATACTACCTAAAAATGGAGAATTTCAATTTTTGTCTTTACTTTATAATTTATGAATCACAAAAGGGTCCCTATAATATTTTCTCAAAATTATAATTTTGACTCTATATGCTACAAATTTGCATATTAGTCTCTATATTTTTTATTTTTTTGCTAATTGGTCCTTAAAATTTGCAAAATAGTCCCTCAATTTTTCCAAAATTTCAATTTTGACCCAAATTTTATTTTTATTATCGTTCCAAAACTTTTGAAATTTATAAAAATAATTCAACTTTTAATAAACAATTGTTCAATCTAAATAACAAAATTTATAAATAAAGAGAATGCAATTGAAGCATATAAATTGTTTAAAACATTAAAATTCTTAAAATTTTCAATTACTTCATCCAAACAAATTCTAAGAGAAAAACAACATAATTAAAATCATAAGGGTTAACACTACCCAAACACCTTGAGATTACTTCTAATCGCACAAACTCAAAGAACACTACAAACATGGTGTTACATTAGTTAGCCGCACATAATTAGATTGAAGTTCGGTGATCATGAAAAAATTCTTTATGTTCTATGTTTCAGATTTCATGCGTCAAAATCGTGAATTTGATATTTTTGAGATGAAAAACTTCATTGATTAAATATCTAACTTGTGTATATTGAGTGCATTAATCATAATAAATGTTTTAAGGATAATTTTCAACTATGTTCTTGAAAGTAATCATAAGCAATGTGTACAAATTCTTAACTATCCTAATCCCTAAATCATGTTGAATGAACATCTTCAAGTAAATAATGTCGGTTATTATGTTAACCGACAACATGAAATCATTAAAGAAGTAAAATAACATTTTTATAAAAGAATATATTCATTATTTATTCAAGAGAATCATTGTTGCAAGATTGGGAGAACAATTCCATGTTCTTAAATGAGGAAGACCAAAAGGGATGTACGATGACATTATTCACAAACTGTACCAATACTCTCCATTTTAAAAAAATGTGAATGAAATATGAACACATCAACTTGAAGTGTTACACAAAAATTGAAGACATTTAGGACAACACATAGACCAAGATCGTCTGCTGTAAAAAGCATGTTGTTTCACACTTTTTAAATAATATAGTTAAAATTAGACGATCTAAATTAATACAACTACATAATTAATGTAAATAATTTCATCGGTCGATTTAAAATCAAACGATCTAGATCTATTACAGCACCTAAATGTAATAGTAGAAAATTTTATTTTGTCAATACATCATCTCTCTCAAGATATTACACTTGAAATATAACTCATTTAAGATATAATCATCAAGCTATTTTCATCGTCATCATGATAACATGAGTATGTGTGTTTTTATATATTTAGCTTATATACCTTGAGCTGTAAATAGATCCGAAAAACTTTTATCATAATTTTGTAACATCCTCAAGTTTCAAAAATTACTAAGAAATTTTGAGTTTTGAGTGTAAGTCTTATAAGGTTAAGGAAATATGTGTAATCTTGTTAAGGCTGAGACAATACAAATTGTATAGTCAAATGTAGTTAAAGTTTGAAGTGCTAAGTTGATAACACTCTCAATATACCGGTGAAAATTTCACAAAATTCACATTAAATTGACTTTGTAATATCTCTTTCTTGTCTTTTACCTCTCAAGTTCCTCTTGAAAATTTCTTGAAGGACCGGTCAGTCAAATAGATAAACACGTTGTACACAGTTATGCAATTCAACGGCAAAAGGTTTAATACTTAAGGAGGTGAAAGAAAAAATATTATTTACAAAACTAAAGAAATTGCTCCTCAAATGTCTCTTTCGAGGTTCTCAATCTCATCATCAAATGACACTTTAATTTCGACACCATTTAATGGGAGAATCACATTTCAAAAACAAGAACATCACGTAAAGGTTATTCTTGCATCCTTCAATTAATACCAGATTTGTATTTGATGAGTTTGTTTTAAATTAAATAATCTCACATTGTTTAGTTTTGTAAAAAAATTAGGAGGTAAAAGTTAAACTAGATGAATTGAGACACTAATTAAGTTATGTGAAAGTCTTCTTTTGATTAAAAAAATAATAAGAAAATGACAAATCGTAAGTCTAAAACAAATATACTCACGAAGTAGATGGAAGAAGCTCAATTAGCTTAAATTAGGGGTTAAAAGAGTTAAAAAAAAAAAGACTAAAGTTCAAATTCAAATCTTAATAAAGAATATTATAAAAAAGAATCTTAATAAAGTAGAAAAACTAACATAATAGCTAATCTATTAATATTTGTCTATCTAAATCAAAAACATGACCATGAAGCAGCATCCAGACTCTACAGTTCACGTAAAACCAATTTAAGAGATATTACACTTAAAGACTATCATTTTAAAATACATTTTTAACACATTGTTAAATATAGAATTATGCTAATAATATATTTTTTATACACATTTTTTTATTGTTCAAATTTACATGATTCCATCAAATGAGATCCACACGACTTAATAAAATTAATGTAAATTTTAATTAATAAAAAAAAATATATTAAAAAATGCATATTAAAAAATG
>JBBPBP010009778.1:7286224-7307932 GCA_037974735.1 Cicer chorassanicum | reverse complement strand
TAAATTGAGTGTAGTTTAAGGTTTATTAGTAAAGATTAAAAAATGAAATAAACACTTAATAATAGAATAATAATTAAGTTTCCTTATTAAATTTTGGAGTACTAGTCATTATTATAAAAATGCATATATTAGCATAATTACTTTAGAATGATTAACACAATTAAAAAGAAAGAGTTTGATGTTGCTTCAGCAAAAAAAATGATTAATGTTACTTTAAAAAATTAAATAACTTTAATAAATTTATGAAACTGCCTATGACTCATCATGCATGTGCATATAATATTAATTATTGATTTAAAAAATAATTTAATTGTTATGTACTGTTAATATAAGAAAAGTTTATATTGTTAACACTTTGAGATAACTTTAAAGGTAATTTTAAAAATTTAACATATTTAATAATTTAACTGTTGTGATTGATTGATAGCGCAAAAACTCTTTATATTGATTTTGTAAATTAAATTCTTTTATAAAATGCATGTGCAAATAGAATGATGAATTATTTAATAAAATTTTAACATTTTTTTTAAAAGATATGAATTTAAAAAATTGATTGAATGATTTAAAGTAAATAAGAATATAGCAAAAAAATAATAAAGAGTGAACAAATTTTGGGAAATTAACAAATCCAATCCATTAAAACAGCCCAAATGATAGAACAGAACGCAACAACTTGGTCGTTCTTCTTTCTTCTCTAGTATTCTCAATCTCAACTCTCTCTCTCAGTCTCAGTCTCCGTTGAAGTTAAACCCGCAACCGAAAGATTATTTCATTATTCAATTAATATCTCTATCTTCAATTCATTCTTCTATGCTCCTTCGTTAATCATAATAATTCATGGCTTTCACTTCCACACTCTCTCTCTACTCACACCCGCAACAGCACGTAAGTAATAACTGAATCATTTTCCAAAACTAACTAACTAACAGCTTCTCTTCTTTCTCAAAACCCTAACGCGTTCTTCTTTTGTTGCAGTTTCGCCTCCGCCACCGTCGGTCGCAATTGCTAACCGTCACCGCCGTCCAATTCGTTTTGCTTCCGACGCGAAACCGCCGAAGAACCTTTACCTTTGGAGCAACTTCTAGAAACTTCGTTGTTACGGCTAATTCACGTGCTTCCGGTTCTCGTAGAGTTTATCGCGAGTCTCAGTCCAACGCGCCTCTTTCTGTTGCTTCGGTTAAACAGATTGCAACTTCTGTTGCTCCGTTTGGAGTGTTCTTAGCACTTACTTTGGGTATCCATTGCGTAGTTTTTTTTTTCTTCCATGTTTTATAATGTTAATTTCGTTGTTCTTTTATTCTTACCATTCGTGAGGATTAGGATTGAATAATGAATCTATGATTTGGTTTAAATTATGCAACTAATTCACCACTAGTGCAATTCTAGTGGCAATTTCGTGATTCTATGTGAATTCGAGTTCGCTTCCTGCATTTTAATGATCATGCATTGGTTCTGACCTATGGATTATTTGGAAAAGAATAATGCTGTTAATGCATTCTTTTGAATACTTCAAATATTTTATTATTGTATCCTGTTTCACAATAGTTTTTGAAATTGCAATTATTGGGGTGAGATAATAGAGTGTGGTGCAATAATAGAGTATTGTCAACATTCTTCTTTTGAAAAATTGTTAGGATATGTGTATGATAGGTTAGGATAAACATCATTTATGTGTATCATTATCTATGAAGCACAAACTCTAACACCTGACATGACACGGACACTTCGACATTGCTAATGTAAAAAACATAGGACACCGACATCGATATTCGTAAGATTGTTTTTCACCTTCATTGATGCATCTACCGGAAAACTAAACATGTTGTAGTTAAATTTCATCTCTTTAACCCCAACTTTGATTATCATTGCTTTGGCACATCTTTAACTCCAGAATTCTGATAGGACTCATAAGAGTATTTATGTAACAGCAGTATGCTAGACATTTTGAAGTAGATGTGCTTCCTAGCTGAGTAGGTGCTTCACTGCTATTACTATGTTTCTCTTTTTGTGATTGCAAATATGCATTTGTTAAGTTTCGTAATGGTGGTGGTACTAATTTTTTTCAGCTTACAGTTATCTGGAAATTGGTGGAGAAGCTTCTTGTTACAACTCCAAAGCAGTCGAAGGCTCCGACTTCTGAAGGTCAGTCTGGTTCACAAGGATTGAAATGGTCTTTTGCTGCTGGTACAAATTTGTTGTCTCAGCTTGGGGCGAAGATTGAGAGTCAATCTAAACAGAAACTTAACGAATTTGCTCGAGAACTGAGGTCATTTCCAAGTATTGATATGTCAGGTATGCTGGCTAGATTGATATTTGATAAGATATTTATGGTTATCTGATATGCTTCTAATTCAGTAAATGAGGTTTCAAAATAGTGTTGTAAATGTAAGGAAAATTTTCAAAATAGCGTTGCTATTGTACCATTTATTGATGGACTGAATCTGGTACAAATTTGTTTCTCTTAATTTTTTTATTTCTGTCTCAAATTTCAGGAATTTGATTTTATGAATGAAATACTTTGTTTGGAGATTACGAAATAGAAGTTGATTTGATTTTGAAATCTCCTTGATTTAAGTTGTCTATTTAAAAATCTACTCAAATTCGGTTGGATTTGATTTTAGTGTTAATTATTTGATTATTTGATTGATGATCTTGCTCTAACCATTCTACATTTATACAAGGACTACAACCGAAGTTACTCAAATAAAATGAGTTTTGTTGATTTTAGGGTATTCCAAATATCGAATTTTATTTGAAAATCAATTTCAACCAAACTTTTTAAATAGTGGTCCATACAGATAAATTGATTTTTAAATCGAATTGGTTCCATTTAAATGAAAGCAAAGCACTTCTGGATTTTAGTCATTCCATACCTGTCAGAGATTTCTTGCTTTATTGCAGTTGACTCAATTGACCTGGCCTTTTTAAATGTGTACTATTAAAATAAATGCATCAATAAAAGAAAAATTCAGTTATCATACATTTAATTTGGCAGGGCGCAATTTTGGAGATGAAGGATTATTCTTTCTTGCAGAGAGCTTGGCATTCAACCAGGTAACTACTATCCTTCACTTTTCATTGATCTCATATTTTTTGTGTAATTATTTCTTACTGATGTGCTGCAAATTTTAACTTGTTATTGAAAATTATGTGGTGGTGTTACTGTTATCCATGTCATATCCTTGAATTATCTAGAGTATTCATTGCTTCAGTTACTTGGAGTAACAACAAAAATTCTACTTACTGACTAACTGAATCAATTTTAACATCTTTCAAAGCCAAAAATAACTATTCCTTTGGACTTATGCTACTAACTTTTTTCTCATAGAAGCATAATAATAGTGGCAGCAAGGATGTAGCTGTAAGTTATAATTTGTAAGTGTTGGATTATTAGCTATCAGCTACTAAGTGCAAATATGGATTTGGCAAATAACAACTCGTGTTCAAAACGACACATGTATGCAATTCCATGAACAAAAAACATATATTTAAGACATGAAAATAGTACTATTTATTTCTTACATTGACACTTTTAAGAAAATTGAGTTACTGAAATTATTAAGTATACCTACTCACAGCATATTGCTTAATTCAAAATGACAGAATGAATTAATCAGTGTAATTGTATTGAATATTTCAACATTTTACTAAAAATATCCATTTATGACTTGCAAAGTGTCATAACTACTTAGATATTTAGGGCTTATTTGGTTTGAGAAAATGTTTCTTGTTTGCATTTACTATTTTCACTAATAATTACAAAAATGACACGTTTTCTCTAGGATACTACTTATGAAAGATTTGTATGAGTCAAATCTTGCTTATACTAAAAGTCTAAAACTTGTTTGGTGGAAGCTGGATTTAGGTTTATAATTTTAATCTGCCATGTATATTTCACAAAAGTCATGCAATTAATGATGTGTTTTGGTGCTATGCCTGTGTGCATGTGCTAAATATATTGTTATATATAGACTGCAGAGGAAGTGAGTTTTGCTGCAAATGGAATAACTGATGCGGGAATGAAAGCTTTTGATGGTGTTCTACAATCAAACATCACATTGAAGATTCTTGATCTTTCAGGAAATCCTATTGGAGATGAAGGAGTTAAGGTCAGTCTTAATTGTTCCAATTTATTACATATCTTAATTCGGAATTTGGATTGATTACTGTTACTGTTCCTTTATTTTATAAGATGATGTGAAAGATGTGACAATTATAGGTCCCAGACAATTACTACCCTATGTAGCGAAATTTAGCATAAAACATGCTGAAATATAATAGAAAATACAAAATAGTAATTTATAAAATCTCCGTCATAGGGGGGTGAATATAATCCAAATCAAACAGTTGAAGTCGTGTAACATGCGAATAATCAAAAGTTTAGGTAAAACACAAAATCCTAGATGTCACATATTTAAGATCCTTACTCTATACTTATTTCATCATAAAACCAGTAGCGAATAATCCAATAGAATATTTAATAACTAATAATTTAGTCCCATGCTAGTCTGCAACTAACGGACTACTACTCAACATCCATGTCTACATTACCAGTACCTGCAAGTTCACCATCTACCCATATATCGTGATGTACAAGTAGCCACAAGGGAAGCTGAAGGGTGAGGAATCATGCTCGTAGAGAAAAGTAAACAATAAGGAAGTTAATGAACACAACGCGCAAATAACAACAATAACACATAAACCATAAATCATATCATTAATGGTTGAACGTGTGCATGTACACAATGCAAATCATATCATTCGCTACTCAATGCAAGACTTGAGCTACAACTACTCTGTTGATGCATGTGGATCCAACTAACTCCAGATAAGCAATGGACAGGAGGGTCTTCACTATCTATAAGGACAAGCAGCATCTAGTTAGACTAATTCAGTATTCGATGAGACGCTCCATCAACTTCCAGTCTTTATGTAAGCCCTCCTACTACTTCACCCCAAGGCCAAGTTAGGCTCCTTGTGGTCATCACCACATATTCCATTGTTTGTTCACCATCTCAACAACGACACAGCATCAATGATGTATGGAACACTGTTCAAAGTGTCCATCAAAATTCAACAACTTGTGGGTAACTCTCAACCTCATTCGAACACATAAGCATGCCATTTCATAACAAGGTATTTCTTGTCCATACTGCAACAAAGGTCTCCCGACGCGAATTAGCCAAACAACAATCAATTAACATCTTTAACAATTAGCTGTTTGATTCAGGAATTAAGTTCAAAAACTCTGATGGGGTTCAAACAACTAACAATAGTTTCGTCAGTCTCCTTTCCCTTTGTTTCATTCTTCATTAAGTACCTTAAGGTCTCCAAATCAACGAGATTAATCGTATGAGTATTCACTAATTCATACTATTAGTTATCAACTTATCATTTAGGAACCTAAGGGTTGCTGTACCATTAGGTACTGATCAATTTAAACCATACTACCATAGTTGGTTAGACACGTGAGAAAATGGACAAGAACGAGCTACCAGCAAGCACCCTGCCCCTGGAGTCCCTGGGCACCCTACGCCATGCTCCTGTCTCGAAAATTAAAAAATGGTTTCAGCAGGTTTTTGGATCATGGTGCACGCATCTAAACATCCCATAATAAATATATATATATTAAGGTCCAAAAGTCATTCGACTCAAAATTCACTCACGAATTATTTAATTCAATTTACTAAACTTTAAGGTTCAGGTCAAGACTTAGTATATCTCCTTTTGGAATTAATTAATTTAACCTACTGCGTCTTTGGTATGGCTAGTTAATTTAATGATCCATTAAAGTGCAGACAAGGAGTAATATAGTGTTTTAAATTTGATGTATATATAGCCACATATGTTTATTTTCTCACTGTTTGAGCTTGTGTCGATAATCTGCAATCCTTCAATCATACACAGGATGACGACATGAATAGACAGGAATGGCTATAACACCATGTTCCTTTATTGAGACTGTAGTTGGTAGAATATTTCCATTTCTCTTATGTTTTTGAGCATCTTGGTCTAAAAGATCAAGAATTTTATCGTTTACTTAGCTAACCATGATGAATCGATGACTCTTAGAGCTTAAGAGCTGTGTTTGACAAATGTTTATGAATGATAGAGTACATGTTCTCTGACTTCTATAATGACCTACCTCTTCCCTCTCTCGAACAAATGATAGAAAATAATTGTTGGCAAGTATAGCTTATCATTGTTGTACACCTGGGGTTTAATGTTTGATAGAAACTGGTGTGAATGAAGATGGAATAATCAAATCAGCGATAGAACTGGTCTGATTGGATATATACTTGGTGAAATGGGTTGTATATTAATGGAGTAACAATATTCACACTCTGGGAATTAACTTCGGCAAGAGTTGGTTACAATTCTGCATTATAATAAAAACGGTCTGAAACATACAAGTAACTGCTGGAAATAAAACCACCTCTAGGAATTAGAGAGCTTAGTTTCTCCCAACACACCTTTAACCAAACAACCAATGTTCTATCTCTGCCTCTCTTATTCTCTATTTATTTAGAAGTTACATTGCAGTTACAAAAAAACACAGTAGTTACATACTTACATTAATGACAGTTGCTAACAATGTCTTATTGATATTCTTGTTCGCAGTGTCTGTGTGACATATTGAAGGATAACTCCAGCATTGAGAAGCTCCAGCTAAATAGTGCAGACTTAGGGGATGAGGTTAGCTTGGTATTAGGTATTTCATTGAATGTCTCTTACGGTTCACTGAGAATTGCTCACTTTGTTGTGCAGGGTGCAAAAGCTATTGCAGAAATGCTGAAGAAAAATTCGAGTTTGCGGGTTCTTGAACTTAACAACAACATGATTGAATATTCTGTATGCATTTTTCCCAAGCTTATTCTAAGGATGTAGACGCTCTGAAGTATCCATATTTTATTTTAATTTGTTTCTTGGAATTGGAGGTAGGGATTTACTAGTCTTGCTGGAGCACTTCTTGAGAATAACAGCATAAGAAATATACATCTCAAGTAAGCAAAAATGTAACATTGTCTTCTCCCAAAATTACCCCCTCTCCCGTCTCTTATTAATTTTCTCCTTTATGAATTCTTCTAACATTTTTACTATTCAAGTGGCAATTATGGTGGTGCGTTGGGGGCTAATGCATTGGCTAAAGCACTCGAGAGCAATAAGTCTATAAGGGTACTGTTCTTAATTATTTTCTTTCCAATGAAATTGCCAACCTTATATTCTTTCCAAATTTTAGTTATAACTTCTGGAATACCACACCTTGGCCAGTGGCCACTAGATCGAACTGTGCAATTCAGTTCTAAAGCATGTATCTTTTATCATACAATTACAATGTTAATATGAATTTCCTAATAAAACATCCAAAATTCCAAATCATACCTGACAAAAGTTGGGTGCTAATCTTCAATGTATATTCTCCTATCACAAAGACAAAATGTCATGGCATTCACTTGAAGTGTATCTGGCTAAATGCTGCCTTAAACAAGCATGATTTACTCTGAATATCTGCACAGGAACTACATTTGCATGGAAATTCTATTGGAGATGAAGGAATTCGTTCTCTGATGACAGGATTAGCTTCACATAAAGGTAAACCTGCTGTACTATCTTCTGATATTGACCACATCATCTATACATCAATAATCCCACTTTAATACTTCAAGTATAACTGACGAGCAATTTATGTTTTCAAGGGAAACTTACACTTCTGGACATTGGCAACAACTCATTAACAGCTAAAGGTGCATTCTACGTTGCTGGGTATATTAAAAAGATCAAAAGCTTGTTATGGTTGAACCTTTACATGAATGACATTGGTGATGAGGTACTCTTCTCACCGTCACCCCTTATTTCACATACTTGGTGTGACATTATTGTAAATATTGTCAAAATGCCATTACAAAGTGTGAGAGTTCATGCAAAAAATAGGATTAAGATGTATACGTATTATACTGACACGTGACATTTTAGATTCCTGATTTTTTTTCCCATTACTGTTGTCCAATATATATTGCCTTGTATACTGTCAAAAACACAGGTGCAAATAAACCAGTTGTGTATCTGTAACAAGAAACGTGAACAATAAATTATTGTGTCTAAACTTTACCTGGACAAGAATGGAAATGGATAGATGGTGATTGTTGGTCTGTGTATGGCCATTCCTGAGAAACCTGTTTTCCATTTATATTCACAGTAACAACTTACAACAAAATTAATATTTATGCTGCATCTATATTCTTAAAAGGACAATATGATTTCTGATTATGCTAATAATTGTGTAAAATTGTCAGGGTGCAGAAAAAATTGCAGACGCTTTAAAGGAAAATCGGTCAATAACAACATTAGATCTGGTAAAGAGAGCTCGTTTGTGTCTGTTAAGTTTTTCCATATTCCATGTTCCCTGCTCTGACCCTTACCCTAAAAGAATGGAAAGAGTAATATGGGATATGTGACTAAGCTGAGTCAATATTACAGGGGGGAAATAATATTCATGCTGTTGGAGTTGGTGCCGTTGCTAAAGTTTTGAAAGATAATTCAGTTATTACCACTGTAAGACCTAAAAGAATTACTTTGTTTCTGTTTATTTGTCTTCTAATACTCTGACAAAGGTTTTATGTCTCGTTGTTAGTTAGAACTTAGTTATAATCCCATTGGACCAGATGGAGCCAAGGCCTTGGCCGAAGTTCTCAAGTTCCATGGAAATGTAAAAACCCTTAAACTTGGTTGGTGCCAGGTAATTTTTCACCATGTGTTAACCTGTAAATTGCTTGTAATACATAACTTCTATTTGTAACACAAAATACCTATACAGATAGGAGCAAAAGGGGCAGAATCCATTGCGGATGCTTTAAAATATAATACGACAATATCAATTCTGGACTTACGAGCAAATGGACTAAGAGATGAAGTTAGTTTTTCGGTACCTTGAGTCATTTTCCAATTGATCCTCTTTTTTTCAATCTTTGTCAATCAATGATTTTCAAAAAAAAACTATTGCAGGGTGCATTGTGCCTGGCTCGCAGCTTGAAAGTTGTTAATGAAGCTCTAACCTCACTAGATTTAGGATTTAATGAAATAAGGGTAAGAAATTATTTGGCTTTTTATTTTATATTCACAAGGAACTTTTCATAATTATCTCTAAATTCCTTCTTCCTCTAACTCACAGGATGATGGAGCTTTTGCTATTGCTCAAGCACTCAAGTCTAATGAAGATGTGGCTGTCACATCTTTAAACATCGGCAGTAACTTCCTTACCAAATTTGGCCAGGTACTATTTTATACTTTCCCTTTTGCCTTTTCTCACTTTCACTTTATCTTTCTTTTTATGTTATTTTATTTTATGGATCTGATTATACTTCCAATACAGAGTGCTTTAGCTGATGCAAAAGACCATGTGTTTGAGATGACCGAAAAGGAAATCGCCATTTTTTTCTAGAAGACAGTATACTTTTCAGTATATTATTATTGTCATATCCTGCAACAAGAGCTTCTTTGGTTATTTTGCATATTAGCTGCCGGCAAGTACTGGTAAGAGCTCGTTCACGTCAATTTTTTGAGCTCTAACCATTCATTGAGTGAAGTATAGGAATTTTGTTTTGATGCATTGTATCCGTAAATTTGTAGTTCTTGAAATGGGTTCAAACTTTTGCATATTTTTTCCTGTGAAAAAACTGTTGCATATTCCACTCCATATTCTTTCTATCCCTTTGATGAAATAGTTCACCCACGGCCACAGTAATCAATGCAATGATGTATATTATTATTATTATTACAATTAGCATCATCAATTTTTCAGGGTATAACGTTTCATCATGTGGTTAGAAAAATTATACTAGAGGTTGATTTCCATAATGATTATTTTACATGAATATACTATGGTGTCAAGAAGTATATTGTACAATTGGGCTCATATGTAAACATAAAGACAATATTTGTTGTCATTTTAGTTGAAGAAAATTTGTGCAAAGAGTTTTATATAATAGAGGATTTAAAAATCACTATCATCATTTCTTTAAAACATGAAGGGAAGGATAGGAGAGGGAGTGAATTTTTTCACGTGATTATTTTGCTATAATTTTTACTGTAGACGATAATACCAATAGTTTTATAGAAAAAAACTGTAGAAGGCTTGAATTGAGATAGAATTAGAGAAATTCTTGGGGCTTGGAGTTTGATTATCCTATTACTTGCAACTAAATTTCACTGAATTAACTCCGGGGAGTATGGGATGCTTGATTGATTTCTTTCTCTATAAATATGAATCATGTTGAATGGAGGAAGAGAACTTTAAGCGATACATTATTGTTGAATAACCATCCCAACATAGGAATTAGGGCAAGATTCTCCATTGATTGTCCTTAACACTACTATGGCATTTGACTGCATGTCACACATGCGAATTACAATCCTTTGCGTCATCATTTTTTTCACTGCCATGGCCTCTACTACAAAGGTATCGTCAAATCCCCCCATGGTTCAAGCAGCAGCTTCTATCATCATACACCTTATTTCGCATGACCACCGCTAGACCCCAAAGGTCATCTGTAGATAATTTTGCATCTACTTGACTTTTTAGAAATCATTTTGAGGAGGTTTCCAATTATTTTCTTACTAACAATTTATGTATGAGAAATAGAACATTGATTTGGCTCTGGGATTTACTTGATTTGATTGATGTTTGCTTGAGAATGGAAAAGTCGTTTTTTATACTCGAAAAGCACAAATAAATATTTGAAAATGGTAACACGGACAAGTATAGATATACCATTAAAACAATTTTTATTCCTAGCGAACCAAATTCCAGAAATTATTGTTGTGCAGCTTCAATGCTTTCTTTTTATGAGATTAAAATGAATTTTTATAACAACTATTGCAAGGATTCATATGTTTATGGTCAAATTTAATACTGAGGGGATCTAAATCAAATTTGGGCTCCCTAAATACGATATTGCAATACGTAGTTTATTCTCTCTCAAGGTTGTCAAACTTAGAGTTTAACAATCTGCCACGTCAATAAAAGTTGTCCATAAAAACAAGTTTATTCTCTCTCAAGGTTGTCCATAAAAACAATACTAAAAACGTAAATTTACTTTTTAAAATTAATAGATATTTCAACACACATAATTAAATCAACTATTGGTAAATATTTATTAAAATCTTATATTTCAAGATAAATTGATTCTAAAAATTAATAGATATTTCAACACACATAATTAAATCAACTATTGGTAAATATTTATTAAAATCTTATATTTCAAGATAAATTGATGTAGAATCGTAAACTCGTAAAACATTAGTAAAATTGAGTTTACTAATTTTATTAAAGTTTTTTTAAACTCTTAACAGTTTATTAAAAATAGAGTTTACATGTGAATTGATTCATCTGTTAATTCGAGAATTTGACAACTTTGTTATTTCTGCTTAATTTTCGACACCGATGTATAATAGAGAAAGAGATCTCTTTCATCTTCAGATTAGTTAGATCTTTGGAAATCGCATTCTTTGAGATTTTACAAACTAAGACAACAACTCTTGGTTTAATAACCTATTTTATATTTTAATCTTCTGATAATATTAGGTCACTCAGAGAAATAATTGGAAATAACTCTTAGTTGAATTTGTGATTTGATTATAATTTTTAGACTTAAATACTTGATTCGTTCATGTAAATCCGCGCCTTTTTCATTTTCGTTTGTGTAAGTATTCTTTTTCAATTTAAACTCAGGAAATTCAATTTAGTTTTAAAATCATCCATGCGGTTAGTTGTTGTTAAAAAACTTATGTGGCAAACGAATGAGTGACATGACACGTGGCAGATGAATAAATTAAATAATTAAAAAATAAAATTAAGGAAAGTTGAAGGTGTTATGTTTTAGTCCTCCATCTAAACTCAAGTTTTTGGATTATGGTTCTCTCCTCCTTTCTCTATCATCGCCTCATCCTTATCAGATCACCAACATCAAATCACCATCTTCAAAACACGACTGAAAAGAAAGAAGGTTGCGAAGGAGAGGCTAAATGTATGATTTCGATACTTTTTTTGTTCCTCCATTTTCGTTTTTGTTTGTGTGGAAGTGTGGGGTTTCTGTTTCTTCTTTTAAGATTTATGTTTCTGTTTCGATACCCTTGTTGTTTATGTTTGTCTGTTTGTTTAAGGTTTATGTTTCTATTTGTGGGGAAGGGTGGAGTTTTTGTTTCTTCGTTTAAGGTTTATTTATTTGTTCTTTCGATACCTTTTTGTCCCTCATTTTCCATTTTGTTGTCTTTTTCTTATTTTGAGAAAAGGTTTATTTATTTGTTGTTTATGTTGTGAGTGAGAGTTGTGGGGACCAGATGCATGTTTTATGTTCATGTCGTTTATTTAATGGTTTAGGGTTTACTTTTTTGTTTTTTGGTGGGGGCAAAATAAATGTGGTGTTGACATGTGTGTTTTGCATGCATATTTTACATGGATGAGTTTTTCTATTTGTTTTCACCATGGGGGTAAATTTGTCAATGATTGTGTATTGTTTTACAAAAGGGATACTATTTGTGTGTTTCATGATATTAATAGCGATAAGCGAAGCTTTTTGAAGCTACTAGTATTCTGAGTAAACTAGGGCACACATATCATTCTAAGTATAGGTTGTGGTGGTTGGTGGATGAAGTTGACAACTACAAGAAAATTGTCAATGATAAAGATGCTAATGAGGTTCATTTTCATGCTTTAAGGATGAATTGTGAAGCTAAAAATTTTGTTGAGCATAATGTAAGTGCAATGATAAGTTCAGAGAATGCACCTACAAGTGTAGAAGTTTGGATTCTCAAAGATAAAAAATGTTTGTGATGAAAATAAAGCTGGAGAGATGGATGAGAATAATAGGGATGTTGATATTAAGAGTGAAAATGATAATGGTGTTGGTATTACCTTTGATGTTAGTGAGGACGAGAGAGTACTTGGTTTAGATGATGGCTTTGATTTTATAGTAGACCAACCTCCTATTGGTTCATCAAAGGTGGAAATCAATGGTGATGAGGACCTAAAATGAGTTAATTAGGAAGAAAAACAAATAATATTGACTTTATAATAATTTTTAGTTTTATTTGTGTTTAATTTGAATTGTAATAATTTTAGTTAAATGATCTAAGCCCAATATGGGTCTAGAGAATTGTCTTTTGGCCCATTTTAGGAATAGGGTAGAATTTTCTTTAAATACCTTGTAAGAGTTTCATTTTGGATAAGTTTGAATGAATTAAAATTTCTCTAATGAGAATTGTGAGTGAGTTAGGTCTCTTCCATAAGTTTTGGGATTAGAACTTGCTTGAATCTTATCAATGACTTCCTTACCATTGTGGCGATTCTTCATTGGCTTATCAATCATCCTTGATTGTGGCGCTTTCTTCATCTTCTCAATCTAATCCATCTTTGTTTCTTTCTTTTTCTTTTTATTTTGTCACTTTATTTGAAGAAATCACTTGGTTAGATATTCAATCCCATGTGGAAGCCCTCAAATACACATCACCCACCCTTCCCCGCAAACATAAACTTAAACTTAAACAACACAACAAGAGTAACTTAAACAACACAACAAGAGTATCGAAACAGAAACATAAATCTTATAAGAAGTAACATAAACCTCACCCTTCCCCGTAAATAAAAACGAAAAAAAGAGGGACAAAAAAGTATCGAAATCATACCTTCAGCCTCTCCTTTGCAACCTTATTTCCTTTCAGTCGTGTTTCGAAGATGGTGATTCGATGTTGGTGATCTGGTAAGGGTGATGTGATGATAGAGAAAAGAGAAGAGAACCCTAATCCCAAAAGTTATTTCTCAGTTTGGATTAAGGACTAAAATATAACACATTCAACTTTCCTTAATTTCATTTTTTTTAATTATTTAATTTATTCTTTAGCCGCGTCAAACTACCATGTCAATGCTTAGTTTGCCACATAAGCTTTTTTTTAATAGCAACTAACGGCATATAATATTTTAAAACTAAATTGAACTTATAAGGTTTAAAATGAAGAAAAAAAAAAATAGAGGGACAAAAATGAAAATTGTGCCAAATTAAAGGGACAAATCAAATATTTAAGCTTATTTTTTATTAAAATAAAGATAATTTAAGATAATTTGTAAATAGATGTAACACATTTTAAATATATGAATGTGTCTCCTTTAAAATGAATAATCTACGGTAGAGAGTAAAATGAATAATCTACGGTAGAGAGTAAAATGAATAAACA
This sequence comes from Cicer chorassanicum, assembly GCA_037974735.1. Taxonomy (NCBI): domain Eukaryota; kingdom Viridiplantae; phylum Streptophyta; class Magnoliopsida; order Fabales; family Fabaceae; genus Cicer; species Cicer chorassanicum. The sequence goes on along the minus strand of JBBPBP010009778.1, from coordinate 7,293,706 downwards.
AACAAATTGTTGATACTTTTTTTTGTGAAAAGGAAATTGAAGTACAAAATCAAACAAGGTAGACAAATACCCCTTACATCATCAGTAATAATAATGTTTAAATTAGGAAACAAATAATTAACTACAACTCACTCAAAATATTGAGCAGAGTGACCTTTATTAGTTAACCAATCTTCACACCAATTGACCTTCCTAAATACATGAGTAACTGATGTTCTCCCATTTAAGCATTGGAGAAGATAAATAACCTCTTGGAGGAGAGATTGGATGTGCATATTTGTAGATAATCTTGCCTGAATCATATTAACCACAACTACAGAGTCTAATTCAAAAATAACTGAAGTAAAACTGAGTTGTTGTGCAAGCTTGATGCTCAAGCTTAAAGCCCAAAGTTCAGCCCACACCGCATAACAAGAACTAATTCCACTATAAAAACCTTTGATAAATTTACCATTGGTATAATGATCAAGTCCACCACATCTAGAACTACCCTAAGAAGCTCTAAAGAAACCATTCACATTTACTTTGAATCAACCTTGGGGGCTTGTGCCATGCAATAGATACTTCCTGGTTAGTTGAGGACTGTTGAGGTTTCTGCTGAAGAAGAACTTTATCAATGGATTGAGCTTGATTGGGAATATGAAAAAACAAAGTTCTTTATAAGGAAGAGGATGGAGAAAAAACTAGATTATTGCGACCCTTCCAAATATTGTACACAACCACACAAAAGAAATAACTCCAATAAGATTGAACATGACCGATGTCATTGGTAGAAAAATTCCATCTAACCAATTATACAAACCAAAGCTAAAAAACTTACTCCAATGACCCAGTTTAAAATCAATCAAAAAATCTTTAATTTCATCATAGTTTTTTTAACATATCTATTATATATATTAAAATAGACTTTCACATAAACACCATCTAATATTGTGACATTTCATTTAAATATTGTCACCTCAACAAAAAATCTCATGTGGCGCATCTAAAAGGTTTTTTCTCTTCAATTCTCCTTATTATTCAACTTCTAATTTGCTTTAAGAGTAAAACACATGCAAAGTAACCACATGAAAGGAAGAAGAAGAAGAAGAAAAAAAAAAAAATGGGCGAGATAAGAAAGGATAGTTAGGTGCCTCTTCTTTCACTTTCTTCTTTTTATCTTCTCTATTTTGTATATTGAAATATCTTTTTATGTTATTTTGTTTCTTTTAATATTTTTTTTGTTATTTTCTTCTTTTGAATAATTATTCACTCTTATTTTAGGTTAATGAACAAAGTATAAATAATGAATTGATCATAGAAGAAGAAGATTACGCAATGTCATAACAAAAATAACATGAGGGAAAAAATTATTGGGTTTGGAGTACATTAACGTGGATGTTTTTGCGGTTTGATATGTTGCTATCTTATTTTATGAAATCTTAACTTATTTTAATATGTTTTCACTGTGCTAGTTCGTATTAATCGTTGATTGATTTAAGTGTCAGTTTTGTAACGATAGCAACATACACTATCTTAGATTTTATTAGAATTTTTTTTGCTGGAAAAAAATTTGAACTCTGAGACTTTACATTTAATTTAACAATATTCTTTAGTTGAATTTAAATTACGTCTTATAAATATATTTTATTGAAATTTATTCTGTATTAAGTGAGTCATATATATTTTAGAGTTTGAGATTAGTTATTGGTGCGCATACTCCTTATTTTAGGATTAATGTTAATATGTGGTCATAAATTTTCTATGCTCAAATTCGTGTATAATTTTATAGAGTTTAATTTTGATTATTTATATTGTTAACTCACTAACTCTATTTAAGTGATTTTTAAAATAATTAAAATAAAAGTTAAATATTTTTAATATTTAACTGTTGTGATAAATTAATTTTATATCGTCGGTGTATATAAATTCAATTCAATTTTATATATGAACTTTGTAAATTTAGATTTTTAGCTGTGAAATTTCTAGATCTCAACAAATAGATTTCAATGATTTGAATAAAAATGCACTTGACAGATTAATATGAGATATTTTACAGTTAGGTATACTATTTCATTACCCAAGTGCATTACTTATAAATAACAAAGTAATTGATATATATGAAAATATCAAAGGAGGTCAACGATTTTGTCATGTAGTTGGTTAAATAATTTTTTTTTTTGTGAAAGTGAGATGAGCGACCGTATAAGACTCCATTCTTTTAGAGTATAAATTATATTTTTATTTAGATGTCATTTATATATAAATATTAAAATAAAATTTTATATTAACTAAAGTATACACAAGAGTTATTGGAAAAAAAAATTATAAACATGACAAATTAAATAGGTACCTGTGATTTAATAAATAATAGAATAAAATCAAATAAATGCATGTATCCATAATTGTAGAAGTTGAAGAGTCAATTGGGACACTAAAATTATAAAATTGATGTGGACAATTGAAGAGTCACATTTTCTCTATCTCATGTACAATATTAAAACTCACAAATTACAATTTTTTTTATCTTAATTGGTGATTTATTATCTTCTGATCTTTTATCTCTTATCACTTCCACTATTTGAGAAAAACAAGAATTGACATACTGTTTACTTGTTGCAGTATTACTTTTGGGTGAGTAAAAAAAGAAATTTAGTTTCTTCATTTTTTTATGCTAAAGTACATTAATTTTTATTTTCATTCTTCTAATATTATTACTTTAGTCTTTACAAGGTAGTGTTAGAATTTTTTATGAAAAAGTTTCATCTTTATTCAAATTTCTCACTTAAGTTTGTCATCTAATAATTATCTTTATTCAAATTTCTAATATACTTTTTTTATGCTTTTCCAATTTATTTGATTATAAGAGGAGTCAAAACAAAATCTATAAACCTCACTCACCAGTTTTTATATAATTTCCCAACATTTAGAATTTTTATTCATTACACATTTTTTAGTCTCTTTCTTATTTATTTAGTTTATTTGTAACAATGATAACTTTTATGTTTTTTTATGATCAAATTAAAATTTTGTGCTTGAAGCGTTGGAACATAATAAGGATTTAACTTGAAGGTTTAGAATCAACACCAATTACTATTATTTCATCTATTTGATTGTTTGAAATGTTACTTAGAAAACAATTATCTTATCATCTAAAAGGAAAAAGAAAAAAAGAAATTGAAAATGATATTAAATCTCAAAATGATGCTCTTGATAAAAAATTTAACAAACATCCTACGATTTCTATTGAGAATGATGCAAATATAAATAATTCAAATTTTGAAGCTGAAAATTTAAAGGTTGGCCAACTAAATAGGAATATCAAAAAGCAAAATATTTTGGTTGGAAACAATGAAAATGAAGACGATAATCATGATAAAGCTGAATATTTTGACGATGCATGTTATGGTATTGAAAATGAACACATTCTTACTTTTGTTGATAAACAACCTAGTAAACCCGTTTTATTAGACATTTATGATTCAAGAACATAGAATAACCTTATAAGAGACTTGCGAGATGAAATACTAAGAAATGGTCCTAAAATAGATATGTCACTTATGAGTGGTCCCAAAGATGCTTTTGGTATACATTTTTTATCATCATGTTACGTTCGTTATTGTTCTAATGGAGAAGAACAAGATAGAAATTGGCTTGTTTATTGAAAAGAGCTGGATATAGATTTTTGTTTTTGTTGTAAATTATTTGAAAAATGAAGGTTTTAATTATTGGAAACATATTTATGAAAGACTTAAAGAACATGAATCAAGTGGTGCACATATGGCTTTCATGAGTAAATGGATTGATTTACAAATCAAATTTGAGAATAATACAACAATTCATAAACATCTCCAAGAGCTTATAAGAAAAAGAAAAAAAAAAGACATTGGAATGATGCTTTAATTAGGATAGTTTATGTTGTTAGCTAAGCAAAATTTAGCATTCCGTGGAAAAAATGAGAGGATTGATAAGAAAAACAATCGAAATTTTATTTCTCTTGTTAAGATGATTGTTGAATGGAACCCTGTCATACAAAAACATTTTGATCGCATCAAGAATAATGAAATTCATTATCATTATCTTAGCTAAAAGATCCAAAATGAATTGATTAATATGTTAAATAATGAAGTTAAAAGTGCAATAGTCGAAAAAATCAAAAGTAAAATATTTTTCGATGATTCTTGATTGTACTCCTGATGTTAGTCATCAAGAACAACTGACTCTCATCATACGTTGTGTGGATGTTTCTACAAGTCCAATAAAAATTTAAGAGTTTTTTGTGGAATTTATGAATGTTCCTGTTACAATAGGTCAAAGATTGTTTAAGGATTTACAAAATGGGGTGTACAAAGAAAATTATTAGATATTAATCCTAGAGAATTATATGAAGGTGCTGGAAAACACAAGAAATAGGGGGTTTGAATTGTGTTATATCATTTTTACTTAGATTTATTTGCACAAATACTTTTTTTTATTAAAACATTCAACTTACTTTTATAAATCAGGTTTAGTGAAAATAAGTTGAATCATAAAGAATTAAGATAAGGGAAACAGAGAAAGAGGAAGACACGTATATTTATATACTAGTTCATAACACAACAGTTGCTACATCTAGTCCTTCCCTTACAAAGAAATTTTGCCTCCATATCGTCAATGACTTAATCCACTATTTTAACAATAGCATACAAGTATTATTTATTCTGCCTCTTCAGGCTTTAAGTATTTTTCTCCAGCCTCTCCGAGATTTACAAGTGTTATTTACTTTGCCTCCTCGGGCTTTGAGAATTCTTTCTCCAGCCTTTCCAAACTATTATCATAAGAACCATTTTTCAACATTCTGGCAAACTGTTGTTGAGGTTCATAAGTGTTGTTGCCACTAACGGACTAATTTACACAAGTTCAAGTTTGTGTTTGAATTGACACAGAGTTTGTTTCTAGGATTCTAACTCTCATTGAGAGGATGTTACATATTCAATTATATATCAGTTCAAGTGTATGAAAATACTTTGACTTATTTACATCAATTCTAGTAACTCTCTATTGATAGGATTTTTCATTCATACTTTTCTTTTGATGTGTTATTGGCATTTACATAATTTCTATTTAACACATTGCCCTTTTATTTTCTGTCCCTCTCACTTTATATTTACTAGATATTTTCTTCTTAAATACAGGGAAGATGTGTCCGTAGAGATATATTTATGTTGAAGGTCTTTTGGGTATGGCATTTGTACTTTAGGGGTAAAGCTTTTATACTTTATTGCAGATATGAAACTTGTATCTCATAAATTCGTTGAGCTTAGATCGGATCACAATCCCATAAATCACTCTTCATAACTTGAATGAAAATCAGAGGAAGTAAAGGATACGAGATCAGAGGATATGATAATTAGAGGATGTCTTGCAGATCAAACATATCAGGTGCTTATTAGATAATGCGCACAACTTTGTCTTCAAAGGATTGATTGTCATCAAATCATTAACTTTCATCAAAACGTTGAGTTCTTCAAATGCGATAACTTTTTCAGAGTGTTGACTTTATCAAGGGTGTTGACTTTTTTGAAACATTGACTGAGTGTTGCTTTTTTCCAAAGGTTTTGACTTTCTTCATTAGCAAATGAATCAGACGCTTGATATAGTCATCAGAGGCAGACAGATAGACTCTTGTTGTAATCATAAGAGGCAACTTAGTCAGAGCATCGCTTGCATCTCCAAAGGCAACCGAAGTAGAACATTGTCTTGCACCATCAGAGCCAACAGTAGCAAACCATTGCTTGCACTAGCAGATGCAACAGTAGCAAATCATTGCTTGCACTAGCAGATGCAACAGTAGCAAACCATTGCTTACACTATCAGATGCAACAGTAGCAAACCATTGCTTGCACCAATAGAGGCAACCTATACAAACCTTTACTTGCACCATCGGAGACAATAGCAACAATATATTATCAGATGATGCATATCACCAGACTTAGAAATGTAGATCATAATAGTAGAGTCTTGGTGTTCCTTTGTATAGTCTGATCATCAGATGATATAGCATAATATCCTACACAATACACTTGATTTGCACACTTAATTAAATTAGTTATGGGATAATTGATCTTTAGTTGTTTGTTTATGTTATCATCAAAACATCAATTAGAGGATTGCAGCTAAAATCACTTTTGCACTAACACTATACACATCATGTGGTTGTCATAGCCTTAACTTGACACTTTGTGATATTGTTAATTCTTGTACTAACGCTAAATGGAGTATTAAAACATATTTATACTGTATTTTCTCATTCAACAAAACGTTGGAAAATTTTAAGTGATAATGTGAATGGTTAAACTGTTAAACCATTGTCACAAACACTTTGGGAGAGTCATGTGAATAGTATATATGCAGTGAAAACTCAAGTTTCAGGCATAAGAAAAGCATTACTTCAACTAGCTGAACAATATAATGATCCAAAAATTAAGAGTGAACCTGAATCTTTAGCAACTCATGGAATTGGGAACTTTGAGTTTTTAGTAGCTATGAATATTTGGTTTGAGTTGCTAACTGTTGTTAATGAAATTAGCAAAAGTTTGCAAAAAAGAGACATGCGTATTGATGTGGCTATAGAACTAGTAAAAGGTTTGATTAAGTACTTGAGAAAATATAGAGAATCTAGATTTGAAAAATGTTATTTTGAAAAAATTGCAAATGAAATGTAGATTGAATATGTGTTTACTTGAAAACGTCAAATTCGTAAAAAAAGAAACACCATGATGAAAATCATACGAACAAACACAACTGAGTCTTTTCGAATTTATTATTTTTATATATTGTAGATTAAACAATTGACTCATTTAATAGAAGATTTGAGCAATATAACACAGATGAAAATATTTTTGGTTTTTTATTTAGTATTGAAATGCTTAGATCATTACTTGATAGTGACTTGATAGCATATTGTAAACATCTTGAAACTTGTCTAAACATGATAATTTTCGTGATCTTGACGGTGAAATTTAATTTGAAGAATTAAAAGTTATTAGAGAAGTTTAAATGGTTGTATCAAAATCAAACTATATGATATTGAATTCTTTAATAACTTTTAATTATTTTCCTAATACATGTATAACTCATAAAATAATACTAATTATTCCTATTACAGTTGAATATGTCAAAAGAAGTTTTTCCAACTTAAAGTTGTTAAAATCTTATTTGCGGTCTACTATGTCACAAGATATATTAAATAATCTTGTTTTGATTTCAATTTAATTTTTTTTAAAGAACCTTGATTATGAATGAATTATAATGATTTCGCAACAAAAAAATGCAAAAAAATGATATTTAAATTATTATAAAAACTTCGAATTTTTTTATACGAACACTATTTTCTTAATTCGCCATTGACATTTAAATTCTTAGTAACGGTCCTCATTACATCATTGGTAAGTGAAGAAAAACATATAAAATACACAAATAGTTTATAAATCGTAAACAAAGTTTCACAAAATATATATATAT
>JBBPBP010009778.1:7236751-7276439 GCA_037974735.1 Cicer chorassanicum | reverse complement strand
TAACTTCATTAAATATTAACTTGTTAATATGTTTAAATACATATCTGATTATTTATTTAAAAATATTAATATAAAATAATTTTTTAAATAAACAAACAATCTATAATAAATTTTTATAAATGTCAAGCAAACTTAAAAAAACTTATAACAGGTCACATATCAAACTTAAACTTTAATTTTTTTAACAAATTAGACTAAAACCATGTAAAATCTAACTTATTTTCACTGCTACTAGCAACCCACCACATAAAACGCAAAGTGATATAACCTTTTCAGAAACAAATAAATTGCATTTGTGTTCTTGTATAAATCACTGGTATTTGTCACCTATGCAGATTTGTGTTTGTGACTAAGTATGAAATACTTATGCAATGAGCAATGTTTGTAGGGTTACAACCACAAATTTATACTATTTAGTGAAGTATAGTCCATCTAGTATTAAATCGTGGTCGGATTAGTAACATATTAATATAAAATAAAGATTAAGATAAAAATTGAAATTAATATTACAATAAAGATTATTTAGATTGAGGTAAGATTAAGATAATATTAATTTAAAAATTATTAGTGAAAATACTTTTTACAAATAATATATTTTCTATTTTCTTTTACTTTAACTTATTTTATATTTCTTTCTTTCAGAAACCGAACAATATTTAATTCTAGTAGTGACAAAACTGCAAATAATTGACTCATTGAAAAATGTATACAAATCTTCAACATTGAAAAACAAAATAAACAAAAAGGAAATTAAAATCATTATTTACTCAAAAACACTGTCAAGAAGAAAAGAAGAAGTTAAAAAATTTCAAAAAATAAATAAAATTTCACGTTTTAATTAATAAAAATGATAATGTAATTTCTTATAACAAATAAATACCGTCCTATCTACGTATAACTATCCTTAAAAACTAAATAGTCTATTATGTGGAGTCTAGACTAGCGTGACAATAATAATAGCTAAATGTTTAAGATTCTTGAGAGACTTTAATACTACGTCTTTATCTTGATCGTGGGTTTATCAAGGGTCGTGGTTTAACTGGTCAATGAAACATCTAATTGTTTTTAATTTTTTGATTCATTTTTACTTGGAACGATTACGTTGCCAAAAGAACTGTGTTCCTCAGTTTTTGTGCCTCTGTATTAGTCATTAGTGGCGCTAAAAAGATGGAAGATGAACGTAAATGTCGAAGCACAAATATTCAAATAAAAAATGTTTAACCGATTCCTCCAAACCACAACCGACCCGACACAATAAATTATGAGCTACACTTACACCTCAGTGTGCCAAATTATCCTTCATTAACAATCTATTACATAACAAACGCCAAGTAAATAGGGAAACTCGCTCCAAATAATGCCTTTAAGTCAGAGTTTTCAATGTCTCTAAGAAGTCCGCGGTAACAAAATCATTTTATGAGAATGGCGCCAAAGGCAAAACCTACAACGAAGGAACAATCTCATCCTGAAGGAATGTTTGAAGGAATGGTTGTCTTCTTTGTCCCTAAAGGAGTTCAAGCTCGTCGATTACAGGTACAAACAAACACTAAAACTTTTTAATTCTCGAAACCCACTTTCTTTTATTCATTTCTAATTCCATAGTTTATATCTTTTTTCAATTTTCTTTTATTTTATTGGCTGTGTTAGATTTGGAAGCAAAGGATGGTTCAAATGGGGGCTGTGATAGAGGAGTGCTTTTCCAAACGTGTTACTCATGTTTTAGCTGTCGACTCAAATACCGTTTTACAGGAATTCGATACATATCGTTTGTCACGTTTTAAAGGGGTTTGCATTTTTAACTTCTAACTTTCTGTAATTTATAATTCTATGTAGTTCCGACATGTATTGGTGTCTAACACCATCACAACAATGATATATTTGGTCACATCCAATCATTTCTATTTTCTTAAATAGTATCTTGTCCGGTTTCTATGTCTGTGTCATTACTTCATATGTTGACTTTACAATTGTTTCAATTTGTATCGTCCTCCAATGTAATGTAATGTAATGCTTTCATGAGGATCAATTTGAAGTAATGTGATGCATTTTTTAGTGTTACAGCAAAACATAATTTAAACAAATTGCTATTGTTATGCTATATGTTATTTAGTACAAAGTGTTGTCAATTAGTGGCTACAGCAGCTTATAGCACTGTAGTGTTGCATAATTTGAACAAATAACTATTTTTCTGCTATTGGCAACACTGTTGGATTGCTTGTCGCCACAATCCAACACATTTGTTGCAGTAATCATGTCGGAACCATTGGAAAAAAATTGAACACTATATTTTAAGTTTGAATCAACTCAGTATGTAAGCTGTCTAATTCTGAGGGTCCCAATTGTCTGACTGCAATGAGTGTGTGGCATTTTGACTACAGAGAATCGATTCCTGATTTTATTTTGTGGCATGTATATCTTTAAAGCATAAAAATGGACATTCATTAATTTATATTATTTGAAGGGCTTAATCATGTTTTGAGTTGCTTCTTTTAGGACTTCTGTTTGCTGAACTTTGACTTGTGTAAACTGAAATTGGTATGCGATTATTTTCTTTCTGTTAACAATCACCTTTGAAGTGCACGCTGTGAGTTTCTATTTTTATGGTCAGAATGTGCTTTACCGCCCTTTACATGTTTTAATTTTTATTGGTTGATGTTGATGATATGCTTTTTGCAGAAAGTTCTCCTTTATCAGTGGCTGGAGGACAGTTTGAAATCAGGGGAGAAACTATCAGAGGATCTGTATGTACTGAAGTTGGATCCTCAAGATGAAGGTATCAACGAACCTGACAAGTCTTTGGATCCTGAGCCAACTGATGCTAACGTTTCTAGCGAACCTCAGAAATTAAATAATAAAAAGATCAAATCATCTTCCGACGATACGAAAATTGTTAACCTTGAAACTAATGAAAATAGAAGAGAAAATGCACCACTTTCATCAACAAGCATGGCAAGCAGAGACGGTGAAGTCGAGAATTTAAATTATGCTGACAGAAGACCACAACACCATGATGCTGAAAACGAGGCAGTGAGATCTATATCCTTACAGTTTGAAGATTATTTGCTTTAAATATTTTTTATCCAAAATTTTCTTCTGGCCCTTCTGAATAGAATAAACTTTTGACAAAAAAATTTCATATTTTTCTCAAAATTTAGTGCTGCCTAATTATGATCAGTTATAGATTACAGATTGGAGGGAAATTAATGAAAATGGCTTTGAAGTACATGCACGATGCATTTATGAAATGTAGTTTATTTTTAATCTCATACTCTAATTTTTATGCCTTGTTGAAACTCATCTATCATGGTGAGTGCACTGCAGTCAACCTTGCCGTACTGCCCGCCTGATCTAAACAAGAACATTACAGAGATATTCAAGAAACTTGTGACCATATATAGAGGTATAAGACTCATAACTCCTACATATTGTTGTCTTTTTTTATTTCTTTATTTTCGGCCATTCTAAAGCTCTTGTTTATTGTGCTAATGCTGTTGAAAGCATTGGGTGATGACCGGAGATCTTTTAGCTATTACAAGGCTATTTCAGTGATTGAGAAGTTGCCATTTAAAGTTGAAAGTGCAGACCAAATAAAAAACCTCCCGTCAATTGGAAAGTCAATGAAGGATCATGTAAGTGAACTCAATGACTAGACATTCTGTCTTGACTTAGTGGCCGCTTTCTTTTTACACTTCTGAATCTACCGGAAGTTTGAATGACAATTTTTATCTTTAGTATCTAAGTAGTTACTAACTAGTAGCTTTACTGTTCTTCTATCCTAGTTGTTCTTCCTCTGCTAACATGTCAGCTATCTCTAGTGGAATAATATCGTTTAGCTATCCTGTGATTCTAGTTGTCTAATCGGGACTTTTAGTGTTATGGAGTGCTTGAGTACCACATCAAGTAGTATGAGATATTCGGTGGAGTACTTAGTGTCTTGGTTCTTCCTCAATGACAACTAGCTTTTAGGGGGAGGGGCCGGCTAGAAAAAGGCTGAGTGAAGAGTTGTAGAGTGAAGCCGCAGAAATGTTTGCTCTTAGGTGCAGTGCTATGGTAGGGACTTGGTTATTATGGGGTGTCTAAGTCAAGCATCGAGTAGTATGAGATGCTCAGTGAAGTACTTAAGTGGTTTGGTTCTTCTCTCTTGACAATTAGTTTTAAAGGGAGGGTTCCTCAAGTGCTTGGGTGCTTATCAAGTTATCATTGTCATTTATTATTGCGGAATAAAGGTGCATGTGTAAGTTGTTTGGATACACCGGCGAGCCATCTAAAGAATAATTGAGTAGAGTCTAATAATTTCTGTGAATTATGATTCTTTCACCTTTTAGAGAGTTTGTTTTGTGTCATCAAATGATACTTGTTATAATGGCATATTTTTTGGTTCTAATATTTAATTATGATTCTTATTTACTTCTTTCTTTTATCATCCTTTCAAAATTGGTTTTAGTCATTGTAAAGGAAAGACTCTCCATAGTTAATACAAAAATCTGAATTTGCTTCTCAGTAAGACATTTGTTCCGTTTCCTTTGTAATTATTGAGCAATTTGTTTAGGTCAAGTAATGGACAAACAATTGTTTTTATTTACTGTGTTCAGATTCAGGAGATAATCACTACTGGGAAGTTATTGAAATTGGAACACTTTGAAACTGATGAAAAGGTATGAAGTACTTTGCCTTTTTTGAATACTTTTACGTCGTATTTATTAAGTTTTTTGCACATGTGCACAAGCACGCATTTGTAATAGGAATAAGATATATTCCATAAACTAGTAACACATTGCATATTTTTTGTCATTTTAATTGCAATCTTGCTGCCTTATCTATTTAAATCTGATTCAACTATAGGTGCAAACAATATCCTTATTTGGAGAAGTATGGGGTATAGGTCCAGCCACAGCACTGAAATTGTATGACAAAGGACATCGTACATTAGACGATCTTACGAATGATGATTCACTAACGAATGCACAGAAGTTAGGGTTGAAATACTTTGATGATATCAGGCAACGGATTCCACGCCATGAGGTCTGTCCTGTGGTACCTTTTATATCCTATTATTTCCCAAACAAAAAAACTCGTTTTATTTTACTCAAATCAAAATAATTGATGCTCTTTTTGATTTCATAGGTTCAAGAGATGGAACACATTTTGCAGAAAGTTGGGGAGGATGTTTTGCCTGGGGTGAGCACTGCAAAATTTTGGCTGAACTGAGATTGATGAGTTTTTTTTATCTTGTCATCAATATTTGTTAAGAATCTGTCGCGTGAAATCTGTGTGAATGTGTTTCAAAATAGATTTAAAATTACATATCACAAATTTTTTGCAAGTCACCTGATGTTACTCTTAGAGGATCACTGGTTTCTAGAACCTCTTGCCTCCTGTATTTCGGTTCATTCTTTCACTTATTGTTGCTGATAATTCTTACATTACTCGCATACACACCAGTCTTTTTATTTGTTGTTCCCTCAAATAGAATTGAAGCATGACATTGAAAACGTGGTTACTCTGATGCTGATTCATTTAGGTTATTATTATTTGTGGAGGATCATATAGACGCGGGAAAGCTACCTGTGGGGACATTGATATCATTATAACACATCCTGATGGAACAAGGTACTACTTGATTTTTTGTATGCTGTATTTATATATATGTCATTTTTATTTTTGTAGTTTCTTTTATAACATTTTTTTTTAACTCAATCTTTTGTAACTTTTCATCTCTATTATTTGAAAAATATATAAACATGCAAATGGATATGGCAATCCCTGTATATCAATAGATTTGTTCATTTCACGCAGCCACAAAGGATTTTTGCCCAAGTATGTAAAGCGTTTAAAGGATAGGAATTTCCTGAGGGAGGATTTGATTTTTAGTACTCACAGTGAAGAGGTAATGTTGGTTTTTCCTTGTTGTCTACAAACTGTATATTTCTTTCGCTCACTAAGCTTTCCTGCAAAACATTGATAGCAGTAATCTTTCCTTGTATGCACAGGGCACTGATTCTGGTGTTGACACATACTTTGGTTTTTGCACTTATCCTGGACGGGAGTTGCGGCATCGTATTGATTTAAAGGTGTGTGACTGACGGTATCTCTTTGTAGCATTGTAGATATTGTTGTACTTGCATGCTCTTTTTCAATGATACTTTGACTTCTGAGATTATTCTTACTTCAGTATTGTTTTTCCAATTTTTCTCCTTTTGTCAAATACTTAGCACTTAACCATTGAATATTGTGGTAAAATGTAAAATGCGATTCTCTCTTGCTGATATAGTTCGTTAAGATTGCATACGATGGATTTTAGTGTTTTTGCATATATAGTTTGTTAACCATTGAATATACTTTGTTTCCTAGCCAACTTTTAACATCTAGACTTATCATTGCATATGATGAATTTTAGTGTTTTTGCAGGTCTACCCACGAGACATATATGCTTTCGGACTTGTAGCTTGGACTGGAAATGATGTATTAAATAGGAGGTTTGCTTGCTTCCCTTTGCAGTTTGCACTGAACTTTCCATCGTCACTGTGGCTGAAACGGATGGACATCTTTCCTAAAACCTACAAATGTTGCATTCTCATCTTTTCATTACCGATTTGATGGAATGTCGTGTGTGTGTGTGTGTGTATATGTCACTGATTTCTTTGTGATGTACAGGTTGAGGCTACAAGCAGAATCTAAAGGATTTCGGCTTGATGATACAGGGTTGTTTCCAGCTACTCAGGGTTCTGGCGGCAAACGGGTATGGCCTTTTTAATTTTTTATTAGAAAATAGATTAGAACGATTGAGTCCTCATTCTCTTGATTTTGCAGGGCACAAAAGGTAATGCAAGTTTGAAATTGTCTACAGAAAAGGAGGTGTTCGATTTCCTGGGATTTCCTTGGCTTGAACCACATCAAAGAAATCTCTAAATACAGGAATAGTTTGGTTAGCCTGCTAGAAGTACGATGTACAACACCCTTTTGTGATGTTTGAAAGAGGTCTTTTGCTAGATTTTGGCGCGCTCTGTTATCCCTGCCTTGTAGACTACGGTGTGTAGAGCAGAAAGGGTTTCTCATTGGGTGCTGCTTTGTAAATATTTATATGTAGGAAGGATACAGGTTGACAATTCTAGTGTCATCTTCCAAATATTGTGTACACAAAAATAGCACAATGATATGAATGCTGTTTTTATTTTTGGGATTTGTTTAAAATGTATTAAGTGTTCACTATTGTACTTCTTTTTTCACCTTGATTTCTCTTTACCTGTGTCTAATAATATACTTGTCACTTTTTATTTCATCCTTCATTTTTGTTTTCACCACAAGTATTGGTTTTTGGTATAACTCTTCAAACATAACTTTTCACTAGTATATTTTTTTCAACATATCATAGTTAAATAGACACCTTCCGAACAGTTTGATGAATGCCAATTTCTGATCAAAATTGTTAATCCACTTCCTATAAGAATTAATTATAACATAGCTGACAGGTATCAGAATAGGAGGAAAGAGTAAAAGGGAGAAAATTTGTTTAACAATAATGTTAATTGCAGTGACTAATATCAATAATGTAACATTTTCAGAAGCATGTTATACATGTATCCTAGTATGCAGCAGAAAATCAACAATTGAAATAAGTATAGATCAACATATGCCTCTATAGTACAGCAAAGCGAAACCTCTCAAATCTGAAATAAACAAATTTGAATTCCATCAGAACGTTCGAAAAAACGGGATTTGACTTGACAGAGAAGAAGGTGAATGAAAATACGAAATGGACGAAAACAATACAAAGATTGAAACAAGGCTAAGAACACAAAGATTCTCCATGGCTTTGACATGTTCTTTTTAGGCACAATAATAAATATAGAAGATTCAGTTTTTGTTTTTAGTATTTAAAAAAGAACCAGTATAGGAATTTGAGGGTTGCTTTTAAGCTGATTAGATGTTAAAATGATTTGTTTTGGTGGCTTAATAAAATTGGTAATCAAGAATCCTTTGTTTGCTTTCACGATTGATTTTTAGACACCAAATAAATTTATAATCTGATAAAATCAAAGGTTTAAAATAAATAACAAAGAATTAACTTACACATTCTTAAAGAACATAATTAAATCTCAGCCAATGCCACAATCTATATTCTTTTAAATATTCATGTTACAAACTTAGAAAGTAAAATTACAAAACCTTTGAAACAAAGAATGATAGGAATAGTGAGATACAATGAAATGAAACAGAAACTTTACCTTTTGCTTGTGTTGAACAGAAACGACACAAATGCAAGAAGAAAAATCAAACCCAGAATTTGTATTCCTTCAAAACCTGTGGGAGGGAGAATAAAATGCAATAAAACCTTAATAAAATGAAAAATACCCAAATATAAATGACACCTACCAAACCCAAAATTAAAATTACAATGCATACGAGACCCTTGCAGTGGGAGGGAGAACTATTTCTTATGTGTGTGGAAAATGCATCAATTCTCAGACTAAAACATAATATATTCATACGCACATGCACTTACTTGTGAAACATCTTAAATTGAATCTGCATCATACCCTCCTACTCCTCCTCCAAATAACATTCCGGTGTTTTTTACTACAATCCATTGAATGTGAGCTATTTTTGGCCAATCCTCGCCTGTGCTCTCTTTACATCGTATCTCTAACTCACTACAACCATAAATCTCCAATCTTTTAAGAGCAGTAAGGCATTGAATGCTCGTCGGAAGGCACCTCAACTTCGGACACAGAAATAAGTAATTCTTTAAGCAAACATAAGTTTCCTAACCAGTCAGGAAGGGATGCTAGGTTTGGAAGATCGCACAATATTAACGATTTGAGGGAGTCATATATCGTAAAGAATCGTGCAAATCTTCTATTTCTAAGCAACTTTGAATATGTAATTTCTTAAGAGAGTGAAACCCTTGTAATACTTCATCTGGCAATGACTTGAGGTTCTTGCAACCAGATATATATATTTCTTGGATAACATTAAGATTCATCAATTCAGTTGGGAGTTGCTCAAGTTTGGAAATGCCACAAATGTCAAAAACCTTAAGAGAAGTGAGGTTTGTTACCATTTCATCTGGATAGCAACTAAGCTCTTGATTACGATTGAAACAAAGGGTTTAAAGACTGTGTTGTTTATGAATTGAACTTAGTAAATGTTGTTTGCATTTCCCTTGTACATGTAAATAACTGAGAGATGGAAGGAAAGGGAAGTCCAACATTATAGGACATTCAGTAATTTGAAGTTTTGAAAGGCGAGGAAACATGTTATCTCTATCCTCGATAACCTTGCCAGGTTTGGCAACCTCTCTAATAATAAAAATTCTAGTGTTGTGAAATCTCCTGCGACTCCACCATTGAATTACTCCTCATATAGGTATTTTACATGACTCATGTTTGATATTCCTAGCCTCTTTAGAGAAGGAAATTTCTCCAAGTGTGGAATGTGTAAACAATTTTTGCAATTCACCAGGTCTAAATGAGTTAAACCTTTCAGAGAAGGACTAGACATCCATTGTGGGAAATAGGCACCTATATATCCTCTCACACCCAACCTTTGAAGTTGTTGGGTTTGAGGTTGAAGCACTTCAAGAATCTCCTCAACATTTTCTTGTAATTGAGACTCTTCATTTGGAGGCAACCTTGATAATGAGTAACAATGATTCAAATATAGATGTTATAAAGCTTTCAAGTGTACCAAATTATTAGGCAACTTTTGGAAGCTTTGACACTTATCTAACTTTAAAATTTGCAAATTTCAAATTTCACAGTTTACATAAAGATTCTGGAAGAGTTTTGAACTGGTCGTAAGAAAGATTAGTACCTTAGATATTTTAAACAGCCAATTGAAGAAGACAACTTTTTTCTACTTGGAAAGTCAAGCACACGCAAAGAGTAACATTTCAATACATGACGTGGAACTTTGGTAAATTCTGACACTGTCTTCGATGATTTGATACCACGCAAAGAGTTTGAATCAACCTCCTCAAATGGCACACCGATCAATTAAGAGATGACGAACTCTTTTAGACATACTAGGTACATCAGTCTTATATGTAATGAAACAAACCTCTTCTGTGACAGATTGAGCAAGATCATGAACAAGATCATATATCTTGAAATTTTTAATTTTTTCAAATACATCTAGCTCAATATCTTGAAAAATTGATCTCCAATGTAATTCATTCCACACCTCATTACCAATTTCATCTGTTTCCACCTTTTCATTAGCCGTCCAAAGCTCAGTTAAAAGCTGCTTATTTATTTATAATGTATTTTTGGGAAACAATGTACAAAAGGTAAAACATTGTCTCAATTTTATTGGCAAATTCAAGTAACTTAATCTCAGGACAGGCATGACAGAGTTTTCACCTTGTAAACTCCATAGCTTGCTTTCTATGATATACAACCATTCTTTATCTTCTCTTTTAAAACGCAAGAGACTTCCTAGAGCTAATGCCGCAAGAGGAACTCCCCCACATTTTTTTACTATCTTCTTCCCCATGACCACAAGCTCTTCTCGTTCTTCGTCATTTGGTCCAAAGGCACGTTTTTTAAACAATTCCCAACAGTGTCAGATAGCATTGATAAATCATGAGGGGAATTGTTCCCATAATTGCTGCAACCTTTGAAAGACGAGTAGTGGCCAAAACAGAAGCACCTTTTCCCCCACATGCTAATACAGATTTCAACTACTACTACTAAGATTTTGCCTTGAACGGTTTTGATTTCAACGTCTCTTGACAGTGTAATCAGTACTTTTATGAACCAAATGACTTGAGCGATGTCATTGGGAAATCCCACCATAGTACTGTGATAAGGCTTTAGAAGGACTTCAAGCAGCTACATATGTGGAAATGTTTCATTGAATATAATGTATGTCGAGTTTCCTCGGATCTACCATCAGGCTATCTTTCTTCTCGATCTTTCATTCTGTATGTTTGAATTGTTATTTTGGTAACTTGATTCTTCATATGGTAATTCACCTCAAGTGTTACATCTAGTGATCACCATGCAAATGATCTTAGTTTTACCGAGGTCCTATGATGGATGCCAAAGCTCCTTTCTGATAAAAAAATAATCGATCACCACGGGTTAATGATCAATTGATGTTGGCTCCTAAACTTCTTGTACGCTCTTGCTTCAATGTGTGGGGGACAGGGGAGTGTACCTGCAAAGGCACTTCGATCCAAAGTAATTCATATTGATATCAGAATTTATGAGTAATAAGGTATGGAATGGGGATAAACCCTGCTAATAGTAGTAAGGAAATTGAATTTGATCTTAGCCCTTTGATTGGTCCACTCATTTAAGTTTTATCATGATTTAAGAGTCGTTGTAGCTCAATCACGATAAGGACTTTCAAGAGTTTTCTTTGATATGAGAAAAAGTTGTTACTGACAGAGATGTTATAGTTTAGTTTGGATGAGAGCTGGTGACACTCACATAGTTTGTTATCCTTAGAGCTTGGAGCTTTCTAATTGATATGTAGACAATGCTTATCACTTTGGGTGATGTTAACTCTTGCTCTATGGTCTTTGGTTGGTTTATTGGGTCAAATCCATGGTCTAAAGTGATTTTGGTCGGGTCATTTGATTGATTTGAGTTTGTTTGACTCATCCTAGTACAATATGTATCATATATAAATAAATAGATAAATTTTAGTGTATAAAAATCAACTTTACTTAATTTAAAACATTTTTTAAATTTTATTTTAACATATAAAGTAGGATATTTTATTCATCAATAACAAATATTTTTTCTATGTATTATAATTTTTCCCAACTTTTATCCAAAAGATAATTCAGACACATAATAATAATCAAATACCTTTTATTCTTTATTTATATGTAGAAGATAATATTTTATAAGAACCGAAAAAATACTTAACTCTTTCTTAAAAAAACATACTTAACTCTATTTTTAAATTACAATTTAATCTTTATTAGTTTGTTTTGGTCAACAATATTTAATAGTTAGGTTTATTATTTTTGTATCATAGTTGACGTGTTGTAGTAGTTATCAAGTTAGTCTAAGGTTATAAGAGGGTTATAGTTTGAAACAGAACATCTAACAAAAATCTACGACACTCTTCGTAACGGTTTTCTTATACTTCATAGATAAGTCAATATAAAAATAAAGAAAAATGAATATGTCATTTAAAACCTAACTCGTTATAATTTTATAGATTATTGTTGATTGTCGTTAATGTTTCGAATTACTTTTAAGTATTAGTCAACGGTGGACATGATCCACCTTCAAATTTGTCTAGTTTATAGTAATAATTGACTATTTATATCTGATCTATTTACTTTTACAAGTAATCAATTGACATGAAAATTATTTTCCCTAGAAGGAAAATGCAGACCACGACAGATAGATTTCAAGAAGCTTTAGGGTTTTCTTCTGTTATCAATGAAGGGTCTCATGTACGAGCGTTTAATTCTTTGAGACATTAAAAAGCACCATTCATCAAATGTTGGTTGCGTGCAAAACAAGCTAACTGAATGCTAGGTGTTGCAGTTGCTTAGAAGTTAGTTATAACTGTTTTCTCATGCTCTCTAATGTAATTGGCTTGTGTATATAAGGTCTAGATAAGTTCTGAAGTAGGATCATGTTGAATTCAGAACTGCAATTTCAGAGAAGAAACACGTGAGGAAAGAAAAAGAAAATTTGAGTTAGTTCCTTGATTCACCATGAATCATTGAACATGAAAGCTTGTAATTTTTCTGCTATATTAGTGATCATTTCAAGTTGGATTTTGTCCCTCAAATGTAAGAGTTTAACTCTTAACTGAATTAACAATTCTGTGTGTTCATCTTGCAATTTGCTGTTTCTATTCAATTCTGCAATTTCTTGTTTTTCTGGTTTTACAATCAAACTTCATCAGCTTCAATTATATTTCTGAGTGGGCAATTGATCAAAGACATATTCACAACATAACTTAATTGTAATTTATAGTAAGATTATCTTTGCCAAATTGTGCAGAGTTGTTGTATTAGAAAAGTATAGCAGATAATGAAAAATAAAGACATATCTCAATAGAAGTTATATGCCATATTTACATGTTTTCTTTCTGCTATGCTTGATTCTTTCCAAATAAGATGTTTTATTTTATGGTATTGTCCTTTATTGCCCCCTCCTTATCTTTATTGATTGAGAAGCATTGCTGACTAACGCTACGTTGTCAAATATTTAGGTTGATGTGCTTTCTTTTGGCATTGTACTTTGGAAATTCATATTGGTGAAGGGTTATAAGCTGATATCCACACAATAGTGATGATCACAATTCACAAGTGCTATTCTTTTCTCTTTCTATGAAACCTTATTAATAGTTGCTTGGACTGAAGTTATGTTGCTGTTGCACATTTCTGAATCTCTAGTTAAAAACTTACAATCATAATAACTTTTTAGGCCAGAGCAAGAGTAGGGTTCAATCACCAGATAGATACTGGATTTGGTTTCTAATCATATTAACTTTTTAAGGTGGCTGATCAATTTTTCATCTGTTATTTAACTTGAATCATTCACAAATACAACCAACTGGGAAGTTGTAATTTAAGAAATAAAGGAAGCAAATTCTTCTGGTATGTCTACAAAACAAGAAAAATATGTAGGAATTTCCTTTTATATCATTATTCAAACATGAGAAATGATGTTAAACCGGTCCTGATCTCATGATTAATCAGCATTACAAGATTAGTATTAGTCATATAAATGCTTATTCTGTGACATGAAATTTTTTAGATTTATATTAAAAAGGGAATACAAGAGGTATTCCAACTCAATTACAAGGCAACAGAGGAGAGAGAGAGAGAGAGAGAGAGAGAGAGAGATACAATCCAAATAGGGACCACTACTAAATCCTAGACAAATATTCCACTCATAATAGAGGCATCCCTGATTGGAATTGGAAATTGAAATCACTCACACAGTCAGCTTAGAACTGAGTGAGATAATGGTAATGGGAGTATGACAGTACCTGTAATGAAGCAACAAAGTAACATGTCAAAATGAGAAATTGTGACACACAGTAACAAATGTTCTTCTGTAATGTCTATTCAAATAAATATTTTTCTGAAGTAGAGAAATAATTTATCCTAAATGATATCGTACCATATGGTAGGAAACAAATATTATTAGACACATTTACAGTTGGGCAGGATAAACAATAAACATCTTCCAAATCCTAGGTCACTGAGTTTATATAAGCACTTGAACATGAAAAGACTCATCAATGTATGCTATATTACTTTGGACAGAAGATTGTGAAACATTTTCAATCCAGTTTGGTTATTAACAAAATAATGCGAAAGAAGAAATAAAATGGTCAAATATAGTTAGAAATATATATATATATATATATATATGAAACTTTATATATATAGACACAATTGATGTACCTGTGAAAGATCTAAAATAAACTTGCAGAAGAATATGCTCCTCCTCCTCCTCCTCTAACTATGTGCACTACCCAGTCTTGTACTTCAATATCCTGCACATGAGCTATTTTTTGCCAATCCTCACCTGTTTCTTTTTTACAGCATTTCCCTAACTCGGTGCACCCGTAAATTCTCAAACTTTTCAGACGTGTAAGGCATTCGGTGCTCATTGGAAGACACCTCAACTTCGGACACTTGGAAATGATTAATTCTTGCAACAAACCTAGATTTCCCAACCAATCAGGCAAGGATGCTAGGTTTGGAAGATCGCACAATATTAACGATTGAAGGGCAGTCATATGTTGTAAAGCCTCATGCAAACCTTCTATTTCTGAGCAGCTCTCAATCATCAATTTCTCAAGACAAGTTAGGTACTGAAAGTTTGCGGACAAGTTGAACTTTGGGCACCTCACAATATCTAATGTCTTAAGAGAGTGTAATCCTTGTAAAACTTCATCCGGAAATGACTTAAGGCTCTTGCAATCATAAATATATATTTCTTGGATAGCATTAAGGTTAACAATTTCACTTGGGAGTTGCTCAAGTTTGGACATCTCAATAATGTGCAGTATCTTCAGAGAAGTGAGGTTTTGTAGCATCCCATCTGGAAAGTATATTATCTCTTCATTATCAGCCAATAGAATAGATTCAAGACTATTTTGTTTTTGAATTGAACTCAGTAAATCTTGGCTGCACTTTCCTCGTATACGCATATCCTTCAAAGACGGTAGGAAAGGCAAGCCAGACAATTTAGGACAGTTAGTTATTTGAAGTGCGGAAAGGCGTGGGAACATGTTTTCTCTATCTTCGCATGATAACCTTTTCAGGTTTGGCAGATTCTCCAGCAGCAAAAATTCTAGTTCTATGAAACATCCCACAACTCCATCATCATATGTATTCTTGTCTACATATATTATATGAATCATGTTGGATACTGTTAGCTTCTTTAGAGATGGTAGTTTCCCTAACTGTGGAAGGTGTAAACAACTCTTACAATCCACAAGCTCTAAAGAATTTAAATATTTCAGAGATGGACTAGACATCCATTGTGGGAAACGTTCACCTGTATATCCTCTCACACCCAAACTTTGAAGTTGTTGGGTATGAGGTTGAAGAGCTTCAAGAATCTCCACAACATTTTCTTGTGATTGGGATTCTTCATTTCTCTCCCACGACAATAACAATTGGTTTAAGTGCTTGCTCGATATATTAGCTTTTTTGGCGTCCATTATACATTGTACTCTTTCTAGGTGCTTGATGTAAAGATCCCCTTTAAGGTTCAATTGTTCTATTTCTGCCAAAAGTAGCCCTCTTTTCTTTCCAACAATATACATGCTTAAAGCCCTCAAGGAAGTCATCCTCCCAATATGGGGGGCAAGCTTGAAAGTGAGCGACAAGCCCTTAACGATAAACGTATAAGGCTTTTCAAGCATACCAAACTATTTGGCAACTTTTGGAGATATTGACAGTAGTCTAAATTAAGTATCTGCAAATTCCACAACTTAGATAAACATTCTGGAAGAGTTTGGAAGTCACCCTTAGAAAGATTCAAGTACCTTAGATATTTTAAACGACCAATTGAAGATGACAACCTTTTTCTTCTCTCAAAGTCAAGCACTCGTAAAGAATAACATTTCAGTACATAAGGTGAAAGTTGGTCATCATCAGCACCCACTTTCATTATACAAGTCTTCAATGATTTGGCATCAGACAACCAAATTGATAGTGTCTTTGCTTTCGTGTCTTGGATCCTTGGATGCACATCAAACATACACCGAGTATTTTTTGTGGTGGCTTGGCTCCTTGAACATGTTATGGAATGCATGCATACACAAAAACAAACTTGCACTGAATCGAGTTCCTGAAATGATTTCAACCCATAATTTGAAAGATGGCGGATATTTTTTGACATACTTGGCAAGCCATTGTCATTTGTAATGCAACAAACCTCTTCTGTAATAGATTGAGCAAGATCATGAACAAGATCGTGCATCTTGAAATTAATAATTTTTCCGAATTCATCTATCATAGTATCTTGGAAAAAGGATCTCCAATACAATTCATTCCATACCTCATTGCCGATGTTCTCTGCTTCTAACATTCCATTGGATGAAATAAAGCCATTAGTCATCCATAGTTCAATTAAAAATTGCTTATTAATTATTTCATCTTTGGGAAAAAGTGCACAAAGAGCAAAGCATTGTCTCAATTTTACTGGTAAATTCAAGTAACTTAATCTCAAGGCAACAATGACAGAGTTCTCACCTTGCAAACTCCAAAGTTCGCTATGCAAGACATAGATCCACTCATTTTCCTCTCTTTTAAAACGCAATAGACTTCCTAGTGCTATTGCTGCAAGGGGAACTCCCCCACACTTTTTTACTATCTCCTTCCCTATGACCACAAGTTCTGCTAGTTCATCCTCATTTGTTCCAAAGGCTCGTTGTTTAAACAATTCCCAACAATCAATATTAGATAGCATTGATAAATCATGAAGGGGCATTGTTCCCATGATTGCTGCAACCTTTGGAAGACGAGTGGTGACCAAAATTGAAGCACCTTTTCTCCCACATGCCAATACAGCTTTCAACCTCTGCCAATTTCCTTGTTCATCATCCCATACATCATCCAAAACAAGAAAATATCTTTTTCTTTGCAGTAAATCTATAAGTCTTCTTTGCAGTGGCTCTAGGTCCAAATCAGCAGATGGATGTCCAGACATTGATTCTATGATGGCTTTTATCATTCTCTTCAAACTAAAGTCTTCAGAAACACATACCCAAATTCGTTGCTCAAAGTGATCGACTATCCTCTCATCGTTGAATATGAGTTGGGCTAGTGTTGTTTTTCCAAGTCCGCCTA
This sequence comes from Cicer chorassanicum, assembly GCA_037974735.1. Lineage (NCBI taxonomy): Eukaryota > Viridiplantae > Streptophyta > Magnoliopsida > Fabales > Fabaceae > Cicer > Cicer chorassanicum. The sequence goes on along the minus strand of JBBPBP010009778.1, from coordinate 7,259,146 downwards.
GACCAACTATTGGATAGACTGATAAATCTTCAAAATCAGAAGCATCACTAACAAAAAAGTCTATAATTTTATCCTTATCTTCATCTCTTCCATAGACTTGAGGTTGAGTAACGATTGAGGTGGTTTGGCGCCAATCAAGAACTCCAGTTCTCCTTTCTCTAACTATCTCAGTCAAATGAAACTTACTTCTTTCTTCAGCTATTTCATCTAACCTCTCTCGTATTCTCTTCATTTTCTTAGCAATTTTGTAACGGAAAGCGACATGCTTGGGATGAAAAGAAGATAAGAAAGAGGTTTGTACCTTGTGTGATAGTCCACACTTGAATCCTTGAAACTCCAACTTCAATGCTTCGGTAGCACACTCGTCCAAGATGTCATCAAGAACATGAGCAGCATCTTTGAGCTTAAGCAACCAATCCTTGATAGCTCTATTTGAGAATTGTTTCTCCTCAGCATCTTCAAGAGTAGCCTTGATTGTTGTGAGCAGGCTGGCAAGAGTCTTCAAGTCTTGATCAAAACCAAGAAATAGGACAAGTTTCTTTTGAACAAGGGAGCTCAAATTATCAAGCACAACTTCAAGCACGGCCTCTGCCATTTTCTAAGTTTTGGTTGTATCAGAAAACATTAAGATTAAGAAGGGATGGTAGGAAATGTTTTGCGTGGACTTGTGAAGTCAACAACGGAACCACTAATAATAATAATTTATTTATCTTTGGAATTTTGCTCAAAGTTGTTGATTATTATTCCACTATCTATAGTATAGTTTGAATGAAATTTCATAGAAACAACGAAATGAAATAACAGGTTAAGAAAAAGAAACCAGGAGACTTACGTCACTGCAATAATCGGTTGAAATTTCTTCAACTTTAATGCTAGGGAAAATTACTATTCCCTCTAGTTTTAGACTTAGCTAAGCAAACTTACTAACTATGAGATATTTCCAAAATATTCGATAATATATGTATTTATAATTAGTTATAATTGTCATAATATTGTTGATTTAATGGTTGTGTTCTTTGTGTGTCACAATAAGATCCTGAGTTCAAATCTGTGTCTAGTGACTTATATTTTTGAATAAATTCCTTTGAGAAAAGTTTAGGGGTGAAATTCTCCAAAAATAATTATATTTGTTTATGTTAAATTTAACCTGTGGTTAGATTGATATGCATGATTTAGAATATATATTCAAGTATGAATTTAATATGGCTTATGCATGAATTTTGCTTGTTTGGATTTTAAAAAGTAATTAAAGTCTTGGAAGTAATCACATATGAAAATTCATGGTTGGGCACTTATTTAGTGTTAATACATTTATATATATATATATATATATATATATATATATATATATATTACATTCATGTTTGAAATACATATATAATAATTTTTCCTGTTCGAATGCATATAAATAAATAATATGGAGATAGGATGTGGAAAATTAATAATATGGAATTAGAGATAATATATTTTGATGAAATTTTTGTTTATCTATGGTTGATGTTTTTAGACTAAGAACAAGAATTTATGATTGACCGGTGGATCAAAATGTATTTATAATTTTGGTCTCTTAAATCTTGGCAAATATGAATATGTATGATTTAAGATGCATATTTAACACATTAATTTATTTAAAGTAGTGAAAATAAATTGTCATAAATATCAAGTGTATGTCTCAATATAGTAATGCTTCATGTGAGAAGTTATTAAGTCTAGAATTGATTAACTCATATTATAGGTGCACGATAGTATGAAAGTATCTGTCAGTTTTTAGCTTATTTTGATACTGAAAATGATTTGGATCTATTTTAAATTATTGTAAAATGACAAATGTTCATGGAAGAAAATAATAAAAAATCTTAATTATTTTATTCATTGAATTTATTATAAAACATATTTAAATATGAAACTTGAATTAACAATTAGAATTCACGATGCATGCATTAGTTATAGTATAACTATGAAGAAATGTTTTTTTTTTATAAATTAAATGAAAGGAATATGCTTATTTGTTAAGGAGTAGATGACTTACATGTTTGGACTCACCTTATGATATTTGATTATGAGAAATTTTTATGATCATGTTTTGTTAGCTTGTGGCAATATATATTTAATGCATTCAATGTATTATATCTTGAACTTGGATATATTGAAAAGAGAGTTAGAATTTCAATTGAGATGCTTATTAAATATAGTAAAAGGTAGAATAACATAAAAGTTTGTTTATGTGATAATTGAGATGCTTATCAATTGTAAGCGATACAATGTGAAGAGATTAAATGACAAAAGTGTCATGGTTTGGTGATAGTTGGTCAACACTATCAAGAATATAAAAGGTAATCGGATGTTTGATATAAGTCATGACTTATACCAGACCTGATATAGATATGTTATTGGAAGATTAAGTCGGTATACAAGCAATTCAAGTAAAGAACATTGACATGCATTTAATAAAGTATTAAAATATTTAAAAGGAACAAATAACTATAGTTTAATCTATAGTGGATATCCTTCAGTTTTGGAAGGATATACAGATGCCAGTTGGGTAACATATGTTGAGGATCATGCTTCCACAAGTGGATGGATCTTCAACCTTGGTGGAGGTGCAGTTTCTTGGGGATCAAAGAAACAAACTTGCATTGCCGACTCCACCATGGCTGCAGAGTTCATTGCCCTAGCTACAGGTAGTAAAGAGGCAGAATGGCTAAGAAATTTGTTGTATGAGATACCAATTTGGCCAAAGCCAATGGCACCGGTATCCAAATACTGTGATAGTCAATCCACACTATACAAAGCATATAGCCAAGTATATAATGGAAAACTTAGACATATTGGTCTTAAACATAGCTATGTAAAGGATTTAATTTTAAATGGAGTAATATCCATAGTGTTTGTAAGAACAGAAAATAATCTTGCAGATCCTTTGACGAAAGGTTTGACAAGGGACATGGTGTTGAAGACGTCATTGGGGATGGGACTCAAGCCCATATCTAATTAATCATCAATGGTGGAAAATCGACTCACACTTGAGTAACATCAAATCTTGAGTTCAATGATAAAAGTACACTATTAGAATGATTGCAAGTACTTGAATATAGATACATCCCAAAGGTTGAAAGTACTTGGACCATAAAGTATAAAGTTGGAAGGTTGAGTTTTACTCTTAATAGACATATAGCATAAATTTGCTGAAATGCATATTATGGGTGTATTTCTGATATAGTCTACCTATGTGAGGATGAAGTGAGACCGCTTCAAAGAGTTAAAGGGCTTGACTCTTAAATTCTCATCAAAAGGGTACATGACACAAGACCTTAACAAATGTGTCATCTTTATAATTCTTTCGATAGTACCGAGATTTCATGTGTAAGTTGTACACACTTGTTCTAATGAATAACTGGTTCAAAACTTGTCTACCAATCTATTCGGGATAGGTGGAACTCATAGCTTACTAAGTAGTGGTTCAAATCATAAGATACCATTATCTGAAACCATGATATTTCCAAAATTATGGGACTAAGTATATTTTGAAAATGGTGGGGGATTGTGAGATATTTCCAAAATATTGGATAATATATGTATCTATAATTAGTTATAATTGACTTGATATTGTTGTTGGTTTAATGGTTGTGTTTTTTGAGTGTCACAACAAGGTCCTGAGTTCAAATTCGCGCCTTTTGAATAAATTCCTTTGTGAAAAGGTGCAAGTGTTGATTGCAGCAGCCCGAAGACGTAGGCAGATTTTGTATGTTATTATTCCGCAATTTTACTTTCACTTTAATCTGACCACGAAATTTTTTGCGTAGTTTCCTAACAATCATGGTTAAATCAGTTCTCCTGACATGAGAGATAATCAAGCTTCCAAAATCCAATATTCTTTTCGTTACTTTACTCAAACATAATAATCATCAATGAGTTGCTAAAGATTGACACTCTTTACTAAAACATAATAATCATCAATGAGTTACTTTACTGAAACTCTTGGCTAAGATATCCGCATTTTATGACTAGAAGTCACATAAGATGACATGATTCCAACATTCAATTCTTCGTCGAAGACGTAAGAACAATTGGTTGAATTTTGTGATCAAACACGATGTATTCTTGTATCTTTAATCTTTCAAAGTGAGATTTTTATTCTAACAAAACATTCTAAAAATACAAGTAAATATCCTTTCAAATTGAGATTTTTATTCTAACAAAACATTTTAAAATATAAGTATGGACCACAAGATCACATAAATACAATTGTCCAATTTATATGAAATTTAAAAGCTTTGGCTTGGCTCAAAAACAAATAAAAGCTTTATCCTAAGTAAATTTTATCCTACTAGTTCTTTAACTTGCTTTGAGATCGATAGGCTAGATAAAGAACCTTTAAACAAGATAACCGGCCAGATCATACTTCTAGAACATCAAAGCTACAGTGGAGAATCAGAGTGGTTGTAAAATTCAAGTTTGGCGGGATCGATAGACTATGATACCATCGAAAATTTTTATATTGGACCTAATTCATTCTTACAAAACTAGACACCATATCTTAACTCAAAACCTTAAGGCAGTGAGTATATGAATCCTGTCACTTATCTATTGCCCGACTTTCACTTTTTCAACCAATGTATAACTTTTAACTCACATTTGCTACACAACACTCGCTCGTTAACTGTTCCATACACTTTGGTGCAATGGCTCATCTTTTTTAAAACCTCCAATATAACACTGATGTTTCTGTATAAGATCTTTCTACCTCTATATTTCAGTATTTTCCACTGCATAACCAATGAAGAGGAAAATCAGTGCAGCTTTCTCAAATGAATGGTAGATCCCTATTCAAGGAAAGGAAATGAAACAAAAGTAAATATTGCTTATTTTGAACATAGCATATCACCTTAGTTCAATTATTGTTTCATATCTACGGCTATGTTGTATATATATCTTCACAAATAAAAGAAGTACAAATGAAGCAAACTTCAACTCACTGTCAATAGGTTTCTAATTTGGTGCTAAAATTGAACAGAATAGAATGCACACCAAAATCAAAAATCACAATGTGATAGAAACCAGGATTTTAATGGAGGAAAAGAGTATTATTTCTGGAAAATGAGAGCAGTAGCTCTTAAAATGGTGAAATCTGGTGAAAATGCAGAAAAGAAAATTAACCAGAGTTCTAGGAACTCCTAAACCAGAGCAGAATTGCTCCTAACTAGAGAAAGAATTCTCCTAACAATTTCTTAAGATATTTTCTCAATACCTTTCCCACTACCCTTCCCTCATTCTTATAACAGAAAGATCCCATAAAATAAGGGAGATTACTAACTAACTTTTATTCCCTCCATCTCTTCATCGTGAGTAAAAATGCAACTTTTAGTCCTTACAAATATTAACAGGGACAATTTAGTCCCCAAACTAGTGTCCATCATTAAATCGTCTCTTAAGCGTAGATATTAACTGATAAGAGTTTTGAACATTTCAATAATTGTTTTGTGTCTATTGCTAAGGTGTCCGTGTAACTTCACAAATGAAAAAGTACAAATGAAGCAAACTTCAATTCACTATCAATACGTTTCACAACTGGATCAATTGAAGAAATTTGGTGCTGAAATTGGATAGAATAGAATAGGCACCACCATGATCTTTAATCCTTCAATCTTCTTTAAGTTTTCTACTTTCTCTTGCTAAGGACTTTCATGCCTTCCCTCTAACAAAAGGGTTCCTTCTTTGAAGAATTTCAATTAATTGAAGAGATAGGTTGTGAATCCTTGGCATTGGACTCATTATGCCTTTGTTGTTCTATCACAATATTTGTAGATTTCTCTTCATTTTGTCCTCCTGCAGATTAAGTACATGTTTGGTTTTGTCAATCCCACAGTAAAACTAAACATGCATCAGTACAAATAGTTCTTCAACTCCATGTAAACGACATGAACAAGAGCTCATTCCATTTATTCATCTTACAAAAGGTTTAAGATCCAAATATCCAATATAACATTCCAAAAAGCTTTTCTAACTTAGCAGTTAGCAGTGGCATTTTCAACCATGTACTAAGCAGCGGTAACACATCCATAATCAAAATACAAGATACATGATAGGCATCTCAAAAGCAACAACATAATAACATTTTCAAGATTCTGTCAGATTATTATTTTAATCAAATTTAAACCCAAGTTCCAAAAATTCCATTTATAAATGTAATAGGTTTTTCTTATACGCTTCAACTGTTTCTAGATGATTATTTTTCTTAGGACCGTTCATAGTTCGGTCAGGAATAATGCCGAACCCAACCGAATTGACAACCGTTACAACAGCTTGGTTTTACCGAACTGAACTGTTAATGGTTCGTCCCAAACCGAACTTGTTTAAAGGTTTGGTGCATAGTTTCTGTTTTTCTGAACCGAACCAAAACTACCTTTATAAAAAACTGAACTATACCTTTTTAAACCAAACTAATTCTTTGTGAACCAAATTGTACCAAATTTCCATGATTAACTGATATTATGACTATTAAGAAAAACCTCAAACTAAACCGAACTGAATATTAAGATAGGTGATTAAATAAGTACATTTTCATGATTAAATAATACTAAAACAATAACTGTAAATATCAAAACATAATAATATATATATATATGCAATACACAAACACATACCTGTGATCAAAAGAACTTTTGCAGCATACTCAGAAGATCAATCTGGTGTTTCGTATTTCAATATTTTGAACATGAGCTATTTTTGGCCAATCCTCACTTGTTTCCTTTTCACATCTCTTCTCTAACTCACTGCAACTGTAAATCCCTAAACTTTCCAAACCAGTAAGGCTTTGAATGCTCATTGGAAGACACGTCAACTTCCGACAATTAGAAATTCTTAGGTCGTGAAGCAAACCTAGGTTTCCTAACGATTCAGGCAAGGATGTTAGGTTCGGAAGATCCCTTACTATTAATGATTCAAGGGAAGTCATATGTTGTAAAGCCTCATCGAAACCTTCTATTTTTGAGCAATTCTAAATCATGAATGTCTTAAGAGAAGTGAGGTTTCTTAGCATACCATCTGGAAAGCATGTTAGCTCTGCATTATCATAGAACCAAAGAGATTCAAGACAAGCAAGTTTATGAATTGAACTTAGTAAATCTTGGTTGCATTTCCCCTGTATACGCATATAATCAAGAGATGGAAGATAAGGCAGCCCTGACAAATTAGGACATTCAATTATTTCAAGTGCAGAGAGGTGAGGGAACATATTTTCTCTATCCTCCTTTGATATCCTTATCAGGTTTGGCAGCTTCTCCAATGACAGAAATTTTAGTGTTATGAAACCTCCCACAACTCCACCATTGGAGGACTCTTCGTCTATGTATATTACACGACTCATGTTGGATATGAATAGTTCCTTTAGATAAGGTAGTTTGCCCAACTGTGGGAGGTGTAAACAACTATGGCAATCCTTGAGATATAAACACTGTAAATCTTTGAGAGAAAGACTAGACATCCATTGTGGGAAATACATGCCTTGATATCCTTCCACACCCAACTCTTGAAGCTGATGGATATGAGGTTGAAGCACATCAAGAATCTGTTCAACATTTTCCTGCAATTGGAACTCTTCATTTCTCTCCCACGACAACCACAAATGACTCAGGTGCTTACTCAACATATTGGCTTCTTTAGCATCTCTTACACTTTTCACTTTCTCAAGGTGCTTGATGTTAAGCTTTCCTTTAAGGTTTAGCTGTCCTAATTCTTCCAAAAAGAACCCTTTTTTCTGGCCAACTATATACATGCTCAAAGTCTTCAGGGAAGCCAACCTCCCTATTTGGGGAGGCAAGCTTGATAAGATGCAGCCAATCAAAGATAGATGTTTTAAAGCTTTCAAGGGTATCAAATTATTAGGCAACTGTTGGAATTTATAACAATTGTCTAATTTCAAAATCTGCAAATTCCACAACTTACATATAGATTCTAGAAGAATTTCAAAGTCACTCCACGAAAGATTCAAGTATCTTAGATGTTTTAAATGACCAATTGAAGATGGCACCGCGTCAATATATTCTAACTCAAGTGCCCGCAAAGAATAAAATTTTAAAACACGAGGTAAATGATTGTCACCACCAACCCCTTTTCTTGTGTAGGTCTTCAATGATTTGACGCTACGCAACTGGATTGAATTCACTTCCCAAATTGAACTATCCCTATAAAATGAGAGATGACGGATTCTTTCAAACGTATCGAGCATGTCATCATTATTTGTAATGAAACACGCATCTTCTGAAACAGAATGAGCGAGATCATGCACAAGATCGTGCATCTTGAAACTTCTAACTTTTCCAAATTCATCTATCTCAATATCTTGAAAAAACGATCTCCAATATAATTCATTCCACACCTCGTTGCCAATATCTTCCTCGTCCAACATTTCATTAGATGAAATAAATCCATTAGCCATCCAAAGCTCAATTAGAAATTGCTTGTTTATTCTTTCATCTTTGGGAAATAGTGCACAGATGGCAAAACATTGTCTCAGTTTCACTGACAAATTCAAGTAACTTAATCTCAAGGCAGGCATGACGTAATCTTCATCTTGTAAATTCCACAGCTTGCTTTCCTTGATATAGAGCCACTCTTTTTCCTCTCTTTTAAAGCACAAGAGACTTCCTAGTGCTATTGCCGCAAGAGGCACTCCCCCACATTTTTTTATTATCTCCTTCCCTATTACCACAAGCTCAGCTTGTTCTACCTCATTAGTCCAAAAGCTCGTTGTTTAAACAATTCCCAACAATCTATGTCAGATAGCTTTGATAACTCATGAGGTGGTGTCGTTCCCATGATTTTTGCTACCTTCTCGAGACGAGTAGTGACCAATATTGAAGCACCCTTTCCTCCACAAGCCAACAGAGATTTCAACTCGCGCCACTTCTCTTGTTTCTCATTCCACACATCGTCTAAAACTAGCAAATATCTTTTTCTTTCCAATACATCTTGAAGTCTTCTTTGTAGCCGCTCTAGATCCAAATCCTCGCAGGCCTTCTTAGTTGTCGATTCTATGATGGCTCTAGTCATTCTTTTCAAACTAAAATCTTCCGAAACACACACCCAAATGCTCAGCTCAAAGTGGTTGACTATCCTCCCGTCATTGAAGACGAGTTGGGCAAGTGTTGTTTTACCTAGTCCACCTAGGCCTACATTGGATAGACAGATAAGTCCTCCAATTGAGATCCATCACCTACCAAAAAGTCTACTATTTTATCCTTATGTCCATCTCTTCCATAGACTTGAGGTTGTGAAATGATCGAGGTGGTTTGGCGCCAATCAAGGACTCCAATTCTCTTCTTTCTAACTATCTCAGTCAAATGAAAGTTCCTCTTTTCTTCAGCTATTTCATCTAACCTCTCTCGTATGTTCTTCATTTTCTTAGCAATTTTGTAATGGAAAGCCACATGCTTGGGATGAAAAGATGATAAGAAAGAGCTTTGTACCTTGCAGGACAGTCCTTTGTACTCCATCTCCAATGCTTCGGTAGCACACTCGTCCAAGATGTCATCAAGAACATGAGCAGCATCTTTGAGCTTAAGCAACCAATCCTTGATAGCTCTGTTTGAGAATTGTTTCTCCTCGGCATCTTCAAGAGTAGCCTTGATTGTTGTGAGCAAGCTGACTCTTCAAGTCTCGATAAAAACCAAAAAACAGCCCAAGCTCATTTTGAATGAGTGAGCTTAAATTGTGAAGCACAAGTTCAAGCACAGCCTCTGCCATCTTTTCAAGCTCTTTGTGAATGAATGAGTGAGTTGAAATTTGTAACTCTCAAAATGAAAATTCAGGTTTTTTTGTGTGGTTGAATCAAGCAAGTAGATTAACAATAACAAGTGATGTATGGTAGAAAATGTGAAGTCAACAAGGGAACACTCATCGTTGGATTCTTGCTTAAAGTTGCTGCTGTTTTCTTTTTTTATATTTTATGGAAATTTATGTGTAAACAACAAGATCAACAGGAAAGGTGAGAAAATAAAACAATCTAATAAGTCATAATCAGTGGAACTTTCCTGCATTATTACCGTAAGGCGTTATAATATTTACATTTAAATAAGAAACGCTTTAATCGCCGTTAAATCCTAACTCAACTAACGATTACCGATATTGTTAAGTTGGACAAGGTTCGAACCCGATATTTCACAATTGTGTATTAGTTTTATGAATTTCTTATGGTAATTATATCATCTCATCTAAAAAAAATCTTCAATCTTTTTCAAAAAAAAGTAACCCTTTAATCCCGTAAAAAAAAAGTAACGTTTCTTATATTAATTCATTCAAATTGGTTGAAGATGTATCGGCAAACAAATTCACAGGATTCAGGTTAGTAACAGAAAATGATAAAATGCCTACAAGTGTTCAACATATTCATGCCTTCGGATATGTAATGCTGACAACACCAAAGTCGTTGATCGAATTTGTAATTGATTGAAGTTAATTTATCAATCTGAATCAAACAAACATCGCAAAAGACGGAAAACAAATAACGTAACACCAAGACAACACCAAAGTCGTTGATCGAATTTGTAATTGATTGAAGTTAATTTATCAATCTGAATCAAACAAACATCGCAATAAGACGGAAAACAAATAACGTAACACCAAGACGACAAACAAAACGTTGTCCCCGATAATGAAATCCCAAATAAAATGTAAAAAAAAAACTAAATACATGTGAAAATAAAAAAATGTGAAAGAAAAACTAAATCGACGTAAAAATATATATTTAGATAAAAGAAGAGAAAAAAATGAGATAGAAGAATAATTTCAAGATAAAAAATAATCTTAAATCACTAATTTTTAAAAGATAAAATAGAAGAAAAATGCTAAAAAGAAGAATAGTGGCAGCCGTAGTTTTTAGGAGGGAAAAAAATAGCCCGTAACATAAATTAGTTATAGTTTACATTTTGTTTCTAGTCTCTTACATGCTTATTTGTGTAATGTTCAAATAATTTTGCGGTCAGGGATAAATATATGCTTTTAATATTCTTCAATCCACTTTCATTCAAACTAAATGTCATTTTAAAAGACCGTAACAGAATTATATGAATAACTTGTATTGCTGCTACTACTACTAGCTCCTTATGTCGTTTAATTCTGAGTGTTTAGAGTGACTTGAATTGGGCTAGTGACTACTGGCCTGTATGACGGTAGATCTACATCTAGTTCTTGCATTTTATTTGGTTCAAATTTGGTTTTATGGATGCTAAGGAGAGGTTTGGCTCATACCACTGCTGAAATTTTTGTGGATTCAAATTTGTTGTGTGACAATCTTAGTTATATAATTCGCTAAGTATCTAGAAAGCCAAGTACGCTGAATGACAAATCTACACACACTCTGCACTGCTATTCATATAATTCTCAAGAATGGTATTAAAAAATTATACTAAGAAATTGTCAGTAATGTTAGGTGAAGGATACTACTTGTGGAGGCCCTTTCTTTAGAGAAAATAAAGATACTGTAAGATAACAGAAAAGAAGCTGTAATGTTAGTGTAAATTGTGGTTGATATCATAACGCAGAAACTAAGACTACGGATCTCGATTCATCATTTCATCTCTATCTATGAAACGATCAAGCAGTTCCTTCTCTTGCAAAACCAAACAGTCATTCGCCTTGCCAAACCATTCATACCGGTTTTTCGCTATATAATCATAGACAGCATCCCTTATTGGAGTTGGAATCACCCACAGCGAGCTTAAAGCAGAGTAAGGGAATGGCAAGTATGACAGTACGCGCAATGCAGCTGCATAATAATATGTCACAATGAGATTGACAAAAAATGACATGAAAAACAGCAGAGTAGTTAAAAAGTAATTAAAATTTTTTCATCTGTTATGTATGTTGATCTAAATATTTAAAATTTGCTCTAAGGGATGTCATTGACAAGTTCACTAAATTTAGACTGAGAGCTCATTCATCGTCATACAATATGGAAGAATATGGACTACACCAGAAAATTTTCACATTCTAAGAAACAAATACAACTTTTCAAACGTTGACAGTTGGTAAGCATAATCAATAAACCTCTCCCAAGGTCACAGTCCATATAAATACTCGAAGATGATCATCAATGTATGTTATATTACTTTGGACAGAAGATTATGAACTGATTTTTCAACCTGGAATGGTTATTTGCGAAATAATGAGAGATAAGAATGATAAATGAACTAATTTTTCTCTTCATCCAAACCAGAGGACAGAGATTGTGTTTCCCTATTTTACTAGAATTATGAGTTTAGTTCTAGTTTAAATAAAGGTTAGTGAACTTGCCTAAGAAATATGGAAACTATTCATCAAGTACTCTAAGATATTATAAGATATTTTCATACAGTTTAACACTAGGCCTCCCTTTCTACCCAATAGTGAAACATTTCTACCTTGGTCAACTCAACATAGTAACAGATACATGATTGCTAAATTTAGTCAGTAATATTAAGTATCCATGTGCAGAGATCTAAACACTCAAGATACAGAGCAAATCTTAGAATGGTCCTTCTCAAGTTACTAGATATCAGCTGGATTTAATGTTCAAACTGTATGCACACAAAAGTGTGCCGAAACCAAAGTTATGCAGTAAAATAGTTTAAAGAAAGAAAAAAGAACACAATGGATGTTGGAGTAAATTAAGTAAGTGAGCGAATTCTTACCAGTAGATCCCTGAGAGAATACATTCAGGCCTTCAATGAATAAAAAGCGACGTAGGACATCCTCTCGCTCAAGACCGGTTGCTCTCAAATAGGGCTCAGCAGCGTCAGACTGAACGCAACAGAATTTTATCTTTCTGTCCTTGTCAGCTTTTATTACCAATTTCACTCCTGCCAATACATAATTGTCATAAATGTAATGCAAAACATTAGGCTACTGAGTAAAATTTTATTCTACAATGAAATGGAATATAAACAGTTGAGGACAAACCTGCAACAATGCATAAGATAATAGAAATGGGAATAGTGACAGGGTAAACAGAATAAGTTTAAGTTATGATAGCTCAATCTTAAGGCTCATTTTATGTATTTATTTCCCCCAATGATTTCCATGGAAGAGGGGCAGGGGACTACAGGAAAGTTATTGACAAGTCATTAAGTCATATTTTGAAAACATAATTCAATTATCAAACTACTTGTAAAATGCCATGAAAACACCATGTTTAACAGCCATAGTTTCTACAACTATATCTTATTCAACATTACAGAGGCTGCCTTGTTCCCACAGCTAAATTTATTCTCAAGAAATGACATAAATTATACTCTAGTCTCCAACAATATATTCGTATAAACTGATTGGGTGCTAACTGTTAATAATACAAATACTCATAGGAACACTAAATAAAGAACAGCAGCTCGAATACCAATTATTAGGGACGTCTGCCAACCACCATGAATACCAATTAAAAATAAATCACAGTCTTCAACTACTAAATAAAGAAGATTCTTTGCCATTTGCTTTCCCTGAACTCAGGTGTAAATTGTGGTCACAATTGCAATTGCTGTTACATTGTGATTCTTCAAATTACAGAAAATTTTGGACAAATGTAGCTTATTCGGCACAAATATAGACAAGGTGTGATTGTAGAAACTGCGAAAACTTCAATATTGCAATTGCATACCGCAACAAAAACTGCCTTTTAACATTTCAATGCATGGAAATTTGAATAGGTTAAATTGAATCATTGTGCACAAGACATGAACAAGGCACCATATAATCATGCCTACGAGTAGGAAGCAACACGAAGCTGAGGATTCTAAACTAATAATGACCCTAAAAAACACCAAGAAAAATCCATTGCACATCAAAATACAAAAAGCCCTATAGAAGCAAATCTACATTTATTTATTATTCAAAGAAAGAAACAATATAGAACATTCTTCACCAATGTGACTAGAAGGTTTGATCAATTATACAACCTATTCCTATCTTTCACTCTATGTAGCACCGACATTTTAAATAGAAGACATGTTTGGTATGTGTTGGTATCACATACCAACATGACACCACCACATATGATTACATTCAATTACTTTTTTTTATCAAATTACTATTAAATATGCCTACGTATCAGTGTTTGTGTCAGTGCTTCATTGCTTTTACCAATTGGCCGACACATTGTAAAAGCTACAATATTACCCTAATTACGGCATTCTTAGAAACTGAAGCCCTATATTTTTATTAAAATTTTAGACAGAACAAGCGATCGAGCAAAAGAACACACCATTCTCAGTTCCTAGTAAATAACAATACATGAAATCAAAGAGTGATGAAAACAGAGAGTGGAGAATAGGAATACCTCGGTGGCAGAGATGACAAACGCCGTCGTAAAGGACAACTCTAGGTTGAAGCAATTTGGGAATGACAACCTTGACAACGGAAGAAGCAGAATCGTCCACGTCAGCGATGGTAGTGGAAGTGGAAGACAACAAACGAAGTAACGAAAGAGACGAGGATCTGATTGTTGCCGTGTCGGACAAGCTTCTAGCGAAACCTGTTTTCATCATAATGATATTCATCCTCTTGATTTGCGTTGTGTTGTGTTTGCAAGTTACAACAAAAAAGCGCTAAATAGGTTCTCACTCTTTTAACAAACTAAATTACTCTACTCTACCTCTACCACCATCTGCCTGTAATAAAGAGCTTATTTTCTGTACTCTAGACGATTCCAGTCTTAATAATTAATCGATAGTTTACTTGTACCAAAAATAAATTGATGGATTAAGATAACATTTAAGAAAAGTATAATGTGATATGCTATCGGTGTAACTTAATTTTCTTTTTTAGGAGGTGTAACTTAAGTTTGGATCATTTTGTTACAAATTAAAAAAAAAAATGATTTTGGCATAATCATATAATTTATAAAAAATTACCCAAACGATACACTTTAAGTAATATTCACCCGGATAATAATTTTACACACTCTAATTACATCTCACTATTTAAATATTTGCATAAGTATTTTAGAAAATAATTGTGACATTTTGGGGAATTTGTTTCAGATTTTTTCATGAAAAAAATCTATTCTTTTAAATAAAAAATTATTTTTTATTTTTTGAATCGCGTTTGTGATTCAAAACACAGAATTTAACTCATTAATGAAGAGAAAAATGATGTAATTAACCTTATCCTTTTTAGAAAATCTAAAATTGTCCTCCATTAATTGTGATGTAATTTTGTAGTTTAAAAAATCACTTTTATAAAATTATATACAAACAAATTAAAAAATCATTTTTTAAAAAAATCATTTGTATGATAGTAAACAAACGGAAATAAAAAAAATCATTTTTAAACAAATCTCTACAAAATAATCTCTAAATTTTCTAAATTAAAAATCATTTTTATTTAAGTTCAAACAAGCGCACCCTTTAAACGGTGAATTTTGACCAAAGATTTGTGTAAAACTTTTTTCCAATATACATAAAAGTTAAACTCTTCTCTTTATTGATATTATATTTGAGTTGAGTGGATGTAATTTCTTGTCAAAAAATAAATTCTTATTAAATTTGTTTTTAAAAGTAACAAGTTTTTTCTTAATCTCAAAAGATTGATCGCAAGTCTTTACACTTGTGTGTGAAGAATATCTATTCTATTTATATATAAAAAGATTTAAGTTTTTTAATCCAATCAAACTAGGGTACAAGCCTAACAACACATGAGGGATTAGCTAATTAAACCAGAGCTTGATTCAAGGAAACTCCATTCCTGACTAGCTAATTTGTGCATTCATTCTCTTCTCTCAAGGTGTGATGAAAGGACAATTTCAAATTGTGAGACATGAATTTCATCATTTGCTCAATTACTAGAGAATGAGAGTGAATTTGATTCTACCAATTAGTTGGTAGTATATCATGAGTGGTTAGAAGGAAATATATAAAAGAATGTGGGTAGTGGAGAGAGGTATGAAAAATGTGTGATGTAATTTGCTATTCTCTAGCTCCCTTTGTTTCTCTTTTTCCTTTCTGTCTCTCCAACTCTTCCTATTATTCTCTTTCTTTGTTTTCTAGCAGTGAGACATTTTATTTGAAAAATAGCCTTCTTGTCAATTGGTGGAGACTAGCAAACTTCTCTTGCTCTACGAGTTAAATAAAAAGTTCCATATGTTCTAATAATTGATTGATTCAAGTTATGAATCTGGTTTAGGACATATCATTTGTCCCAATTTTATACCATGAAAATCTCCAAATATGGCTCGATAGCATAAAAAGACTTGTACAACTTCAAGGATCTTAATTCTTAAATATCCACACTTAAGGATACCTCAGTACCTCACCCTTTTCTTAGCAAAAAAAAAATAACAAAGATTCACTCGTAGCTAGTGAAGATGACTCAAATTAAACCCTAGTTTGATCTCAATGTAGGTGAAAGAATGCTTTGATATTTATAACAATTACTAATATAGGATCATCCATGTTTCTATAGAACAACAATACTACACTACGCCACTACTTCATCATACACTAAATCAAAAATTGGCATTCAATGCCAAACTAAAATGCCTCATTACATCCTGGGTGAGGGTTTAGATTTTGGTCATTAACAATTTACTAACTATCCTTTGAAGCAAGGGAAGATTTTGATCCGTACTTGGAGAAAACATCATTTAAAACAGCCTTTTCCCTGATCTTTAACCTGCACCGGAATCAACTATACATGAGAAATGAACACAAAGCTTAAAGTCATTGCTAAAACCAACTATGATGCACAGGAAATTACCTTTTTGCAGATCCAGGGACATCTAAAACCTTTGTTACATTCTTTTTGGAAGTTGGTTTTTTGTTGGGGGCATGTTTTTGTTTAACTTTGACAGGTAACTTCTTCTCAGCAGAGGGGTTTCTGTCAACCTGTTCTGAGGGAAGTGAATCAATTTCGGAATCATTACTCATTTCTATGCAGTCATCACTATCCACCTTCAAAGCAGTGGAAAACTCTTCATTCTCCCCATCACTTTCTTGTTGCTCATCCGAATCATCTAAATCGGTCTCGTCCCAGGAAGCAAGAGCAGAATCATCCATATTGGAATCCTCATTTGAATCTTCTTCAAAGGAGGCCAAGAGAGGTAGAGCATTGTTGAGATTTTTGCTTAACCCCAGCGAAGAAGAGGAAGACTGTGCATTTACGAGCTCGCATTTTATCTGCTTCTGAATTTTGCCAAAAGTAATAGTTTGTCCTGTGTATAACTCTACAAACCTGAGAGAAGAGAGAGAAATTGAGTTAGTATTAGTGTAAGAGACTAGTACAGTAAAAACAATTTGAGAAAAGTAGACCAAGAAGGAAACTCTTTTCAATGACACAACACAAGTACAATGAACAAAATTGAACAGATCCAGATGCTACACACATGCACTCACTTCATTTAAGTTCAGTAAAATAACATGAAAAAGCTTGAACCAATCATCCAAGAAAAGTAAACCATCTTTTACTAAATTCATATATTTTCCATTATGATAAATCCTAGCTATCTAAAAGAAAACAATTTTACTTTTAAGGTTGTCAAAATTCATGAAGTTATCACCAGTGATATATTTTTCATTACAATAGTGCCATGCATTGTGTTGTATCAAACTAAATATACTCTTCATTATTTTCTACTGTTTAAAGTTTGAGGTCAGAACACACCTAATTGCATCTTCTTCATGCTTGAAATCAACAAAAGCAAAACCCTTGCAGATAGGATCCCGTGTCTTCTTGTTTCCGGTAACAGCAGGGACTATATTTGTTATTCCTGGAATCCCTTGAAGAGCAGATTTCAAATCCTTATCGATGTTCTTTTTCTTTGGTAGATTCACCAAGCGCACTCGGTTTCGAACAGGAACAACTTTTTCATCTGCAAAGTGCAATTTCAAACTGTAAGCTCAACAGTAAGAAGACAGTCTTGGACTAGACCCCAGCATTTTTTAACAAAATTTCAAATTCTTTCTAGTCTCCATTAACACAACAGTTGTGCAGTTCAATACAAGTCAAATAATAAAAAATGTATGAGAAGATAAAAAACAGAAATCTAGAGAGAAAAAAAATGAGATGCAAAACAATTTGAAAAATTCCTTTACAACTAAGCGTTAGTGCACAAGTTATGTTTAATTACACCAACCAATAAGCATTGATGTCACTTACGTTATAGTGTTATACCTGGGTTTTTTTATGTGTACCAGTGCTCCACATATTTAAGTTGTTGGATTGATATAGTTGTTAGAAGTGAAAGCTATGGCGCAACAATAAGGCTGCTGCCAGCCTTTTCTCTTGCAGAGGTAAGGCTACATACATCTACCACTCCCAGACCCCGCCACCTGGTGGAAGCCTCGTGCACTGAGTTTCCCTTTATCGGTATAATTGTTCGATTGGTATACTAACCAAACGGTTTAAACTTTACTCCTTGGTGTATTAAGGAATAATCAAGCAGTCATGCATACTCAAAAACAATTAAGATTATTTCTTTTACTCTCTAAAGTGAATTGCCCATTTCAGATGAACCAACTCCTACAGAAAATGCTTTATGAACAGAACGGCTATAATCACAATACATGACCAAGGACATGAACAAAACCCCATCATCAAAAGCATAATAATTTCACCAAACAAATCATTTTAGCCAACAGGGTACAACCAAAAATATTCAAAAAATAAATATATAAAAAAAGTGATTTTGGTGAGTTACCTATCTTCTTTGGTGCATTAATTTTGGAGGCAGCGTTAACAGGATTGGTCTTAAGCTTTTTCAAATTAGCAGCTTGGACTCGTTTACTCTGCTGCATTTCTTCAAACAGCTTATCTTCAATTGAAGTATCATACACTTTCCCTTCACCAAACCCCTTCGGCTTCCTCTCCAACCATTTCTTCATCTCATTCTCATCAAACGAAACCACCTCTTCTTCATCATCATCAACCTCATCTTCTCCACCTCCTTCATCATCTTCGTATTCGTAACTAACATCCTCGTCGTCGAAGTTCTCATCCAATTCAACGATGTCAGATTTTCTGCGCAATTGTTTCTTCGCGGTCGCCGGGACGAATCCGCCGCCGCGTATAGCGCGCAGACTCTTCGCACGGAGTTGCCGGAATTGTTGGAAGTCGAATTTCGAAACGAAAGAAGAGCGAGGATAAATGACACGTGTGGATTGTAGATAAAGGCACGTGTGACTTTTTCCAGAGAGAACCTGCACCGAATTGTTGGGTGCCGGAAATGGAGTTGAACAGAGCATTCTTTTCTTCGTTAATCGCAGGGATAGTGTTAACTTCACCCGCATAATGGATAAAAGGAGTTTTCATATTATAAAACTTATTGTATCATATAAGATAAAATAAAATGTAATGATAACAAGGTTTCGTGGTGTAGTTGGTTATCACGTCAGTCTAACACACTGAAGGTCTCCGGTTCGAGTCCGGGCGAAGCCATTTTAACTCACTTTTTGTTCCATAAAATAATAGTTAATGCTTTTATAATTTGGGCTCTTTTTTGTTGTGATAGGACTTTTTAATTCATCGACCTGTCCTTCCTTTCTCATACTAGGGGGAACATACACAACCATTTCAAATGTAAATTTAACTATGTGAGATATTAGATTAAGAGTTTAACATTAAATAACATGTTTAAATTTGATTTGAAACAATTGTAAAATTATCATTCGTATGATCTTAATTAATAATAATTCTTCTCTTCCCTAATTTTTGTCTTAAAAAAAATATATATAAAATTTTGAATTTTTCAAAAATACAAAATTATTCTAGACTCATGTGTGATAACTTTTTTTTATGTAAAAATAACGTGATTGAACAAGGGTGTGATATATTTAAAGATATGAAAGTAGATAAGGTTATTACTCCAAATTTATATTCAACATACTCTAGTTCATTGCTCTTTTTCCTGTTGGATTAAAATATATTTTTTCTTTCTTTTTGCCACACCTTGTTGGTGTCAAATGAAGGTTAGAAGTTTCATATTAGATGTAAAATTGATATTTAATACTATATAAATGAAAAGACTCATATACACAATGTTTTAAGGTTGTTGGTGAAGATACGGTGTTCAACTCACTTATGTCATTGTTTTTAGTTCAATATAATGATCATTCGGACCCATTAATAGTTTGAAAGTGGATGATTTGTGTGACTAACTCCTTATATACATAATGCCATACGATTGATTGCTCGTAATCTAATATAAATTGTGATTATCCCTAAACCTCCTTTATGACACAATAAGCCCCACCTTTCTATTTTTCATTTTTTCGCATCTTCTAAATTTTTTAAATTTACAATGCACAATGTCTCGTAACAATGAAAGGTATTTTTGTCTAAGAAAAAAATGAGGAGATATTAGTGCGGATGTGGATATATGAATAATAATTTCTTTTGGTTATCGAGTGAAAAAGTAAATTAGTCTTTTAGATAGTAAGTGTTAGTCAAATTAATTTTTAAATTTTATAAATTGACAAATATATCTCTAAAATTGTAAAATAGTAAAAATAGTTCATATTTAAACTTTTATCATTAAAGATTATAACGTGAAATTTAAGTCATCGCAACTCGGATTAATTTTTCTATGAAATTTAAGTCTTTCAATGACTAATTTGTTCATAATTAGTCAATGCACAATTACAATTCTCACAAATTTAATTATGAGATGACTAAATTTCATCTCCAAATTTTTCTATATTGATGCAGGTATATATCAAAATATATAATGACAAAAGTTTACACATAGACTACTTGAATTGATATTTTACAATGTCAAATATATATTTATCAATTCATAAAATTAAAGAACTAATTTAACCCACACTTATAATTTTATTGATCAATTTTTATATTCACTCGTTTTTTATTTATTTTAGGAATGATCTCTCTTTAATTTTACAAATGGAAAAAAAACCATAAAAAAATCTTTCACCGGGTCACCATAATTAAAATAATTTCCATTTTCCACACACATTGATTTCATCAACTTGTTGGAAATGACAAGGATATTGATTTCACCACATGTTCCTTCTACTAAGTGCTTGCTGCAAATGACCATCATCTTGACTTTCAATTCAATGCCAACATCATACGTTTCCCCTTTTGCTCACATGCTCCTTCCCAGCTATATCTACTTAACTCTAGCCACTAAACCACCACACTTCAATTGTATTTCTCTATTTGTCCATTGCTATGTCTACATGCCAACAATTTACCATTTTCTTATACCTTTATTTGGAAATCTTCATAACATTAAAAGTGATGCTTCGCTGTCGGGTAATATAGCATACGCAATTCATACACATTGTTTTTGTTCCCTACCAAAACGTTATCCCGGTCCATGTCTTTAATTTTTTTTTTTATATAAATAAAGTATATTAAATGTTTTTTTACTAAAACAAACGATATTTATTTATTTAAATTATAAAATACATCCATGAAATAAAAAATTTAAATTTACTAAAACTATAAAGAACGAATCTACGAATAAATTTGCAGCATCTAAGTTAATATCGTAAAACGACAACATGACACAAAACAACAATGTACCTACAAATATGATAAAAATGTCTAGAATATTTATGCTTCCAAATCTGTAATGTTGACAACGTTAAAGTCATTTATTGAAATTTGTAATGACCAAAGCTCATTTGTCAATTTGAATAAAAACGAACATTACACTAAGGAAAAAGTGTTGCACCAAGACATGAAAATCTAAAAGCGTTGCACTCAGATGACGAAATCACAATTAAAAAATACAAAAGAAAAACTAAATTTGTGTAGTAGTCACTTATTTAAATAAAATAAATGGAAAAACGATGGAGAAATTCTAGATTAAAAAAAAATGTTCTTAAATCACTTATCTCTAATGGAAGAAAAAGAAGGAAACCTAGTATTAGGGTTTAGGGGAGGCGACTACTGACATTGTGAGTCAATGTTAAATGTTAGTAGTAAAAAGTTGTAAATTTTATTAGAGAAGAAAATTTATCTTATGTTAGTCCTTAATTTTTTTAAGTTCAATAATCAATACATCGTAAATCAGTTTTATATTATTATCCAATGAGAAACTACCATTTTATCGTATCACATCACAATTTTGAAATATCATTACAAAAGTGTGATAATTCAGTGGAATATGTGATTTTTATTAAATGTCAAAGTAAAATTAATTTATATTGCCAATGCATCTTCTATTTTCTCTAGTTTTTTTTTAGAAAAAAGAAGATGCACTATCGATACGAACTTAACAAACAATAAAAAATAAAAATTCATAATTCTATAGACAAAAGTTACACAAAAGTTATTTTTCATTAACATATAATAGCGAAATAAAAAAAAACAAATAGAGATAAGAAAGTATCGTCTGAACGCTAATTTAACAATAATTTAAATAAAAGTTTGTAGAGAGTCTATAATTGATTAAAATTGTATTGG
>JBBPBP010009778.1:7207865-7224505 GCA_037974735.1 Cicer chorassanicum | reverse complement strand
TTATTAAATTATCTTTATTAATTAACAATTATTTTTTTCCTACTATCATAAATATGTATATAAAGCAATATATAATGTTTTAGTAATAGTGTATATAAGATATTTTTTTTAATATTAATGAACATAAATATTAATTCAAAAGTACAATTATTTTGTTTTTAAATAAAAAATGACATGAGAATTTTGTTTTTACTAAAGTGACATTTACGCATTGAATACTTTTATGTATTTTGATATTAATTTATTTTTATAGCAATTTATTAAGTGTATTAACTATATTTACTTTTTACATCACGTTCTATATTTAGTATTAAAAGAATTGTTAAGAAAACAGAATACTGTTAATATATTGTAAATTACAATGCTCAGTACTATTATTGCCCACCTTATGTTTTTGTTTAAATAAGAAGAATGACAGCTTGCTGATGTTTTGAGTACGTTAGGCACGTGCATTGCGCGTGGTGATATGTGCCAGAAAGTATGATGAGTTAGTCGTGATAAAATAATAATAATAAATAATAATTTTATGTTTTTAAGTTACTGTTTGATACATATAAATATGTTTACAGCAAACAAATGGGTGGCCACTGCAACTTCTAGCAGTTGCTTGCTTGTCTTTAGCGGCAAAGATGGAGGAATCTCTAGTCCCTTCTTTATTGGACCTTCAGGTATACTATGTGTATTGTTGCATTCTTAATTGGATTTTAATAAAATATATCAAAAACACATTCTTCACTAAAAAATGACTAGTACACTAGTGCATTAATTTAATTTATGCTACCGTAAGTTTTGTCGTTAGTTATGTACTGTTACATCATACTAGTACTTGACAATACTTCATTCGTAATTTAATGTATACAGGTAGAAGGTGCCAAATACATATTTGAGCCCAAAACAATTAGAAGAATGGAGTTTCTTGTTCTAAGCGTCTTGGATTGGAGGCTAAGATCAGTTACTCCATTTAGCTTCCTCAGTTTCTTTGCGTGCAAGTTAGATTCAACTGCAACTTTTACTGGGTTCCTCATTTCACGTTCTACACAAATTATCTTATCTAATATCCAAGGTACTTTATTTTATTCTACTTTATGAATACAATGTACTATACTTTTGTTTTATGTAGCCATTTAAAGCGATATGAAATTTTGCTTACGAGTGGTTGTGGTAGTTGGAAGAAAAGAATTAATTTGGGACAGCAAAATGCTGTAAAGTAGTACTACTAGTGAATTGGTATTGTACTAACTTTTTTCGGTTTGTGAATATATTTTTGCAGAGGCCAGCTTTCTTGCATATTGGCCATCATGCATTGCTGCCGCAGCTATACTTTATGCAGCTAATGAAATTCCTAATTGGTCTCTCGTTAATCCGGAGCATGCCGAGTCGTGGTGCGAGGGGTTAACAAAAGTAAGCATGTTTATTGGATGTTTAAATTCACAATGATTATAACAAAGTTATGGTGTGACTATAATTTTGTTGAAGTTTCATAATGTAGTTTTTGTAGTGACTCATTATGATTATGTGAAACTCACTTTAAATAGAATTATGAAGTTTCATAATTTTGTTGAAGCATGTGGTATAATCACTTAAAATTACATCATTAAGTTGTTAAAGCACATATGTTTCACTGTTACAGGAGAAAATTATTGGGTGCTACAGGTTAATGCAAGAACTTGTGATTGACAATAACACGAGGAAACCTCCTAAAGTGTTGCCACAGCTACGAGTGACAACTCAGCCCCTTATGAGGTCAAGTGTCTCGTCATCCTCCTCTTCTCCTTCCTCCTCATCCACCTATAAAAGAAGGAAATTAAATAACTCTTTGTGGGTAGATGATGACAAATGAAACTCCCAATGAAAAGAAAAAAAAATAGTACTAATAAAGGTGGAAAAAAACTTAAAGAAATAAGGCGGTGGTCCAAGAAACCTCAATTTTATAGAGGGTTTTTGAGTTCATAAATTGACTATAGTCATGGTGCACATTACTAAATTATGAAAGTTGTGAGCTTTTATTATTAGTATTTTGTTGGTGGGTATAGTCATTCATCAATGGCTTTGCAGATTCCCAAGGGAGGGGGATTTTGTAACATAAAAATATATTGTCATGGGAAAGTGAGAGAGAGACATGTAGCAAGAGAGAGGGGAAATATACAAAGATGCAATTAATGGGTTTGGTCATGTAAGTGAGGAAGAAAGAAGTGGGAATTCGGAACTCAAAAGATGCGTTGGATATTGTTGAAAGGGGAGAACACTGTGGTGGGACATTGCTTAAAAGCTTTGAAAGAAAAGCAGAGTCTCTCAGAGCAGTTATATCAATTTGGTTGGCAAAACATAGGGGATTGAAACTTTGGAGTTTGAACTATTTCTTTTAATGGGATTTCTAAGTCAAGCTCCCCATTTTGGACAGTATATTTTCTTCTTTCAACTTACACAAGTCACTTTGATGGGATCCCACACTGTTAAAAAAAATGGCAGGAGTAATAATAGTAATAAGTTGAAGCTTGCTGCATTATGTGGACTTTTCCTTGTGATACGCGTGAAGACCCTTCTGGTGTGTGCAACACACGTGTGTATGTGTGGTTTTTTCTGTTTTTATTTTTGGCGGAATTTTTTTATTTTATTTTATTTTTATTTTGGCCTTGAGCTTCGGCCTAACTATACAGGACCCATTGCCTGGTGTCCAACGCGTGTGATGGAAACACGTCTCTATAGTTTTGTATTTTTTCATTTGTTTTCACTTCTTTTTCATATTGGCCTAATTGGCATAAGAAGTTTGAGAAAAAGGTTTTTGGGGCCTTTTTCCTGCGTGATATGTATTGAATTCATTAAAAGCAACTATTACTTTTATAATAATAATAATAATATCCTTTCACGTATTTCTTTAATTTCTTTCATTCTATATATCTAGCTTCTTGATTGACTCTTGAATGAATCATGTGGCTGATGTGTGGCCGTATATGTAATCTATACATGAATCTAATGAAGGATTCATTCATCCAAATACAATTTAAATTGTTTCGTTCACTTATCTCTCGAACTCATTATCCACCCAAGATCATGACACATCATGTTTCATAATTAGATACCACATAGATTTTCCATTTGTCCTTATTAATTGAACTGAAAATAAATTAAGTTTTAGAAGTAATTTATTAGAGGGGAAAGAAAATTTTACAATCATAAATCGACTTCCTTAATAATCATTTGGTGTCCCAACTCAAACAACTGGATTATGATTTCTGGAGTCTAGTGAGTCTTGCCCCGCCAGAAATAAAGACAGTACTATCAGTGACTATGACTCTTCAAATAACCAGTTCCTGCTCGTGACCATTTCCAGGCTGTTCTATTATGTTACTCCTTATACGTATTATCCATCACTACCCCCTGAAATTTCCGACACTCTCTGCTTCCCATTCATCTATTCATTCACTCAGACATTGATCTTCATATGAGGAACATTTAATTTGACCACCCAAACATCTCAACTTTTTACATCAGATACCTGTTATCCAATAAATGTTTCATAATGAAGTGGAAGAAGGGTAGCAGCTACCTAAAGAGCAACCTTTTTGAACCGATAAGAAGATGCCTTTAATACATTTGAAGATTATGTATTAAAATTAACAGATTTAAAGCAGAAAAACATAAAAAATTAAAAGAACCAGATCTTGAAAAAGCTACTTTAGTACAGAATTTATTCTTTACAAATGCTTAATTATATAAAGGCTCGAGACTCATATAGAGAACTTGTCATTTAGCCCCGTATCCCCGACACAAGGTATATTATTTTTGCATGCAACAACACTTGCCAACACCACCATGGCTTTATTCCCATGTCTTCGCAGAAAAAGTAACTATGCATGTTAAGCATTTGTCTTGCAACCTTATCACTTCCTTGCATGACACCCATATGGTCACTGATTGGATAAACATCCAATTCTCATTATCTCATCCATACAATTCTGTCTAAACCCATGTTCATCAAACTAATAAGCCACTGCACAGATGGACCATAGTACTGAAGAAAAATATGGTAACATAGTGACAATTTAAGCTGGCTACCTATAATTTCTCTCATTGCTCTTGGATGCTTGCTTGCTCTGTATAATTGATTGTGCAAGACAGTGATTGGACCACCTAATTGATTTATTTATTGTACACACCAAAAAATTTCCTTTTCTTCTGAATTATTTTTTTGCCTTTTATGGCGCAAATAGGAATTCAACTTTGAACTAAAATATCTGGATCATCATCCTTGTAGTGAAGAGGCATCATCTCTTTCTATACGTAGTACATACTAGTACTATACTATTTCCACTTTATGAATGACTTTAAGGATGGTTCCTCCAATCTGGACCCCCTCAATCAAATTGTCTTATATATTCCACTTAATATCAATTTATTAAGACTTCTCAAATTTATTAATTAAAGGTAAAGCAGCTTGTTAAATCAATTAATGCAATATTGCAATAGGTCAAATTGGTGGGAGCCATCAAAATACGCTCCCTCTCTGTCTCAAAATAATTGTCGCATTTGACGATTTTATACGGATTAAGAAAATATAATTTTATCAAATTAGTCTTATAAATCATTGATTGATTCAAATGATCATAAATACAAAGTGAAAGAAATAATAAATTAAGAGTAATGCATATAATATTAATTAGATATTCAAATTGATAAAAAAAAATTAAAATTGAACTGAAAACTAAAAACGAGAATTATTTTTAGAATAATTTTTTCTTAGTGACAATTATTACGAAACGTAGATTAAATGCTAATTGGCAAAATTAGCCATTGAACAGATTATTCTGATCAACCAATTGTTAGGCAGCTGTTAAATAGTGATCATCAATAAAATGATAAATCTTGAGAGGCTCCTCTTCAAGTTCACGTGCGACAATTTTTTTTGGATATTAATCAAAAGTTTGCTTTGTAAGTGCAGGATTAATGGGACATATATTAAGACAAGCCGAGGGATGGAAAGACAAAACTGCCACTAAAACTTTGATTATCAAGACAAACCTGGCCCATTTCCTTAACTCTTTCCATCAAAAGTAATGCACGTGTATAAGAGTATTGATTTTCATACTATTTTAAAGCTTTGTTTGTATGTATTGTCGACACATATCTAGATCATAAGATTAAAATTGAGACTTCAGGTAAGTCTTTCCAAAATTTCTCTCTTTTAAAAGATCACGTAAGATTTTATAGAAAAAATAAATAGCTAAACATACAATTGATGGGGAATAAACACAGAAACACAATAACAAGTAATACGCAGCGGATATAAAATTCCCCTAACTTGTAAGAACCCGTGAGGAGTAACAACAAATATATGGCAGCAAATTAATCAAAATAAAAGAGCGTAAAGAACACCGATATTTTAACGTGGAAAACCCCTCTTACACCGATATTTTAACGTGGAAAACCCCTCAATGTAAGGGTAAAAACCACGGGTCGTCCAGACCAAAGAAATAGCTCCACTATAATCAAATAAGGGTACAAGAGAGTCTCAAAAAGATGCACAAAGTGTGCCTACAACCAGCCAAAATAACAAAGCACTAAAGCTTACAAGTGAAAAGTAAGAAGTAAAACATCTAAAAAATCTGCTACTGTG
This sequence comes from Cicer chorassanicum, assembly GCA_037974735.1. NCBI lineage: Eukaryota > Viridiplantae > Streptophyta > Magnoliopsida > Fabales > Fabaceae > Cicer > Cicer chorassanicum. The sequence goes on along the minus strand of JBBPBP010009778.1, from coordinate 7,218,891 downwards.
CGAGCTCGATTCCTCCCACTCCAGAAGTCGTTTCGCCGATCCAACCGTTGAAATCGAAGCCCTGAATGTTGCGAACCTACTGCCCAAATTTCAGCCCGATCCAACGGTTAACAAATGCGCAATCGATGTTTTTATGAGACTGATTTAACAAAATCGGGAATATGGTTTACTCTTCTCTTTTCTCTTTTGGTAATTGTCTTTCCTCTCAAAATAGTCTCTCTCTTCCAACCCTAATTAGACCACTCTCCACTTAAATAAGTGAGACACATGGACTACAATATTTGAGCCTTTCTCCACATAGGAAGGGAGCCCAATACCCAACACATCTCCCCCTCACAACTATGTGAAGATAATCGCCAAACCGACGATATCACAACAAGTTTCAAACTTCCCTCTTGGTAATGTTTTAGTCATCATATCAGAACCATTATAATCAGTATGAACTTTAGCCAACTCCAACATCTTAGCTTCCAAAACATCACGTATCCAATGATACCTCACATCAATGTGTTTGGACCTGCTATGAAACGTTGAATTCTTACCAAGATGAATAACACTTTGACTATCGACAAATAATACATATTTGTCCTGAATAAACCCAAGCTCCTGCAAGAATTTCTTCAACCAAATCAACTCTTTGCATGCTTTGGTAATGGCAATGAACTCTGCCTCAGTTGTAGACAATGCTACACATTTCTGTAATCTCGACTGCCAAGCCACAGCTCCATCTGCAAATTTAATCATGTAGCCTAAAGTTGACTTTCTTGAGTCAATATCTCCAGCCATATCTGAGTTGGAGTACCCCACCAAAATAGGTTTGTCACCTCCAAAACAAAGCCTCATACATGTAGTACCACGAAGATACCTCAAAATCCATTTTACAGCATTCCAATGCTCTCTACCTGGATTTGACAAAAATCTACTGACTGTACCAACAGCATGCGCAATATCTGGTCTTGTACACACCATTGCATACATCAAACTACCCACAACAGAAGCATAAGGAACTCGTTCCATGTATCTTTTCTCATCTTCACTAGAAGGACTTTGTTTAGAACTCAACTTAAAATGAGCAGCAAGAGGAGTACTTACAGCCTTAGAGTTTTCCATTTGAAACCTTTGCAACACTCTCTCAATATAGTGTTCTTGTGACATCCAAAGTTTCTTCTCCTTTCTGTCACGCATGATTCTTATGCCAAGAATCTGTTTAGCTACTCCCATGTCTTTCATGGCAAATGAATCGCCCAACTGCTTCTTTAACCTGTCAATCTTGGAAATATTTTTCCCAACAATAAGTATGTCATCGACATATAATAACAGGATAATGAAATCATCGTTAGAAAATTTTCTAACAAATACACAATGGTCAAAAGTAGTCTTCATGTATCCTTGGTCACACATAACAGACTCAAACTTTTTGTACTACTGCCTTGGAGCTTGCTTCAAACCGTATAGACTCTTTCTTAGTCTACACACATAGTCGTCCTTGCCTTCAACAAGAAAACCATCAGGTTGCTTCATGTAAATCTCTTCCTCCAAATCATCGTGAAGGAAAGTCGTTTTTACATCCATTTGCTCTACCTCTAAGTCAAGAGTAGCTGCCAAACTCAACACGGTTCTAATTGATGACATCTTTACCACAGGTGAGAAAATCTCATTAAAATCAACACCCTTTCTTTGACGAAAACATTTCACCACTAATCTGGCTTTATACCTCGGAGACTTTGAGTTACTCTCAAGTTTCACTCTATAGATCCAGCTGTTTTCCAAAGCCCTTTTGCCTTTTGGCAACTTCACCAAATCATAAGTGTGATTATCATGCAAGGATTTCATCTCATCATGCATTGCATCCAACCACTTTTGACTTTCTTCACTCTCCATGGCCTCTCGAAAACACTCAGGTTCCCCTTCATCAGTCAAATTCACATACTCATCAGAAACATACCTTGTAGATGGTTGTCTCTGCCTCTTAGACCTCCTGAGTTGGGTTAGAGATGATTCAGAAGCATCACTAAGATTCTCATCGTGTGACAACTCATGATCTTCACTAGTTGGAATATTTACCTCATCTCTATGTCGATGATCATCAACACAATCATGTGGCTCATCATTCTGATTATTACCATAAGTAGTATCCAAATCTGGAACATGTGACTGAACTGGATCACCATCAGATAAAACGTTATCTCTCTCAGGTGTAGTTTTCTCCACCTTATTAATGTCTTCAATAGTTTGGTCTTCCATGAACACTACATCACGACTTCTAATAACCTTTTTGTTTATAGGATCGTACAACTTGTAGCCAAATTCATCCTCACCATAACCAATGGAGATACATTGCTTTGACTTTGCATCCAACTTGGATCTTTCATCCTTCGGAACACGCACAAAAGACTTGCAACCAAAGACTCTCAAGTGATCATACTTGACATTCTTCCCAAACCATACCTTGTTTGGTACCTCACTATTCAAAACGACAGTAGGAGTAAGATTAATAACATGCACCGCCGTGTACAGTGTCTCACCCCAATAATGTTTAGGCAACTTAGCTTCAGAGAGCATACACCTCACTCTCTCAACAAGTGTCCGATTCATCCTCTATGCTAAACCATTTAGCTGAGGAGTTTTAGGAGGAGTCTTTTCATGTGCTATACCCTGCTGTTTGCAATAGACATCAAATGGTCCGCAATACTCACCACTGTTGTCAGTACGAACACGTTTCAGCTTCTTGCATGTCTGCCTCTCAACCAAAGCATGAAATTGTTTGAATTTTTCCAACACTTGGTCTTTTGTCTTCAGAACATAAACCCATAGTTTCCTGGAACAGTCATCAATAAAAGTAACAAAATAAAGTGCACCATTAAAAGATTTTACCTTTAAAGGGCCACAGACGTCAGAATGCACCAATTGAAGCAACTCTGACTTTCTAGAGGGATGATGCCTTTTGAAGGATACTCTAGTTTGTTTACCAATTATGCAGTGAGAACATTTCTCCAAATCTACATTTTTCAATCCTGGAAGCACATCCTTTCTAGCTAAACAATTTAACCCCTTTTCACTGATATGGCTAAGCCTTCGGTGCCACAAAGATGATTCCGTATCCACAGCATTCACACTGTCTTTTGCAACTAAAGCTTTTGTCCAATACAGTTTACTAATTTTCTCCCCTCTAGCCACAACCAAGTTACCTTTACTGAGTTTCCACTTTCCAGAAGCAAAATGATTATCAAAACCACTTTCATCAAGCATATGCACGAAGATCAAATTGAAGTGAACATCTGGAGCATGTTTGACTCCTTTAAGCAACAATTGCATTCCCATGTTGCTTTGCAAACATACATCACCAAAACCAATTACCTTAGATACACCATCATTACCCATCTTCAAAACTCCAAAATCACCTGAAGTATAAGACGTGAAGAACTCCTTCCTCGGTGTAACATGTAGTGTAGCACCACTATCAATTATCCACATGTTCTCATCAGATACAAGATTAATTGACTCATAGTCACGGAGAATAACAAGATCATCACTAGTAGCAGTAGTAACACGATCATCATCACTATCATCATCACGACCCCTTTGTTTCTGCTTACCCTTCTTGCATTTGTTCTCCTTTTTCCACAGAAAACAATTCTTCTGTATGTGCCCTGTTTTATGACAATAATAACACTCCACATTTTTGTATCTAGACTTGGACTTGCTTCTGCTGTTTTCTCTACCACCCTTCGGTTCTTTTTTCTGACTTCTCCCCCTAATTTCAGTGACAAGAACTTCAGATTGAGATGAAGAACCCTATGCCTTCCTTCTCATCTCCTCATTCAAAACACCACCCTTAGCCGTTTCCAAAGAAAAAACACCATTAGGAGCTGAACTTGTTATAGAAACCCGAAATGTCTCCCAAGACTCTGGTAAAGATAACAGTAAAAATAATCCCAATAGCTCATCATCAAACTTGATACCCATTCCAGACATTTGATCAAGGAGCCCCTGAAATTCACTCAAGTGGTCCGAAATAGGCGTTCCCTCCTTATACTTCAAACTTATGAAACTGTTCAGTAAGAATAATTGATTATTCCCTGATTTAGAGGCGAACAAAGTCTGTATCTTATCCCACATAGTTTTTGCATTTGTCTCATTAGCAATATGATTATAAACATTATCTTCTACATATTGCCTAACAAAACCACATACTTGTTGATGTTCAAATTCCCAGTCTTCCTTAGATTTAGTATCCGGCTTTTTAGAACAAAAAATAGGAAGATGCATATTCTTCACAAATAAGAAATCTTTCATCTTGCCATTCCACAAATGGTAATTAGTACCATTCAAGCATACCATCTTTATATTCATATTTGCCTCCATCCTTCAAGCAAGTCAAATAACTCTTTAACCAAGAGCTCTGATGCCACTCTGATGGGGAATAAACACAGAAACACAATAACAAGTAATACGCAACGGATATAAAATTCCTCCAACTTGCAAGAACCCGTGAGGAGCAACAACAAATATATGGCAGCAAATTAATCAAAATAAAAGAGCGTAAAGAACACCGATATTTTAACGTGGAAAACCCCTCAATATAAGGGTAAAAACCACGAGTCGTGTAGACCAAAGAAATAGCTCCACTATAATCAAATAAGGGTACAAGAGAGTCTCAAAAAGATGCACAAAGTGTACCTACAACCAGCCAAAATAACAAAGCGCTAAAGCTTACAAGTGAAAAGCAAGAAGAAGTAAAACATCTAGAAAACCTGCTACTGTGCGAGCTCGATTCCTCCCACTCCAGAAGTCGTTTCGCCGATCCGACCGTTGAAATCGAAGCCCTGAATGTTGCGAATCTACTGTCCAAATTTCAGCCCGATCCAACGGTTAACAAATGCGCAATAGATGTTTTTCTAAGATTGATTTAACAAAATCGGGAATATGGTTTACTCTTCTCTTTTCTCTTTTGGTAATTGTCTTTCCTCTCAAAATAGTCTCTCTCTTCCAACCCTAATTAGACCACTCTCCACTTAAATAAGTGAGACACATGAACTACAATATTTGGGCCTTTCTCCACATAGGAAGGGAGCCCAATACCCAACAACAATTAGTATGTGATTTGAACTATTTAGTAAAAAATTTGCACCACACACAAGGAACTTTTTGTTGTTGTTGTCAATAACGCTGATTTTTTTGGTGAATAACACACAAGGAAGATTTATGGCAATCATAAGGTGTTCTAGGGATTTGGATTTCCTCCAATGACATGAGAGGAGAATGAGATTTGGATACTTCAATAAAACAACAATGATCTTTCGACACAAAATTATAGCATCTTATACTCGACACTATATTATAAAATAAAATACATTCAATTTTAATGTATATTAATATAAAATTGAAAATATATGTATAAATACAAATTACAGTATATATTTTATAACAAATCAACAACAACGACATATCTTTTAGGATTCAAGAGAGTTCGCAAGAGTAAGGGATATGAGTGGTGGACTATCATCATTGGATAGACCTGTTATTAGATTTAACATAATGATTTATCCCATCACGATCTATTCAGAAACATAACTCAATATATATTTTTCAATTAATTAGTTCTTAATAATAATTAATTATATATAATTTTGTCAATCTATAATTGAATAATTAATATAATATAAAAAAATATTTTTGTTAATATAAAAGAGATTAGAGGAATTTTATTATGAGAAGTGATAGATAAAAAAATTGAAAATGAGATTTGAAACATTATGATAGAACATAACTATAAAAAAATTGAGAGATCCAATTGTGGAGTTCTATGTTTCATATTCTAAAGTAAGAATGAGATTTTTCAGGGGTATGGTGGTACAAAATTAATTATAACCTATAAATAAAACATGTTTAGGGAATAAGAAAAAAAACATGCTTAGGGAGTGTTGTTGTTTTATTGCATACATACTTGTGTAAGATTTAGAAAAACTTATTAAAATAGCTTATATTTAATATGCTCATAATATACTTTCAACATAAGACAAACATTTATTAAGTCATATACTCAAACACCTCTAAATTCATGTATATGTGAAGATATATACATGAACGGTATGGATTAATGGGCAAGGGTCCATATTCTGAATTGAGGGTGGCTGTCCTATCCATAGATTAGGACACGGGTGAAATGTGAAGTCTCATTGGCTACAAAAAGTTGAAGTACTAAATGAGAAAACTTTGAAATTTGGAATGTAATTGGTCGATTGCCACCAATTATCCTCCATCATGAGGGCCAAATGATAACATATATGGGAGTTGAGTTATCGATGATAACTTTCTAGATCTTATAATTTAACTATCATTATGGCATGTATGAAAGAAATGTCCTAAGTGCTTATTATTATTATTAATTTATTATCACCAAATCAACTATAGTTAAAATTTAATTAGTAACATTGTCTATAAAGACTATATGGGATAATAAAACTAAAAAAAAGAAGACTATATGGGATGATATATAGGATGACATGTGCACCCACTTAGCAAGGGGACCATAGACACATGACTTCTTTTTATCATATACATTTTTGTCTTAAATGTGTATGCTAAACTATTCATTTCACTTTGTACATTTCTTTGCTTCCTTATGTCACAATAAAGAAATTACCATCCCCACTTATTTCCTTTACATGTATACAAAATAGCCTTTAAAGTGATAGAAATTAGGAATCCTAAGTATAAAACCCAAAAGCCAAAAAATTCTTTTTTCCCTCTAAAAAATAAATGGTAGGCCTTTTTGTGTAAGATGTATAGAATCTAACTCTTTACCATCTCTTTTGCTAAGGAATTTCATACTTTTGGTGGCCATATACTGAAAAATTTAGACTTTATTTGGTTGTAAAACTAACAATATGCTTGTGGGGTAGCCCCAAAAAGGCCTATTTATATAGGTCCCTTAAAGGTTAAAAGGTTCAAAAGCAAGAATGATTCTGAATTCTCAGATATGGTTTTTATGAGATTTTGATGCTGAATACAAGACATAGCACTAAGCTTAAGTCCTTGAGGCATTCATTGTCCCCATTGTACAGAAGATTTATAAAAAAGAATAAAAGACAGGTAATAAAAGAAAAGCAACAAAAAGCAAAGTTTTGCATTGTAGACAATGAAAATGATGGCACCACAATTAAAATTTATACCTAAAATTAAACTCCTTGTATATGTATGTCTCTTCTGAATAATTATTAATATTGTGCTCACAAGTCCCAACCATATGATCATTTTGATTCTGGCTAATCGAATTATGTTGTAGTACTCATAATTAACAAAGATATGGTTGGTATGCACATGTAATTATTTGATTGATCTAGGTTGGGTTTGAATTGGTTTATGAATAACTTATATTGATCTATCTACTTAGAGTTTTTGAAAGTAGAGGTGTCAAATTTGGCCCACTCAATGGACTGGTCCAATAGCTCTTTAGTATGATTTGTGCTGAAAAAACAAAGTGTATCTTTTTATCCAGCCCACATAGTTCAGATAAAATATCAGACGAGTTAGGTTAGTCTGATGATATTCAAGTCTATCGATGTCATTTAAAAATTAAATTTGTCGAAATCTAATCAATGACTTATTTTTGTTGTTAAACTAATTTATTTGACACTATTTTTCTTTTATAAAGATTTTTTTTTTTGATAAAGAATTTATTTGACATTATCAGCAATGTTACACTAAGTCAAATACATATATACTTACTCTTTTTTTTACTCAACAAATATGCTTACTCTAAAAACTATACTTACATGTATTTTAAAATTTTTCATGTTTTTTTGCTGGTTTTAACATAATAATTTGAAAGATTAAATTTAAGAGTTGATTCAGTTATAAATAAAGTCTTGAATTGATTTACAAGTAAAACTAGTCCCTAGTATATACCTTATATTATTGTAATTTTTTACTCTTCCCTTAATTTTAAGCTAACAATATTTTAAAAAAATTGGACTTTTTTGCCCTTTGGCAAGCACAACCCATAGGTAGCAGAGCTAGACTAAATAATGTACTATGGAAAATATGCAAACTGTTTATGCAATTTGATCCGTTGAGTTAGCCGAGTCTAGGCCAATCCATCGGATACTTCTATTTGAAAGAGATAGTCTATGCGGTTATAGTTATACATATCGGCATTTGTCAGTTGAATTATAACTTAAATATAAAAATAATTTTTCATAGGTATAATAAAAATTCCACTACTTTTTTGTTTTACGATTAAAAAAAATTAACTACAAAAATGTACTTGCATATTTTTGAAAATGTAATAAATATTGAAATCTTAAACCCCTGTTTTTAATTCAAAAAATCCCCTATTTTTTAATTGCAACAATATGAGGATGCAAATTCTAATTAGATATCCCGGAGACAAAGTATCACAATGTGAGCTAAAAATTGAAAACTAGAAAGTTATTTTTCTTTCTTATAAGCAACTTGAAAGGTTTCACGTTCCCACTTTCCCCTATTTTTTATACTTTTGTAGTGGAAAAATGTGTGCATGTTAACGTGTACTTGCATTTCTCTCTTTGGATGCTATAAAAAAGGTTGAGAAAGAGAAGTGATGTTGGTAGATATATCAAGTTTCGAGGGGGAGCGTCAAGCGTGGATGTGTTGGCACTCTTTATTGATAGTGCCTTTGATGGTCATTGAGTGGAGACAAAAGAGTCTTCAGCTTCATCATCAATACTCAACCTAGAGTAGACATTCACCATCTATTATATGTTATATCATCCCCACCACAATACTTCACTTCAATCCTCTAAACTTCTAATACTTATAGATATAGTTTATTTTAGAGACATTCATTTTGGTCTATCACACAGTTTGATATATCATGCAACTGCTGTAGGAGATCCGAACAACATATTCTATATTGAATTTAATTACTCATTATATATGTTATGGATGGACTTTCCTTGCTTATCTTAGTCAATATAAATAAGTAGTATATATAAAAACTTATGTAAAGAACATGTTATTTATTTTAAATTTATTAATTGAAAAAGTGGAAGGGTTTGGTTTTATGGCAATAACAAAATATGATAATTAAGTTTGGTGTGTGGTTAAAATAATAGGGATAATTAAATTTAGTGTAGGAAGTGATAGTGGTACAATCTTGGTGGGGATCTTGCATATATAGAATTTATGCCACCGATAAGATTACTGGGATGAGTCGCGGACTAGGTCGCTCTCTTTAAGACGTTTCGAGGCACTGCCCAAAGGTGCAAGGCAGACTATCAACCACGAAGTCCCCAGGATAAAACAACCCAGATCACTGTACGGAGTTCTACTGCACTGCAGAAAACCGTTCGAATTACACCCTCAATATGGCAGTCTAACGACTACCACTCGTAATATGGCACGAAGGCCACTCAAGAAAAGAGAAGAAGTAGAAGTAAGAACGGGGGAAGAAGAGAGAAAAGCCTCAGAATCGGAGTGCTTTTGGTGCGAGTTTTTCAAGTGAGGAGAGTCCTCTATTTATAGAGGAATTTCGTAACTGGATCAGAGAAATTGGTGGATCCATCAGAGCGCTCCTGTTGACCGATCCAAACCTGAACTTCTGGAAACGTGTGCTCCAAAACCGCTGTCCACCCAAAACGTGCGCCTTTGACTTCCTGAACTTGCGCTAGGGTTTTTGACTCTGAATAATGATCGGGCAATAGCAGTTACGTGGCACCTTGAGTCAGGGATTTGACCGGGCAAAAAGGAAGGACTGAAACAGATCATTAGGCAGATTCGGTGGAGGGCAGTTACGTAATTAACGCAACAATAAGAGATCAAACGCAAGCATTCTATTTTCAAAATTAATTAAATAATTTGTATTAAAAAATAATAATACACCACAAGACCAAGACCAAGACCAAGGCCAAGGCCAAGGCCAAGGCCCGGGCCGGGCCGGGCCGAGCCGGACGGGCGGCGGCGGCGCGCACGCGCGTGTGTGGTGGTCAACTTTGCTTGCGTTCTCCCTCCTTCACAAAATTGGGGTACCCCTTGGGGCACACCCCAAGGTACATGCCTCCACCTTATATACCCTTCCAAAGTGTGGTATCCCTCCTATGTGGGACTTCTCATTTTTTTTTCAATTCACAACCACACTAGTTCATTAATGTCACCATTAATACCAACAATTCCTTCAATAATTATTCATCATTTCCAACAATCCCCCACTTGAATTTAAAAAAGAGAGGTTTCAGAAGTAGCGTCAAACGCTTCTATAAGATTGTGCATAAACAAAGGTGTCGCTTGACTTGAACCTTTGCATAGTAAGTAAGATTCAGATTCAACAAGAGTGACTCGTAGTCTTGAACTCTATCTCTGACATCAAACCCACACACAACCTTTTCATAGGGTGTATTCTCAAAAGCCCGTGCTTTTAAGGCCATGCACGTATATCCCAGTGTAGTGAACGCTCTTGGAATTCTGCCTCGAAATTCCATAGGAAGCGGCCCCCACTTCCACATTCACATAGGTGAGTCTATCAAGAGTACTCCTGTAGCTAGGTACTCCACTCCACATAGAGTATAGATCTCATTAAGAGTTTCTATTATCTCATCCTTACATCGCTTCAGGAATCATGCTTCTCTCATAAATAAATAGCATGTTCATCTCATATCACTATGACTTGTTATTACCCATTGAACCTAATTCTTGGGATCTCCAGTCTTTTAGGTCGGGTTACCATCATAAGTGACTCATTGATCTATAGGCAATAGTCCCATCCTTTTGGATGTATTTAGGACTTTCTCTCTAGCTAATCCTTTCGTCAAAGGATCTGCTAAATTATCATCAGTGCGTACATGATCCACTAATACAGCTCCTTTAGAAAGTAATTCTCTAATTGTGCTGTGCTTACGACGTATTTGTCGTCTCTTACCGTTGTAATAACGGTTCTCAATTTTTGCAATAGCCGCGGTACTATCGCAGTGGATCAACACAGCTGGTAAAGGTCTTTCCCATAACGGGACCTCAGCTAGCAAGCATCTCAACCAGCTTGCTTCTTCAC
>JBBPBP010009778.1:7190874-7207714 GCA_037974735.1 Cicer chorassanicum | reverse complement strand
GCCAATATCGTCTGTTTCTTCGATTTCCAAGATACTGCACCACCGGCTATACAGAAAATATAGCCACTGGTTGCTTTGGAATCATCCGATAAGGTGTTCCAATCAGCATCACTGTATCCTTCAAGAACAGCAGGAAATCTTCGATAGTGTAATCCGAGACTCATGGTCCTTTTAAGGTATCTCATGACTCTTTCAATAGCGTGCCAATGCTCCATACTAGGTCTACTAGTAAACCTGCACAACAATCCCACGACATAGGCAATGTCGGGTCTAGTACAATCAGTGGCATACCTGAGGCTGCCAATGATGCTCGCATATTCAGTTTGTCTAACACTTTCACCAGTGTTCTTGAAAAGTTTCACACTTGGATCATATGGTGTGCAAGCAGGTTTACAGTCAAAGTAATTATATTTCTTTAGGATCTTTTCAATATAGTGAGATTGATCCAAAGAAATTCCCTTCTCTGACCTAGTAATCTTTATTCCAAGGATTACACTCGCTTCTCCGAGGTCTTTCATATCAAAGTTGTTACTCAACAGTGATTTCACATTGTTGACGGCATGAATGTTTGAACCAAATATGAGTAAGTCGTCTACGTAGAGACATATGATAGTGCAAATGCCATTTTCAAACTTGTAATAAATACATTTGTCACTTTCATTCACTTTAAACTCATTCGACAAAATCAGGTTATCAAATTTTTCATGCCATTGTTTAGGAGCTTGTTTAAGACCATACAGAGATTTATCTAACTTACAGACCTTGCTTTCTTGCCCATGTATCACAAAACCTTCTGGTTGTTCCATATAGATTTCTTCTTCTAGGTCACCATTTAAAAAAGTTGTTTTAACATCCATCTGGTGTATCACCAGGTTATGAATAGCCGCAAGTGATATGAGCACCCTAATGGATGTTATTCTAGTGACAGGCGAAAAAGTGTCGAAGAAATCTATATTTTCTCTTTGTCTAAAACCTTTGGCTACAAGGCGTGCTTTGTATTTATCAATTGATCCATCGGGTTTTAGTTTCTTTTTCAAAATCCATTTACAACCTATAGGTTTGCAACCAGGAGGCAAGTCCACTAAGTGCCAGGTCTTGTTAGACTCTAGGGAATCCATTTCATCGTTGATAGCTTCTTGCCATAAATCTGCATCCAAAGATGACAATGCTTCCTTGAGATTTGCAGGATCCTCTTCCAAGTTATAGGCCATATATTCAGGTCCATAATCTTTAGCAACTCTCACTCTCTTACTCCTTCGAGTTTCTGTTTCGTCTTGTTTGTTGCCTTCAGAGCTTCTTATCACAAGAGCTTGACTTGGTTTGCCGCCCCCACTATTTCTCGATTTGAAAGGAAATTTATTTTCATAGAAGTCAACATCATTTGATTCTATGATTACTTTAGCATTTAGGTCGTAAAACCTATAAGCTTTACTGTTTACCGCATACCCAATGAATACACATTCATAGGCTCTACTAGCGAGTTTAATTCGCTTGGGATCGGGGATTCTGACATAAGCCAGACAGCCCCAAGTTCGAAGATAAGACAAGTTGGGTTGTCTTTTCTTCATTATCTCATAGGGAGATGTTTTGTTTTTAGATTTAGGGATTCTATTCAGAACATAGCAAACAGTCAAAATAATTTTCCCCCACCAGTGAGAGGCAGCACCAGAATTAAGCATAATAGCAACAACAAGTTCAGTAAGAGTTCTGTTCTTTCTTTCAGCTTTACCATTCATTTCAGGAGAATATGGAGCAGTAGTTTCATGTATAATTCCTTGCGTTTTATAAAACTCATTAAACAAACTAGAATCATACTTTGTTCCTCTATCACTACGAAATCTCTTAATCTTCTTATTAAATTGATTTTCAATTTTAGTTACAAATATCTTAAACATGTCAAGCGCTTCACTTTTATTTTTCATAAGATATACAAAGGTATAGTCGGAACAGTCGTCAATAAAAGTTATAAAATAGCGCTTTCCATTTCTGGTTAAAGTCCCATCAAGTTCGCATATATCAGAATGTATTAAGTCTAAAGGTTCAGATTCTCTAACTACTGATTTATGTGAACTCTTAGTTATTTTAGCTTGACTACAAAAATCACATTTTTCAAAATCCTTTAAGGATAACTTTGGAATTAAGCCTAAGTTACTTAAATTCGAAATTATTCGTTTATTCATATGACAGAGTCTAGCATGCCAAATATTAAAATCACACAACATGTAATCAGAAGGAAACATTTTATTGATTTCAACATTCAATTTAAACATGCCATCAGTAGCGTACCCTTTCCCAACAAAAACACTATTTTTAGAAATAGTGTACAAATCTGCCCCTATAGTCTGAGTAAACCCTGCCTTATTGAGAAGAAAACCAGAAACCAGATTCTTCCTTATTTCTGGAGTGTGCATGACATCCTTCAGAATTAAGGTCTTTCCAGATGTGAATGTTAGTTCCACATCTCCAATACCAGCAACATTAGTGGTGTGAGAATCTCCCAACAACACTTTCTTATCTTCAGCAGCAGTGTATGTTTTAAACATAGCACGATCATAACAGACATGGCGGGAGGCACCAGTGTCTATCCACCATCCATCTGATCCACCAACAAGGTTGATCTCAGTAATCATAGCAATGAATTGCTCTTCTGTCAAGTTAGCCTGATTAGCAGGGCCTGGCTTGTTCCTACACTTGCGTGCTATATGACCCTCTTTTCCACAGTGAAAACAGAGAAAAGGAGTAGGGCCATTTCTTGGAGGTGGTTGCTGCTTTGCAATTGGGGCCTTTGGAGGGTTCCCATTCTTGTTGATGTTCTTTGAAGGGCGATTCTGAATCTTTAGCTGTTTGTTGTTGGGCTTCAGAACTGCTCCGATGAATTTCTTTTTCTTGTTGTTTGCCACAAGAAGAACTTCATCTTTCTGGTCTTGCCTACGGGATTCTTCCTCAATTCTAAGGCGAGTTATCAGACTTTCTAAAGAGAATTCTTTTGTTTTATGCTTGAGAGAATTTTTAAAATCTTTCCAAGCAGGGGGCAGTTTGTCAATAATAACAGCAATTTGAAACTGTTCATCAAGGGACATACCTTCAGTAATGATTTCGTGAGCAATTTTCTGGATTTCATGAGACTGAGCTTCCACGGATCTGTCATCTGTCATCTGATATTTGAGGTAGCGGCTAACAGCATACTTTTTGGCTCCAGCTTCCTCAGTATCATATTTCTTCTTCAGAGCTTCCCAAACCTGTCTAGCAGTATTGCTGTCTGAGCTGTAGTAATCATACAGATCATCAGCAAGTCCATTTAGAATATAATTCTTACATAAGTAATCATTATGTTCCCATTGGGTTAATTCAGCAGCTTTCTTATCCTTTTCTGTTTGTTCAGCATTTTCTGGAACAACAGGAATGTCATCCTTCAGAACGTTGGCAAGGTTTTTCGTGGTTAGAAAAAATAACATCTTTTGTCGCCATCGTTTGAAGTGACTTCCTTCAAACCGAAACGGTTTGTTGTAGTCAAAAGCAGAAGAACCTGACCCAGTAATTTCGTCAGTAGACATGGCAGTTCGAAAATCGTCTTAAAATTGTTGTTTTGGATTTCGAAAAAATTTGAAAAAACAATTTATGCCACCGATAAGATTACTGGGATGAGTCGCGGACTAGGTCACTCTCTTTAAGACGTTTCGAGGCACTGCCCAAAGGTGCAAGGCAGACTATCAACCACGAAGTCCCCAGGATAAAACAACCCAGATCACTGTACGGAGTTCTACTGCACTGCAGAAAACCGTTCGAATTACACCCTCAATATGGCAGTCTAACGACTACCACTCGTAATATGGCACGAAGGCCACTCAAGAAAAGAGAAGAAGTAGAAGTAAGAACGGGGGAAGAAGAGAGAAAAGCCTCAGAATCGGAGTGCTTTTGGTGCGAGTTTTTCAAGTGAGGAGAGTCCTCTATTTATAGAGGAATTTCGTAACTGGATCAGAGAAATTGGTGGATCCATCAGAGCGCTCTTGTTGACCGGGCAATAGCAGTTACGTGGCACCTTGAGTCAGGGATTTGACCGGGCAAAAAGGAAGGACTGAAACAGATCATTAGGCAGATTCGGTGGAGGGCAGTTACGTAATTAACGCAACAATAAGAGATCAAACGCAAGCATTCTATTTTCAAAATTAATTAAATAATTTGTATTAAAAAATAATAATACAAGACCAAGACCAAGGCCAAGGCCGGGCCGAGCCGAGCCGGACGGATGGCGGCGGCGCGCGTGTGTGGTGGTCAACTTTGCTTGCGTTCTCCCTCCTTCACAAAATTGGGGTACCCCTTGGGGCACACCCCAAGGTACATACCTCCACCTTATATACCCTTCCAAAGTGTGGTATCCCTCCTATGTCGGACTTCTCATTTTTTTTCAATTCACAACCACACTAGTTCATTAATGTCACCATTAATACCAACAATTCCTTCAATAATTATTCATCATTTTCAACAATAATTAAGTTTGGTGTGTGGTTAAAATAATAGGGATAATTAAATTTAGGGTAGGAAGTGATAGTGGTACAATCTTGGTGGGGATCTTGCATATATAGAGCAATAAAAACACAAGAAAATTAAGATGGGATTAAGGTGTAATTTCTGTTTTTATCCTTTGTAACATGATGACTCTGATTTTAGTAATTTGAAAAGAAATAAAAAAAATAAGACCCTGTTATTTAATATTTTTATTATTATAGCCCGTGATTTTAGTTTCCACTAAATTTATATTATTTAGCATGTTATTATAACATGTCATGTGGAATTTAGATTTCATGTTACATTAAATTGCCACATTATCAGTGTGACATCAGTATTCAATAAATAGTTGTCATATGCCAAAGAAGAAAAACAAAACAAAACATAATTATATTGACTAAAAAAGAAATAAAACTCTAAATTACAAAGATAAAAAGTGAAATATTGCGCAGATGTATTCATTGAAGTTGGAAGCTGAAATTAATCATTTTTTTCTTTTTTTTTTTTCCTTTTTCATCCTTGTAAATGTCGACATAATAATAATGAGGTAACAATTTAGTGCGTATGAAACAAAAATCTCACGTAGCATGTCATGTCAACAAGTCACATTATCTTGGTCAGATAAAAAATGATATGAGATATTAAAATAATGAAAATCTTGATTTGAACTATAAATATCAAATATTTACTAGAATTAATTTATATATTTAGTGAATGTAAAGGTAGATGGCTAATAAGATCATCACCCAGTTACACCGATGCTTCCTCTAGTCATTAATAATCATAGTGTTCTATACCATTTCTTTTACTCCAAAATTTGAATATAAACAATAAAAATGTCATATTTTAATGTCTAAAATACAATTAAAAGAAGTTAATTATACCATATTTAATGTGAAATAGCTACTCTTAAGTTTTAAATATTGCTCATGACATATTTGTGACGATTATTGTCGCACCATTAGCATTTTCTTCTTTAAAATTTGTTATATCATAATGTTGATGTTTTGTTAAAGCATGATCTAACTTTGTTTTTTTTAGTGTGACTGAACCTATAACTGTGTTTTGTTAAAGCATGATCTATATCAAAATGGTAATGTTTTTTGTTTTGTTAAAACATTATCTATAATTGGAATAAAAAGTTGGACTAAAAGTTAGATGCTTTTATATAACTAAATTTTGATTTACTAGGTTTAACAAATTCTTATTAATTTATTAATATTTTTATGAAATATTTAATTGTAGTTTTAGCTCCTCTATTTTCACTCATTCTTATAATTGGTCTCCTATTTTAAAATGCAACAATTTTAGTCACTCCTTCAAATTTTTTAGTTAAAAAATTGTGATTTGATATCTTTTAAATAATGTGACATACAACTTCATTATATAGAACCATCTGCATGTAATAGTTTTTTATATGTTATTGATTAAATTACATAAATAAATCATTTTTGTAGTTGAAACTAAAATTTTTAGAGTGTTTTATTGTAATTTTAAAGGTATTAATTATTCAATATCATTGTATCATATGTCATGTTGTTTAAAATATGTCACATCAAAATTTTTTTAGTTGAAAATTTGAATAAAAGAATATAACAGTTAGATTTTAAAATAGGAGACCAAAGTCACAATTAAACTTTTTTTTTTTTATGAATAAAATGATGCATTAACAATTATACTTTTTATGAATAAAGTACACACATGTATGTCTCAAAAAAAAGTACATACACATATATCACTAGAGTTGATGGACCATTTACTAGTTTTAAAAAGTGACATGCGGTGTCACAATAGTATCCGAAAGAAATAAAAATATTTTAAAGTCTCTAAACTAATATTTTATTTGTCATTTATGTCTCTATTATCAACTTTATTTTTATTTTCTGTTTATTTTACTGAGTTGTTAAACTTTTTACTCATTACACATTTATGTTACATCAAAGTTGACATTTATTCAAACCAACTTAATATTCATGTTAACAAAAACCAAAATGACATTTAACTAAAACATATCTTATTTCTAATACCTATCAAACTATAAGAACCCTAACTCTTACTCCCCATTGTTATCTTTCCAAAAGGACACATCTCTTCTCTTCTTACTTTTCTTTTTCTCTCTATCACAATCATTCACCATTGTTTTTAACAATAAGAACAACCCTTGCTAACAAACAACACAAGCTTAAAAAAAGTAAGTATTTCATTAAAATTTATAGAAAGAAAAAGTGAGAATGAGATTTAATGATTTTTTTTTAATCATATTTCATTTTATTCCAATTATTTTGAATCTATCAAAATAAAAACAAAATGAAACATTTGACAATTCTAGTCCATTTGGCTTCTTTCCATCACTAGCGAGACTAACGGTAATGGTTACTAATGTTAGAAATGAGGTTATTAGGGAGTTGAATTTCAAGATAAAGTTGAGTGAGGATATAAGAACTAATGTCCAAGCTAATTTCTTAGAAGAGGAAAACCCATGATTGTGTTTGTTGAGATTGAGGTTGAGAGTGTTTATAAAGGAAGGTGGATGAGTATTTGGTTGAGTCTTTAAAGGGGGAGATTCATATTTTTTTAAAGTCACCGAGAAGACATGTGTCTTAAATAAATGTCATTTTGGTCTCTCCTAACATGAATATCAAATTGGATGGAATAAATGCTATATTCCTTGCCACATAAGTGTATGATGTGGAAAAAACTTGACAACTAATCAAAACAAGTAGAAAATTGGAAAAAAAAAGTTGATGGTAGATACATATATGACTAACATAATATTAATTAAGGAACTTTAAAATGTTTTTTTTAGGGACTATTATAACACCACGTGTCACTTTCAAAGACGAAAATGAGTGTTTACTTCAATTCTGTTTCTATCCCTTCGAAGTGTTAATCCCTTCTTCTCCGTGTTAGAGTTAGTTTATGTTAGTTGCATGTTGGTTGTAACAGTAACTTTGAGATCTATGTATAAATAACATCCTACACCTATTGTAATTAACAATTTTCTTCATTTTATCAATATAATTCTATTTCTACTTTTCTCTCTTAAATACTTGATATCAATATGTTACATATTTTATTACTCTCGTAAAACAAAAACAACTTCTTCTTAAATGGTTTTGTATGGATTGTTTATGATTCTTTTTTGATCCCTTTGCATATATTAACCTTTTTATGATTTTAACCCTTTTTGAATTAACAAATTCGAATGGGACTTGTCAAAATGACTAGTTCAGAAATTCTAAATACTCATTTGAAAATTTTCAAGATTTTTTATACATATGAGTAGGTTTGAAGTCTGAAAGTGTAAAATATCTTTACATTAACATTTTACGTCTCTAGATTCTTCAGTCTGAAAATGTAAAAAATCTTAAAAAATTACAAGTTTATATTTAGACCTCTAGATTTTATCTAAAAAAAATTATGTTCCAATTGGTTAATTTGAAAAAAGTAAAAATCAATAAAAAAGAACTAAATTTTATAGACTCTTGATAATGTATGAGGTGAGAAGAGAAACTCTCATTTATTAAAATTTTCTTTCGGCCTGAGCCCAAGTAAAATGGAGATGGACTGGTCTAGTTTCATATGAGGTTTTACATTGGGTAATGACCCAAAATATTCAAGGTATATATATATGAACATTAAATCCAAGCCCAAAGAAGTAGAATCCAAAACTCACGGAAAAAGGTATTAACCGTATTTAGAGCTAAAATTTGGACCAAAAGAATTAGGGGTGTGCAAAAAATATAGTTAATTGGACTGCATTCATAAACTGAATTGCACTGCACCAGAAAAGCTCAAACCAATTAAATGGTTTATGAACTGCACCATAAATTTTAAAAGGTCCAGTTAACTAAACTTTTTTTAAAAAACCAGTTTGAACCACTTTCAAACCTTTTTGTATTCAATATCATAAAATTATTTGTAAATCATCTCATAAAATATTATAAATGATATTATTTAATCAAATAAAAACATCCAAAAATATAAAAAAAACAAATACATATTACTATGAACAAAAACAAAAATAAAAAAGTTATATATATATATATATGAAATATTGGTCAGAGTGTGGTGTGCTCACATTCCGTCTAGGCATGGCAACGGGGCGGGGCGGGGGCTGATTTTGCCTCCTCCACCCCCGCACCCGACTAATCGGGGAAAACCCGCACCCGCCCCCATTTCATAGCGGGTGTAGAATTTAGGCCTCCATCCCCGCCCGCAACGGGGTTCGGGTTTACCCGTCCGCACCCGCACCGTTCATATATATATATAAAATTATAAATTTAAAAATCATATCTATTATAATTAATATAATAAAATAATTGTTATTAGACAATTATAAAATAAAAAAATATTTTCTATAGAGATAAGATTATAATTTTTAATATTTAAAAAAATATTAAGTATATTCAATATGTATATGTATATAAAATTTAAAAATTACATTAATATTACTTGCGGGACGGGTTCGGGTGCGGGGTGAATATCACCACCCCCGCGCCCCGCCCCCGCCTCCGAATTTTAATTTCGGGGAAAATCCGCACTAGCACCTGCACCCAATCAAAGCGGATTTTCCCCGCCCAAATCAAACGGGTTTGGGTGGGTACCCGCGGGTGCGGGTTATATTGTCATCCCTAATTCCGTCCAAGCCTTAACGCATAACAGAATCTTATAATTCTGGCGCAAACTAAACGTATTTATGCATGTATTTATACATGTATTTATGGGGTGTGGATTGATGTGTGTTAAAATTTCTATACATGTATTTATGCTTAATTTTACGGATATTTATCCAAAACTCATATTCATATTGCCATTTTTACTGATAACGGATATTCCAATTAATTTTAAATAAATTCGATATCATCTTATAATTTAGATCAATCGTTACTTTACCTCTACAAAATTGACTTTTAAAAATAAGTTATTGACTCAAAATCACTTAAAAATAAATTTTTGTTACAAATAATACAATTAAACTGGTTTTAGAACCAATTTTTTTTTTTTTTATAAAAAATAATTAAAACTGATTTTAAAATCAATCTTTTAAAAAATTCACTGAAAAACCGATTTTAAACAATTTAATAAAAACCAGTTCGAATTGGTTTTAATAAAAAACTAGTTTCAAACCGGTTCAAACATACTAAACTGGTTTATTATTATAAACCGGTTTTAAACCGGTTTTAAACTGAACTGTAACTGGTTCAAAAAATAACCGATTTTTTTTAAAGTGGTTTTTAAAAACTGAACTGCACTATTAATGTGGTGCAATTCAGTTTGGTTGTTGGAGTATGCACACCCCTAAAAAGAATACTAAGTAGAGTCAAAGCTTTCTTAATTTATTTTTTATTTAAAAAGTAAATTTAAAGTGAGAGGATGATACTTTAGTTCAAGATACATAAGACTTAAAGTTCACTTAACATTAATCAAAGAATTTACAGGGAGCCTAATCTTTCTTAAAAAAATTGAAATTTCTATGAATATAATGGTTAGCTTAGAGTTCCACATGCATAATATCACATAAATTTGGTGTTATTTAGAGAGAAAATTATACTTTTTAGACTGTCATAATGCGTTAGTTTTGTGCCCTTAGAGACGTTGCATGTATTCTTTTTTTAGAATAAAAGTTTCACATGTTCATATTGGCATAATAAAAGATAAAATAAGATATAGTTAACTTAGTCTATTTTAATTTAATGTTTGATAAATCAATATAATATGATAATTTAATGTTTGACTAACCTATATTATATATGACTAACATATTATATAATTTAATGTTTAATAACTTAACCTATTTTAATGTAATATTTTTGGCGGATTAAAGAGACGAAACAACTTAACAGACCATTTCAAACCTTGTAAGATGGCGGGTAAAATGGACCAATTTTAGTGACATCTATTCTCCTCCCTCCCTTCGTATATATTAACATCGCACCTCTCTCCTTCCTTTCTTTGAACCAAAGTACCTGATATTAATTAATGTATTTTAGCGAAATGAATGCACAATCAAATCAAGGAAATCTGATTCCCTCATTCCACATAATAGTATCTAGGATATTTGATTTGTATGTCACAGCAAACCTACTAGAATATGTTAGTATGAAATGAATCCTTTCACTTTCACTGCAAAATGTATTTAGTTTACTCACATCATTGCATGACGGGGTGATGTATCAGCACTACGTGAATCCTTTATCCATTTGATTTAGTGATCACAATTTTACCACCAAAATTTCTAAGTTCTCATTTGCTTGTCTCTCTTTGAAACTTCACTTGTTAACTTAACACACAAAGTTTCCTTAACAAGGTACAACGTTTTGTAAACCCACAATCTTTTTTATGCGATGTTTGTTTTCAATGTGGTGTGTTTTCGTACTTGAATGCTACATGCTTGTGAAAATGCCTGAACGAACATATGAATTTGTTGCAAAATAAATTCTCTACGAGTGACTTTATAGTGCATCATGGGTACAATACAAGTCGTTATATGAAGAGAGAGATTTTTTTTTTCTCTCTTAATGTAACGGCAAGTAGTCATTTGTACCTTGTAGGATCCATGTTCGGGGACACGGTGTTCAAGTGATCGATCGGGAAGAAAAACTAGCAAGCAAGTTTTATAAATAATTAATACTTGGCACTAAGGTTTTAAATTGCAGTAATGTGATGATCCTATATATTGCGGAGAATCGCGATCGGAGGCAGCTGATGCTAACTCAATTGCAGCCAAAGACTTTTTCTGAAATATGTCTTATATATGCTTAAACTTTACAGCCAAAGACTTTTAGATTTTGGACTCATTTGATAACATGAGTTAAAGAATCTAGCTTCTGTCATGCCAAATCCATTTGAATGTCATCATATGTATAGGTTTGTTGTCCTCATTCTTCTAAAGTATTAATTTTTCTTTATCACTTTGCATTCTTAGGAAACCACTTGACATGGCATGCACGTGTTTTATCTTTCTCAACTCTTAGGATCTTTGTTTAGAGTTAGAAGAAGGGCAAAGCTTGCAAAAAGAGTTTTGGCTAGAAGGATAATGTACTAAGGGCTTGTTTGTTTGGATTAAGTTATTTGAGTTTATACACTAACATAACTACATAAGTACTTGTGTGACTGTTTGAGACAGTTTATGAAAACAGCTTATTTCTATAATCTTTCAAAGATAGTTTACGAAAACAGCTTATAACTTATATGAAAAGAATTTGACTTTATTTTATCTTTTTCTTTAGAAGTAACTTATACAATAAACATTTATACTATAAGCTTTTATTAAACTGTTTATTCAAATAGATCCTCAATATTATTGAGTTCTGCTCTTATGTTGACTTAGTTTCCCTGTGATCTTCAACATAATATTCAGAAAAAATGCCAATTTTCCTCATCTAAGTCACAACATTCAAATGCTTAAGCTTCAACACGGTTCAGTCAAAGAAGGTGGGTGGGGTGAGAGGTATAAAATCTAATTAGTATGTGTACCATAAGCAATCCTAGAATATACAGTTCAAACACAAACATTTAATTCACAGATAATACCCTTGTAGTTCACCATAACCCACATTAAGAACATTCCATTTTTCATAATTTTGTGGCCAATATTCGCACAACTAAAATATCTTGTTTAGTAATCTTTGTGGCCAACATTCTTTTCCTTAAAGAAATCAAGTAGCATTAATAAGAAGAATATCATAAATGTTTACTGATAAGTCACAATATGGTCCCAATCGCATGTGCCATCATTTTATATATGAACCTTCCTTTTGCCTGTCAGAGTTATTAAGGATTTATTGCCAATTTGACTTGTGGCCCTTAGTTTATAGAATGCAATTTATTACCAAACTTTCCTTAATAATTGCAAAAAATAATCCTAGTTAGTTTTACAAGACTGTCTATTTTGGGTCTCAATCAGTAGAGCCTGTTTGATTTGGGTCTAGTCATGTGGTGATATACAGTTCTTTGGATGGTTGAGAATTGAGATAATTGAAGTATTAGACATGTAGATCACTTGAGATGCAGAGATATTGAACATTTGTGAAATAAGTTGCGGTCACATTTATTTATTTATTTGTCTATACGAAGTATAGATAGATACCAGACATGACATTGATGTGTAGACATCACTAATAATTTGAGAAAATAGAAGTGATTGACATCAACATATGTCGGAGACCAGTTACATTTTCAATCTGAAGTGTTCATGCATAATAGATTATTATATCTTGAATTTGATTAGAGTTCAGTTTGCTTGATGGTTCAAATTAGGATACTGGTTGGTTTTTGACATAACATGTCCATCATAGTCATTATTAGCTCTCTATAGAGTGATGGACCCTGCCTAATGTGATGGATGTTGCCAATATATTCGACCATATTCCCTATTATTTGCTATGTTAATTATGGATTGATGGTCAAGAATCAGCAGGTACAACATCAACTTATAATTTTATTATTATTATTATTATTATTATTATTATTGATCAGTTTTGGTATCTGTTCATGAGTAGGTTTTTACTAGTACATGCATACTAGAGACTAAATTAATTAAAATATCACTGGTTTCAAGTTCCTGATGCATAAATGATAGAAGGGTAGTTGTCTCTTCAGTTATTGTTATACAAAAGTATGGGTAGGAATAGACCATACCAACCCATAGGAATTTACGGTATAGCCTATGTCTGGTCCAGGTCAGATTAGGTTTTCTTTTAAACAAACAAGACCAAGACTTATAAAAAAACTAATTTAGTTAAAAAGATCAAACTAAATGCCTAATAAATCCTTTTAGGCCTATTTACATAAATATAAATAATATTTTTATTACTACTATAATTATTATATTAAATTTGATATTTTTGTTAGATATTAAACTTTTAGTAATTTAAGCATTTAACCTTCTTTCGTTTTTTACATATTTAAATTTATCATTATAAAATAGAATTGGATTAGAATGTCATATAAAGTCAGATTTTTTAAAATGTCATGTTAAATATCAAAATAGAACTTTATTTCATTGACATATTATCTTGTTAGTCTATTTAAATATATATCTAATTACTTATTCAAAGATGTTAAAATGAAATAGACTTTTAAGTAGGATAACAGACCATATCAGACTTTCATCAAGGTTATTCATAAATAGTAAGCCTACGACGTACCACAAGTCAGACTTAGACCTTGAATTTTTTTGATAGGTCAGACTCAGGTTTTGCAAATTCTAACTCTAACTCGACCTAAATTATTCCCTTCAAGAAGGCACAGTGAAAGAATAATTCTCTTGTATATGTGATTGATCT
The DNA here is from genome assembly GCA_037974735.1 of Cicer chorassanicum. Classification (NCBI taxonomy): domain Eukaryota; kingdom Viridiplantae; phylum Streptophyta; class Magnoliopsida; order Fabales; family Fabaceae; genus Cicer; species Cicer chorassanicum. The sequence goes on along the minus strand of JBBPBP010009778.1, from coordinate 7,193,918 downwards.
ATGTTAACTAATGGAAAATCTGACTAAGTAATTATCAAAATTTTGTTTTTGTTAACACTTCAATCATAGTAAATCTTTCCTAATTTTAGCTGTCTATACTCCATAATCTGACCAGTTTTTATTTCCTTGTGCAATAAGGGAATCTCTTTTACATTATTTCCAATCAGGAGGCAAGACAGGATATGCAATGGTACAATAATTGACCCTTAATATTTCTCTCTTTCAAGTTACTGCAAACTCAGCACAATTTTGTAGACAACTTCTATATAAAAGCATTTCAAATTTTCTGACATGTTTGGTCCTGAGTACCAGAGCTGAGAATGTTTTGTTTTGACGTGCAGATTGATAGTAAGTTTGTTGAAGCTTTAATTTCTTACTTTTGACAATTGTGGCCACTCATTAGCACTAATTCTACATATTTGAGGTGTGACTTGTATTTAATTTTAACTAGTTTTGGTGGGAGAATAGATATTTCTCTATTGTTTGCAATAAGAGTATGTAGGTTTTGGTGGCACATTCTTGGTGGAGCCATTTATGGATATACTGATATCACTGTTATGGGCACAAAATTATGTTGACTAGGACTGAGAAGTTTGAAACGATTCTTGATATTTTGTGAATAATTACAATCAAATTCAGTTGACACGACCTTAATTATGACCGTGTTAAAAACACAGACATAAAAAACGTTGATGTTGTAACTCATATTGCAGTCGCAGACCTTTTAGAAAATCAAGCCTAATACTACAGTGATTTCTTTCCACTTTCATAGTTTTTTTTCTTCTTTGTTTAATAAAAAAAGTTACATATCTAAAAGGAAGATGTGGATGCTGTAACCATATCAAAAACAGAACAAAACTCACATCTAAATAGATTTTTACATTCATTACTTTTCTTTTCCCTTCTTGTTGGTGCTATACAAACATGTAACCCAATTTAGCATGGTTTTGCAGCTTAAGGGGTATGATTGTTGATGGAAGAGAAATCTTGGTTACTTCAAACCTCAGTTGAATTTCCACTATTCCCATTTAACAGGAACCATCCATGATGAAATCCAACATTATAGAAGTAGTCAGACAATTTTCTATGATCCACTATCCATATAACAGATTTGCATTAATCAAATTATTGACTCTGAAATGCTTTGTAAAGAGGGTCGCCAGGATTTTGACCTTTGAACAGCAGCAGGATTTGTGGACCCTCCCCTTTGCCTCTGTCTCTCTGCTCTACCTCCCTGGAATTCATTATGCAGTTTAGCTTCAATAGTTCAATACTAATTAAGCTTCTAAAGTAAAAATGAAGGTAAAAAGCAGTGTTTGAATTTTTGTCTTTAACCCTCCGGTTTTTTAGAAAAAAGGGTCAGTTGATCCGGAGTTCGACTAATTTTTTTTAGTCGAAGTTATACTCTTCATCGAAGATGGATTCATTTTTAATTGAAGTTCATTTTTGAAATTTTGTTTCTAGTAAAACATCTGTTTAAAGTTTTGGATTATAATTCCTTTTTTAATGATAATTTTCTTCAAAAGAGATGCTATTGGCTATTGCTAGAGTTTCATATAGTTTTTGACAAGGATAATAATAATTGCAATTGCATGTCATATTGATAGACCATGTGCCATGTGATGTAAGAGTTGGTAGATTGATCAAATTCTTTAGTGGATTCACTATTAAGATTGATTAAAAAAAATAAACATCCTACTATAATATAATATATCATGGAAGGTATAAAAGAAAAGGAAGAAACGGACCATTGATATCAGAATATGAGATATATGTACCTGATATGTCTTTCCTTGGTCAGACTCTTCTCTTTTCTTTGTCTCAAAATCTGAACCTTGCTTTCCTAGCTGCACTGTATCTTCCTCTGTTTTCCTTGTCTTTGCATGCTTCTTTGCCTTCAATACCTTCATAACTTCTAAAACCACAAAAAATAACAAGAAAAAAAAAGTTTAAGAACATGAAAAACAACAAAATAGAAAATGACCCTTTTCATAAAACTATCAGAAAAGAAGGAATTCAATTCAAAGATCTAACATCATGACACACATATATGGTTCTAAATTTCAGTTAAAGTCAAAGTTGCGGTTACATGGCAAACTTTAATATTGCATCAAAATTAGGACATATTACATAGAACTCTAAAACTTTTATACTAAAGCCAGAATTAAAGTTGCAGACTACAATTTAAAACTATGCGGACAAACATACATACCTTGATTAGTGATGAGCCTATAAGCATGACCAAGATTAAGAGTCTCATTAGGCCTAAGCAACTTAACACGAGTAAAACGAACTGTCTTGTTTTCTTCTTGATTTTGTTCTTGTGGTTGAAGAGGTAATGGTATTATCAAAGAAACATAGTGACCAGGGTTTGTTTTCATAACTTCACTTGCAGTAACTGGCCAATACAATCTATCTATCTTCCCACATGGATGTTGGATCACAAGTACTGCAGCATCCACAGCTTGACAATTTCCCATAGCAAATAAGATGAAGAAAATTGGTGAGAGAGAGAAAGAGAGAGATAAGGGAGAAGTGAATGAATGAAGAGAGGGAAGGAAATGAAATAAGCAAAAGTCTCTATCTATACAGCTCCTACTAGCACCCCACAAATATAGTAAAATCAAGTTCTAAGAGGTTTAGTCTTTGTTTTTGTTCTTCTCTTGATAACTAAATATCATGTTATATATTTGCTTGGCAAGTCAATGTAAGCTTAAGAGTTGTTGCATAGGGAAGGGTGTGAATAAAAAATATTGTGAAGTTTGGTGTTGTTTAATATACTACTCTCCTTCTATTAAATAAACAACAAGGGTTAAAGAAGTTAATACTAATATTATTAGTTTTGTTGATGGTTAATGATCCTCTAATCTCATTTATTAAAAAAAATAACAAAAAAAAATCAAAATTATTATATTTAATAAATGTTTTAATTTTTTGATTATGTTTTCATATATACTATTATAAAAAACTGTGAGACATAAAAATATTTACTAACAATATTAAAAAGACAACCATCTTAAACAAAGATATAAAAATAATTTAAA
>JBBPBP010009778.1:7172249-7185525 GCA_037974735.1 Cicer chorassanicum | reverse complement strand
AAAAAAAAAAAGACTATTTCTTGTTCAAACATGACTCACGTAGGGGACTACACTTCACAATTATTTTAGTAAAGATTCTTAACCCTTTGTGGCCATCAATATGGCAATCCATTAATTTTTTATTTATTATGGTCATGAATTTTCTAATGTTAAGACATTTAAATATAGTAGTTGATGGAATACAATCTCAATAATGTTACATATTTGCAACTTTGTGGGGGTTGCACCAAATTCAGGTTATGTATGGCTTTGTACCTTAGTTTTTAAAGATTCTCTTTATTTTATTTTTTTAATTTAAAAGCACTTACCAAACATTGGACTATTGAAATGCTCTTATTGGTGGGGACTGTTAGTTCTTTTGTTGTTGTGAAGGACATGAATTAATATTGCTTTCTTCACATTCTTCCCCCCCATGATAAATACAAAACCATTCCATCCAAAAAGTAAATCTATATTAATTTATAATCCCCAAAAATAATATGCAATTTGTCGTTGTATTTGATCATTTTATGTATATTAATAAAAACAATAAATATAAGAAAAAGAGTAATATTTTCCTAAATTTATTGATTTATTATTATTATCATAATAAAAAATAATAATTTAAAAATAATGTATATAATATTAATCAAATGACACATTTAATAGAAAAAACAATTCAAATTGAATTGAAAATTGTACCCAACACTTTTTTGAATTTTTTTAAAAAACGTGACAGTTATTGTTGAAAGTAGGGATTAATATATTGTATGAATCTAAATATCTGCTTTATCAAAATAAAAAAAATCTAAAAATCTGATATCTTGATGGCATTGGTTACTATATATTGGGATTTGGGAAGAAGGTGGAGGGAAAAGCAGATGCAATGAGTTTTTGGACACAGTGAAGTACCGAACAGTGCAGGAATTTTTCAGTTCTCTGATGCATGTCCAGTACATTTTTTCAGGGGAAAACTGCATCTGTGTCATTTGCATAAGCTTTGGGGACCTACAAATTAAATAATAAGGTTGTGAAAATGAGATATATATTATAGTGTCTTCAAATCATGTTTGGTTTCTTTTCTTTGATTTTTTTTACTTCCTAAACATTGTTTACATTTGTCTCACCATTATATTATTACATATATTTTTAAAGTTTGAGTTGAATCTTACTTATTTACAAAATCAATTTATAAAATAAGAGACGTTTCTCCTTTATAAATATATTTTTAAACTATATTTCATTTAAAAATTATTAAAATATATTATTTTCGATCTCGAATATAAACGATAAAAAAATTATGTTTGATAGTCTAAAATATTAGTAAATGTTTTTATATCAAGAAAATATAAATAAATGTAAACTATTTTTATTAAATTTAATGTTATTATTTCATGATTATCATTAAATTAATGAATTTAAGTTATATACATTAATTGCAATTACAACTATAAGATCATTAGTAATGTTTGACTTTTGCTATTGCTACTTACAAAACCATCCACATGATTTGTCATGATTTACTAATGGTGTAAATTTTTTTACACTGACAATGCATACAAATTAAATTCTAAATTAATTTAGATTTTATTTGTTGATTTAGAATTTGAAAAAATGATATTATTTTGTTCTTTTAGCCAATGTGATTTTTTATATAGGAACCAATTAAGCTAACGAATCAAATCAGACAAGAATGTATCAATTGTTTGCAAACCAATCTTTATTCCAAAATCTAAAATTGGACATGCTAGTGATAAATAAGGAATAATTAAGTTAGATTCCGTAAGATTATTCAAGAAGTCTTTAGTAGTAGCTCCTCAAATTTAGTTGGAACAACTCTTCAATCATGATGATGCTAATACTATTAATAAACTCTCTTGTAACTTCTTTTCAGATGCTAAAAAAATATTGTTGTTATCAAATATCTAGCCAACAAAGATGACAAGATAGGTTAAATACCACATGTGGTCCCTTAACTTAATTTCGATTAACGATTTACTCTTTTATCTTTTCTTTTTTCCGATTTGATCCTTTATGTTTTTAAATAATTTCAACGTTGCCCTTTAAGGGGGCTCCGTTAAGAAAAAGTTAAAAAATTTCTCATCTGGATCATTGCATATGTTCATCAAACCTCTAGGAACGATTGTCACTGATCTGAAGTGATGTCTATAGAGTATAAATACCACATAACTTCAGTTTTAACGAATTAATCCTACTACCAAACTCAAAACAAACTTTGAACATTTTTCTGAAATATTTCTAAAACATAAAGGGTAACTTTTTATGAACACATAGAAGAGATTTTTTTAACTTTTTCTTAACGAAACTCCACTTAAAGGGTAACGCTGAAATTATTTAAAAACATAAAGGACCAAATCGAAAAAAATAAAAATAAAAGACTAAATCGTTAACTGAAATTAAGTTAAGAGACCACGGGTGGTATTTAGTCTGACAAGATAAAAAGAGAGAAACATCATTTAAACAAATATTTAGATGACAAGATACAAAGAGAGGAACATGTCATAATTCAACAAATCATTGTTAAACAAATTCAATACACAAATATTATTCATAACATGTGAATTTTGTAGAGTTTTTTAAACAAGGATATTGACGAGGATAATTCTTATTATAATCAAAGTTTTACTGAAGTTATTTTGAAGCCAATAGAGAGAAAAACAAAAACAAAAACCTAGAACACACTTATTTTTTATAATATTCGTTTCATAATTGGTTCTCAATATACTATTCAGTGTAGCTTTTCTTTTACTTTTGCATTTTTATCTCTTTTTTATTTTCTTTTTTCTTTGGTAAGTTGGATGTTTCCCCATGTTCTTATTTAATCAACTTTTAACTTTAGAAAAAAAAATTAAATTTTATTTTCCAATTTTCTTTTTATTTCCATGGAACATATATGTTCATTGAGGGTAATTTGAAAAATACAAATTATTTTTTTAGTACTTTGAAAATATTAAATGAAACTAACTATTTTTCTTAAATAGTCTGAAAGTAATTTTTTATTTATATAATTTACTAATTGTTTATTATTATTATTATTATTATTTATTTTGAAAATTTTATTGTTATTATTTACAATACAAATGAGCATGTGATTAGGCTGTTCGGGTATTACCTAAATGCCTAGAACCTATAGGATATACAAAATGGGGATAGTATTCAAGGCTAATAGGACACTTTAATGGTCCTTAATCAGCATTGCATCTCCATGATATTTGCATATCTAGTGGAAAAACAAAACAATCAATTTAAGCGTCAACAACGGAGATTTATTTATGTTTTAAAGGTTGGAGACTTTGTAGCTAGATTGGAGCTAGCACCAAATGAATGATTCATATCTTTTACCATAATAATAATAAATCGGTCAAACCTTGGGTTAACGGCTCGAGAGAAACTTTAAAATGAGCCTTGTTATCATGAGTAAGTTTTTTTTATAGTATCATTACGTTATCAACACATTGTGTGGTCTTGTAAAAATAAATTGAAGATTTAACAATTATGAACTTTTGGAGGGGCATGTCCCTTTTGCAAGAACGAATAAAATATATCACGAAGAAGAACTATGACTTTTAATTTGTTCTCACCTAAATCACTTGTGTTTCACTACTTTCTAGTTCTTCTTCAACCAAATTAATCACTTGAGTTCTATGATAGAGCCTTGTCCTCTCTTTAGATGGGGAATGAGCTTATTCGACTTTGTGTATTAGTAAGCACAATCTTTTTATCTTTTTATAATGTATACATGTTAATCTAAAAGATTCTTATTTCGTGACATTAACGAGCTTTAGAGATTGCGTCGTATATTAAGTATATTTAGAGAAATGATTCAAGTGATTCAAGCGAGTAATTGTTAGAACTTGTGTTGGATTGTTGAGAAATGTTGCAAATATGTGAATAAGAAAAAAATGTAAAAAAAATGATGATAGCAAAAAGAAGACTTACTCTTAAATAGGCCCGGTATCGGTCATGATAGCAAAAAGAAGATTTACTCTTAGAATTTAGAAGACTTATATATAACTAGAATATAATCCGTGCAACTTGCATGGGATATATAAACTTTAACATATTAGTAATATTGTGAATAAGATTTTAAATTTTCAAAAATAATATGATCTATTTATTTTGTTTGTAGAGTACTTTTTTCAAGTAAATTTATTTGAGTAATTATTATATATGAGTTGACAAACACACATTTGAGAATATGTAAAATATTTTGCAGAACGTAATTGCAAATAATTCATATTTAGTATTAAAAATTCATAGTGAAGATCATCCTACAAAAAAAATTCATAAATTATATTTAGTGTTAAAAATCTTAAAAGTATTTTAATAAATATTAATATATGTAATTATCTACCGCAAAATCAGATTAGTCATGCTCTTTTTTTGTGTTGTCAAATCTAAATTTATAGTCAAAATATTGTTAGAATAATTATAAAATGATTTTGTCATTTGGTATTCATTTCATTATAATCCTGTCAAAGAAATGACAAATCTAAATTCCAATATTTTGAGTATGAGACTTCTATACAGTATGACTTGAGAATTTTCACAAACAACTCGTATGTACGGTTGAGTAGAAGTAAAACGGATGCAGAAACTTCAAATTGATAGTATTTTTAAAAAATTTGACAACAAAAAATATCTCCGTAAAAAAACAACAAATAATTTTTTAATCTAAATATCAAATATTATTCTTTTATCTATAAATGGTAAATAGTTTTCTCCCGAAGACACAATAATAACACTCATATAAAACACAATATGGACAATTTTCTTTGTCTTTTGGGTAGCCAATATATTTTTATGTCGTAGATAAGATCAAATATGTCTGCAAAAACAATACTCTAACTAACAACAATCAAGGTTTTGAGAAAACTGAGCAAATAGGTCTAATATGTTACAAAATACCACTTACTCAAAAGCTATTTGTGCAAAAAAAAAATTCAACTATATCTATTTCTTTGAAAATAATTGGGTTGCAAGGCAATAATCGTAGAGATTGTTTGAAGAAGTAGAATAGTATATTTGTAACTCATGACACATTAATAGTTATACATAATATTATATGCTAAATAATAATAATAATAATAATAATAATAATAATAATAATAATAATAAAATGTGTGTTAAATCAAATTGAAAGTTGAACAATAAGGAGAATTGAAGAGGAAAATCATTTTAGATATGTCACATAGAATTTTTTTGTTGAGGTGACAATATTTAAATGAAATATCACTATGTGGGAGTCTATTTTAATATATATAATAGATATACAATAGAAGCAAAATAGAAGCAATGGGACAAAAAATGTGGCAAGATTGGTCCAATTAAAGAATATGCGAGGAAAAATACACATATTGACTGTGAGATTCTGAAGGGTGGAGATAAAGTAAATTGTCGAAGTTGTTTAATGAAGAAATAATTTAAACTTCTACTAATTTATTAACTTATGATGGTTTATTTATGCAAAATAAGAGGAAGGGGCCAAGGCAACCACAACTCTGGTCAATGTTTGCGGCCAACAACGAATGCACCAATTGATCAAGGTTCCTAGCCACCACATGATTAAGCTTCCTATTATATATGGCAACGTGGTGGGACGAGACGGGTTTTACTTATCCACCCTACCTCCGATTTCTCGAAAAAAAACATGCACTCATCACCCTTTGAATTGAAATTTTGATCTTCATCTATGTCCCTCTCCCGAGCCCATCATATATAAAACAATAAACTTTAAAATTATATTATTATAATTAATATAAGAAAATAATAATGATTAGAAAATAATAAAATTACATTATATTAAATTAACATATTAAATAAAATGATATTAAATAAAATTTTGAAATGTACAAAAAGATATTAAATAAAATGAATAAATAAATAAATCTATATAAAAATTAAAAATAATAATAAATTCACTAGGTAGGTATCCATATGCGGCCGAATTTTCAGTTAGAGTTTTGAGAAAAATCAAGCCCGCATTTAATCAAAACGAAATTTTCCATAATGCAATTTGTATTGTCATGTCTTCTTTCCAACCACCAATATTTATTTTATGTTTTTCAAAAAAAAAATTAATTTAGTTATTTGTGGTGGCTTTTTTAGTTTTAAAATTTTGCAAAGATTTTGTAATAGTCTAAAACCTCAAAAATTTATGACGAACAAACACAAATTTAAATAAATATATTAAATTGTGAAGGCTCATACCACCACAAATTTTACAACCAACTCAAATTTGAGAGTTTTTTGTTGTCACAAACTAATGTTAGTTTTCTTGTAGTGAGACAATACAAGCAAAAGTCCTAAAAAATTAATCTTCAACTTCAACTATTTCTCTATTATCTCTAACTCATTTTTCTTCTTTAGTAAATATGTTATAACCTCTTCGACATGATCACTGATCTCATAAACAAACCTAGTCAAAAAATTGCATTTTTTTTTATTCCTTGTATATGCACAAAACATACCCAGAAATCTAGAGAGATAAACACTTGAGTTTTATAATACCTAAAACTCAACTATGACAAGCGCACGATTTTTATGAAACTTAGAAAAGAAGAGTTTAAAACTTAGGGACAAACATAAATCAATTTTATCAAATCCAGTAAATCCTAAATTAGGTTATAGCTTAAAAAGACTACACCCATAAAATCTCCTCTAGGATTTTTGTTCATTGACACTACCATCAACGGTGACTCAATACCATACTAGCAATGGCACATCCTTCTTATTTGCAGGTTTTAAGAAATAGTTCCCTCAAAATAATTTGACACACTCATATGATATGGTGACAGTGACATATTGACTTTGTTCTTGTTCTTATTCTTGTTCTTATTGGCCTTCTTCTTTATCATGTCATTCTTCATCGTCGTCGTCAAGAATCTTATTCATGACAGTTCTTTGATTATGGTTTTCTTCCATCTTTCTTCTTCTTCTTCTTTCTTATTTTTTATTTATTTATGTTTTTTTAAATCATTTTATTAATTTTAAGAAATATGATACATGAATAATAAATAAATTAAAATCATAAAAATGAGATTGTTTCCATATATTAACTATGTTCCCCTTGCTTAAGTCATTGTCACATTGTAAAAAACTGAGTGCCAAATTAAGGTGTATAAGAATTTAAAAAAGAGGGGTCATAATTTGAAAATAAAAGAGTGGGACAAAATTAAAATGTACGGTATGTTAGGAAGTGTGGGAGGAGCACGACAGCAACAACGAGTCAAATGTGCCAAGACAATAAGAGACTTTGACACCACATATCCACTCAAAATCTTAAAGCATTAGGTATTTGAGTCATCTCTTATATATCCAACATTTTCTCCATTCCTAGTCGATGTAGGACTAACCACTCACACTTGATTTCTAGGAAATTGAAGAAATGACGTTGGGAAAATAAACATACAGAGAAATTTAAATAACAATCGAAACACAAGAAAATAACGTCAAAACTCCAAAATCGAATAAAATATCACGACCATTGTCAAATGACAACCATAAAATAACATGGTGTGAAAATTGTTACAACAAATAGACTTCTTTCAAAATCCCATTGATCCTTTAGTATACTCAGACTCTTCAAAATAAATATTTGAACTATATTTCACAACACTCTGACACAAAAATAGAAGAGAATACGAAAAAATCAAATTCAAGTAAAGTCTTTCCGACTTATTGAATTGGAATGCAAAAACTAAAATTATATATATAGCCTTGAGATCACTCTTCCATTACAATTTCAAACAACTTCTTCAATATTATTCAATTTCAACTAAATTTATCACAGTAAACATAAAGCTACAAAAGATAACGTCCACATTGAAGGGAAAATTGACCGTGGAAATAATCTGGCTTTTCAAAGACACGCTAGGTCTTTGTTTAAAACCAAAAATCATTTCTATGATCAAAGATAAAGATGCTTTGTAGGCCCAGTATCGGTCATGATAATAACCACGTTAGCATTACACAATGTCAGAGGCAATATCAACATTTCCATCGACTATTGGATGACAAGTTATGTATTGGGCCAAACTCTCAACTTGTAAATCATTTATTTTTGATAATTTTGTCTTTATTTTCCTTTTAATCAATTAATTTCTCTAATCTAAATAATTTATTTAATAATTAATATATTTCTCATAAATACACTAAAATTATCAAATAGTTAAAGTAGAAAATCTCTTCGTGCCGAATTAGAAAATATAATATAAAAAAAATGTGGCACCCCAATTCAATGATTAGAACATATAAAAAAAATGGAGTTTAATTTTTATGAATTGACCACCTTAAAAAACTTTACGCAATCGGCAGATTATAATCAATTATGTGTGTGACATTAATAACAGTTATTACAAAAGTTAAATATTATTAATGATCTAACAATTATGATTAATTAACAATGTAAAATTGTTTTACAATAACAGTATATTTAAATTAAATTTGTAAAAAAAAAAACTAAAAATATATTTAAATTAATGTCTGATTTAAAACCTAGAGAGTGCTGTCACCGCTCATAAATAGAAAACTTAAGTTCTCTTCTTCCTCCATCAGAAATGAGTGGTTTAGAATCATTTTTTGTCTAGAATCGCTCATCTAAATCATTTTTTCCTTCACTTTATCTAAATAAGTGAATTCCGCACAAATTTAATTTTTCTTTTATATTTTCTCTTTTGTGATTTCATTATCTGAGTGCGGTATTTTTTGGTTTTCTCGTCTTTGTGTGGTGCTTTATGGTTTTCCTGTTTTTGTGTAGTATTCAATTTTGTTCAAATTGACAAATAACTTTGATCCATTACATATTTCAATTAATGATTTTAATGTTGTCAATGTTACAAACTTTGAAGGCATAGATATGCTGAGCACTTCAATTTTATCATATTTATAGACATGTTTCAGTTTTGTACTTTGTTGCGGTTGTGCGTTATTAACTTAGGTGTGGTGAGTTTATTCTAGATTCATCTTTTTTGTTTTTAACAAATTTGTATTGTATAAATGTATTATATGATTTGAATCAATAGATATTGTTTGTTTTTACTTAAAAAAAAATAATTTACAATAAAGTCAATATTTATTGATATAGAATTAAAATTCAGTAAGCACGTTGAAGCTTCCTATTTATGACATTGAATAATTTTTTTACAACTTGTAAATGCAAATTTAATGTTAATCGTTTTTTGGAAATGCACTAATTAATTGATATATATTATAATATGTGTGTGTGGGCTTGTTGCTGGATATTTCGAATGTGCACGTATGAGTATGACCATGTGCAAAGAACCATTGTTTGGTGTCATGAACAAACATCATACATATTCCATAACCAACCACACGTTTGATGTGATATACGTGGTTGGTGCATGGTCTCAAAAGTTCATTGTAATGGGATTTTGACGTTCAATAATAATATTTTATATACAAAATGAAAGTAAGAAACTTTTATTACAAGAAATAATGGATTAGAACAACATTTCAAACCATCAACAAGACAAAAAATTCAAGCACTTTAGCATAAAGTGGGGTTTCCCATTTGATTTATAATCGACACAAATTCATATGCACGAGTGGCAAAGATTCATCACTTTTGTTTTCTCACTTTTTTCTAGTGATGACGATTTTAACTTGCTCCCATGTACATATATTAGCCTCACTTAGAATGAGGTAGGAAAAAATTGATTTGAATTATTGGTTAGGCAGAATTAAAGTAATGCTACGATCAATAGACATGTTGTGTGGTGGTCACATTGTCACCCACTTCAATTTGTTCTAATCAAATCAAAAATGGGTGTGTCACATATTTTGAGAACATTTCTAATCTCATTATGGGATAATTATTTGCATTAACATGAAACAAATCTTAGTTTGGGTTCAATTTATGTCGAACATGGGTGACAAACGTGTCTTTTTCTCACCTTCGTTTTTTTAGGGGATTGATTTGATGAATAATATATAAAAATGCTCATAAAAAATACTCAAACAATTATCCATAATATATATATATATATATATATATATATATATATATATATATATATGATTCATGAAATGTACTAAACTTTTAATTAAAAATGGTCCAAAGCTAAGAGAACTAAAATTCTATGATATTCCGAAAATAGATTTAATTTCTAGAATCGTTTATTTGAGAGACACGTCAACTCTTATGTATAAGAAATTAGATATTACTAATTTGGAATTTTGGAGATATCTTCTTGGAAAAGTTACTAAAGAGCTAAAGACCATAATTACTGTATATGTTCAAAAAATATATATCTCTAAGCTAGAAAATTTGCTATAAAGTTATATAAAATAAAATGTCACATTTATAGAAAAAAAATCAATTCACAAAGATATTTATAAAACAAAAATGCACACATTAACAAAAAGATTCAACTTTCTCTCTAAATCTATAAATCTATTTAGGCCTCACTCTTAAAATTGGGAGGCATGCCTCGTGCTATAAGATAAGGGTGTTTATATCTAAATTATATCAACTGTTGCGAAAACAGTGCAAAATAATTAAAAACCATGCAAAATTGAATAATGAATATATTTGGATATCCTATGATTTGTGAAACTGATAGGGTCAAATTTCTCTTTTTTTTTTTCAAGACTAAACTTAATTGCATGTATGAATTTTAATACTTTTTTTATTAGTATGAGATAGTGCATTAATTTATAACTTGTTGATTTTATTTTATTTTTTAAATATTACTTTTTAATTTAATTTAATCTTTTTTTTTTATTATTTCATTTGCTTCAAACGTAAATGAGATCATTGGGCTTAGATTTGAATTTTTAAACAATATTTTATCCTCATAATTCGAAATCTATCTATACATATGACCATTATGAGTCATTATGATTACCATGTGTCGTAGTCACTCTTTAAGGAAACAATTCCAACACTCAAACCACGATATTTGAATTTTAAAAAAAAAAATTATAAATTGAAATTAAAACTTGTAGTTACAACCACAACTGCGTTTATATATGGAACCACCACAAAACATAAAATAAAAGAAGACAAGTACTGGGATTAAGCCATCATTTATTGAATTCAAACTAAAACCCTAAGCCACAACAAAAGATAAGCTCTATTCGATCAATTAGATAATCTAATAAATAAAAAAAATTGGCAAAAAATATGACTATTTTTCTTCTTTCAAACTATCCAAATGTACGTCATTCAAATTACCACAAAACTTTTGGACATGATTGATTGCGTATGTGAGAGAGCGCTGCAAAATCTCGACCACTCCAAAATTGTGTGCCAAACTTGACCAGAAAACATACAACAAAAAAGACAAGTTGTGAAGTTTCTTCTTTATCACAATTAACCCGCAACTCCAAGGAAATAGTTGTTGAATAAGATACCACGTTTTGCTAAATTTGCCTTTGTGTGCATCTTATCATTTAGCATGCTCCGCAAATAATAAAACTTTTAATGATGTCGTCTTATTCCCGATGAGCTCGACCATAGGCGACATCCCATCCTCCCCATCATAGGTAAGTATTTTGTACGCACTTGTGACATTGTACACCATCTCATGCTCATATCCTCACACCCACTTGTCTGAAATATTTTCCTGAAAAGACAAATCATACAATAAAACACAACATTGCTCTCTTACCAATTTCTCTTTCCAAGCAAATAAATGTCTCATCCACCTCTACTCGAACTCTTAAGTTTTTATTGAAAATACAATATTTTTCTAAATCCATATTATTATACAAACTCTTAATGTTCTTGGATCGTTGCTTCAACTTCAATTCAATTTGTGTTTTCATCATTTAAGGAGAATTTGACTCATTAATGTAACGGGTAGTTTGAGTTGTTAATTTAAGGCAAAATACATTATGTAGTCATTTAAGTTTCACCAAATTATCAGTTTGGTCTTTTAAGTTTGTTTGCAACACTTAGATACTTTAAATCATAAAATGTGAACACCGTTATCCTTTTAACATTTTCCATTACAAAAACGCATATGTATTTTAATAAAAAAAATTAATTTTTTATTAAAAAAAATATTAATTTTTTATTAAAAAAAATATTATTTAAGAACCCTAACATCATTGTCTTTTCCCTTTCATCATCTTTATCACATCTACCAATACTTCATCATAAACCCATAAATTTCAACAAATACTCAAAGCAAAGCTCAAAATTTAAAAACATCAACTCGACCAGTCTAAAATAACGGCTTAAACGGGTTGACATAACGGATCCGACAAGTTTTGTCATCCATAGCTACCATAGCAACCCATGATAACGATAACCAATTTTATTTTTAGTCAAGTAGTCTGATGGCTAGAATCACACACTTTAAATGTAGAGATGTAAGAAATCTCGAGTTCGAATTTGAACCTCTACATATAAATGTATTTACAACTATCAACTAAGTTGTACTTACGGGACTCACAATCCATTTTTATTTTATATATATATAATATTTAATTTGTGCAATATTTAATAATGACAACCAAGTTTGTGCAACCTTGTTTGGTTGAATAATCTTGGATAATAAATAAATGGCCAAGCCAAATATAGCAAACACATTGTGAATGAAATTAGTGCAAGCCCATTCCAAGATACAGACAGGTACATGGTACTTACTCTGAGCAGGCGAAGCTACTTGTATGCATCAGGTCTACCCATTTTTTTAATCAGTTGTATATTTTTATATTTAATTACTTTAATTATATATATTTAGCCACATCAAATAAGTTTGTTAATAAAAAATTTGTAAAAACAAAATAGTAAAAAATTATTCGTCTTGACATTTTTATTGACTACCGTAATTAAAGAGAGAGTTTTATTAATAATAAAAATTATCAAAACAAGACTCAAATAAAATGAATAATAAATTTCTTATAATTAATTAATTATTTACATTCAAAAAAATATTACTAGTCTATTTACACACATCATCAAACTCAAACTTTCCTAAATAACGGCGGTTAAGTTTTTAATTCCTTTATGCTACTTTAATTGATATTTTATATAAAGAATTATTGTGAATTTCTTCTTTTAATAATTATGTTTAATACATTAATTTTAATTTTATATTTTATTTTTTTATGTTTGCCCCTGACTCTGAGTTTGTCTGAAAATTGTGTTCTCATGTCTAAGTACTTATATCTCTACATTTTCTCTAAAAATCCTTCCACCTCTATCATATTCTAAAATTTAAATATATTTTCGAAAATTCAAATTAAATTCTTCAGGACAAACAAAATTTGAATTTTATAGAACAAAAAAATATTTTGATAAACT
>JBBPBP010009778.1:7159216-7169669 GCA_037974735.1 Cicer chorassanicum | reverse complement strand
CATAAAGTTACTGCCTTTATCAAACAAAATATTATAACCAAATTAATATTTTAACATAATTTGAAAAGTCATTGATTTATAAACAAATTAATATAATTTATTATTTTATGAATAATATAATGAGTTTAATGACCATACATTATCGGTGTACAATATTTTACATTAATAACCAATCTAAACCATTGATTGAGTCATGTTTTAGCGATGACAATTGTAATTATCTAAAGACGTGATAAAATCAAATATTATTATTCGATATTAGTGTAAAATTAATTTACAATAACATTAACACAATTTTTTCTCAAATATAATACACACATATATCTATATTATAGCTTAAATTTTATATTTATAAATCTATTAAAAAATGTCGACACAACTCTCACCAGTAACATAATACATACCAGTAACATAATACATGTGTCACTACTAAAATCAAAGAATAAAAAACATAGTGAGAGCTTCAAAAGAATAAAAACACATTGTTGTTTTGACGTCCTCCTCTAAGGTTACAGCTAGGGACTTGGCCAAGTTTTTCTCAATTTCTACAAAAGGTTTGCTTTTTTTTATGTATCTACAAAAGGTTTTATGTTTGTCTAGCTTTCACTTCTTATAAATATTTTATAAAAAAAAATTGCAAAGGGCTATGCTATGTGTTAGTAGCAATGAAATCATTTTTAAAAAAAAAAATGAAATCATGTAAAAAGACTTGATAAACAATTTACGTTTCTCAAGTGGTGATATTTCACCATGCTTTGCAGATATGATACAACGAGTAGAATTTGTTTAAGGCCTCAATTTACGTTTGTTTGCTGAAAATCATCGAGGAAGTGTTGTATCTAGTGTTTTTGTTTAAATAAATTGACTCACTCATTCAATGATTGCTTCCCATGGCCACCATGTGACTTTTTCTATTAATGATATCGGGAAATAATTGTACATCTTAGCTATGTATACTTAAACCAATTATATCACTGGCAGGCAACTTTGGACCTCTTTAACTGATTTACAACATTTTTTATCGAGTCTTAGGACCTATTGAGTTCAGAGGTAAAAGTTTGCTAGCTGCAACTTCTTATGAGAAGTTTTGAATCATGTCTGAGTTAAATTAATTTGTTCATGTTAGCTGTTAGAAATCAAGGCTAAGCTAGCCAGTCACCGGTCAATCAAGCCAGTTACCAGTCACAAGCCAGTTAGTCAAGCTAGTCACCAGCCAGCTAATCAGGCAACTATGTGCTTTGGTTATCGGAGTTAGTTATTTTTCACATATTAGTTAGTTAGGGAGTTTTTACAGTTATGTTAGTTAGAGTCAAACTATGCCTTTGACTATACTTGTATATAAGGATTGTGATATTCTCTTTGTAATTAATTCAATTCAATAATAAAATTTGATGTATATTCAATAATTTTTTCTTTCAATTCATAATTCTAACATGGTATCAGCAACTTAGATTTTGGTTGTTCTTCTTCGTTGTTTATCTTTCTTTAACCATTCACCATGATTAGACATAATTCAGCTTCTATAACGAGCAACAACATCAATCTTGATCCTTTGTAAAATAATGGAAGTCCCTATTCCATCCATCCAAGCGAAGGTCCTTCATTTGTCATTGGGACACCACTCCTACACGGGAACAACTATCATACTTGGCTAAATCCATAGGTCAAACAATGTTGGGTAAAAATAAGCTTGAGTTTCTTGATGGTACTTTACCAATGCCCGATTCTTTTTGGCTCTGCGCATAAGTTTTAGAAACGCTGCAACAGTCTTGTGTTATCTTGGATCATCAACTCTATGTCACTAGCCATTGCTCAAAGTCTTGCTTTCAAGGATGATGCTCGTATTGTTTGGCTAGAACTGAAGGACGTGTTTTCCCAAATTTATTAAATCATAATTTCATAATTACATAAAGAAATTCATTCCTTGAAACAAGGTAACATGATAGTTTCAGATTATTTTACTGCTTTGACTGTTATTTGGAAGGAATCAGATAATCTTAGGTCTATTCCTCAATGCAATTGTGATTTTGTGAAATATACCAAGGAAGATAGAGTTATTACTTTCTTGATTGGTTTGAATAACCAATTTAAGGTTGTTAAGTCTTAGGTGCTCCTTGTGGAGTCTTTGCCAAATATTAATAAGGTTTTTCTTTAATGTTGCAACAAGAAAGGCAACATGGTACTGTTACTTAAAGTGCAGAGTCACCAGCCTTGCTAATGTTGTTGACAATAAGAGGTTCTATGGAAAAGGGAAATGTGGTAACAAGAATTGCGCATATTGTGGAAATATTGGCCACACTGCAAAAACATGCTTCAAGAAGCATGCTTATCCACCAAAAATCAAACGTAATGGTAATTACTCCAACCATACTTGTAAAGAAAATGAAGATTCTAAGTCTGATGATGAAAGTTATGATAAGGAGAAGTGTTAAAGATCAAAATCCTTTCACACCAGAGCAAGTCAAAAGCATCCTGAGTTTAACATGTTAGTACTGGGTCAAGTCATGTTGAGAAATATGCAACCAATCATATTAGTATCTCATCATAGGTTGGTCTTGCACCAACAAATAATTCTATAGATAAAATCATGACCAATGACACTTATTTTCATTTAAAGAAATCCTCTTGGATATCAGATTCAGGGGCAACTGATAACATATGTTTCAATCTTAATTATTTCTCAAACATATTTAAAATTAAACATATTAAGGTAAAGTTATCAAATGGAAATGTGGTTGTAACAGATCATGTAGAAACTATAGACGTTTCTTCAAAACAAACTGTATGACGTGATATACTTGCCACAGTTTTCATTTAATCTAATTTCAACATCTAAGTTATGTGATTCTTTGAAATCTAGTGTTATTTTCCTTGTTGATTTTTGTCATATACAAGACTTGAAGACTATGAGGAGGATTGGTATAGCTAAAATGATCAATGGACTTTACTATCTGAAGGGATATCAATTAGATTTTAAAGATTCCAATCTTAGTTGTTTTGTAAATAATGTGAAGTACAAGACTATAACACATTCTGCTTTATGGCGTTTTTCGTTTAGGACATGCTCCAAACAAGTGTACAAGACTATGAATTTTGAAGAATTAGTCTTTCCTTACGGTAATGACTATGACAATTCCACATCTATGAAATGAGATTATATTGAGGATGACCATGATAATCAAAGTCCTAATGTACCTCTTGATCACCCCACAAATCTTCCCCAAAGTAAAGTAACTGAATCAAGAATGGAGGAAAGGTTTAAACAACCTTTAACCATACCAACGACGGCACAACAAGACATTATTTCTAAGACCGATTCCCCAAGTATCAGTCATGATAATACTTCTCATAATATCAGTGTGAGGAGATCTGGCAGAACCATCAGTCAGCTAGCCTGCCTGAATGATTATATGTGCAATATCATCAAAAACAAAGGCAGCAAAATGAGTACTCCTTACCCTATCTCTAATTATGTTTCTTATGCTAACCTTTCACCTTTATAGCATAATTTTAGTTGATCAATTTCTATTAAAATTAAACCAAGGAATTTTAGTGAAGCAAGTCAGTTTGAGAACTGAAACAAGGCAATGCAAGAAGAATTGAAAGCTCTCCAGTCCAATAACACTTGCACTTTAGTCACTTTACCACATGGGACCACACCTATTGGGAACATGTGGGTCTACAAAATCAAGAGGAAATATGATGGGTCCATTAGTAGATACAAGGCTAGATTGGTTGCAAAAGGTTACAACCAAAGGGATGGACTAGATTACTAAGACACTTTTAGTCCAAACACAAATATCACAACAACTAGAACCCTCTTTGCTTTGGCATCAGTTCATATCTGGCACTTGCATCAATTGGACATAGATAGTGCTTTCCTTCATGGGGACTTACACGTGGATGTCTATGCGACACTTCCTGCAGGTATAACTTCTAACTTGTCAAATCCATATTGTAAACTAACAAAATCTCTATATGGTCTTAAAATGGCAAGAGAAGTTGCCCACAATTATGGCCAGGGCATGATTTCATAGGCTAATTCAGACCATTCTCTGTTCACCAAGCTCAAGCATCAATCATCCACTGCATTAGCCATCTATGTGGATGATGTCATTCTAGCCAGAAATGATATGTCAGAGTTTCATATCATTAAGGGAGTTCTACACAGAATTTGGAATCAAGGATATTGGACCTATCAAATACTTCATAGGCATTGAAGTGGCTCAATCACACAAGGGAATATCCATTTGTTAAAGGAAATATTGCATGGATCTTCTAAATGATACATGTATGACGGGATGCAAACTAGCCAGCACTCCAATGGATTACAGCTTAAGACTCCAATAGGAAGACAACTCAACTAGCACAGATGCATCAGATTACAGAAGACTCATTGGAAGATTATTGTACCTAACAACAACTAGACCAGACATCACCTTTTCAATCCAACCATTGAGTCGGTTCATGTCAAATCCAACCCAGGTTCACAACAAAGCAGCAACTCAGATTCTTAGATACTTGAAGAAATCACCAGGTCAAGGGCAACTTTTTCCTAGAAATTCATAACTGAAGCTCGGTGGTTTTAGTGATGCAGATTGGGGAACTTGCAGAGATACCATAAAGTCAATCTCAGGAAACTGTTTCTTTTTGGGAGAGTCACTTATTAGTCGGAAATCTAAGAAGCTGAAAATTGTGGCAAAGTCATCTTCATAAGCTGAATATAAGGCATTTGCAAGTGCCACATGTGAACTACAGTGGATCATATACTTAATGATTTAAAGATCCAATTAACCAAGACACCAATTTTGTATTGTGACAACTAGAGTGCATTACATATTGCAACAAATCCAGCTTTTCATTAGAGGACAAAGCACTTAGACATAGGATGTCATCTAGTGAGAGACAAGACTCAAAATGGAATTATAAAATTGTTGCCAATTTCATGAAATGACCAATTAGTTGATTTTTTCCCCAAGGCACTTCTACCTACTGTTTTCAACTCATTTATCAGCAAGCTTGGTTTGTTCAACTTGTTTCACTCACCAGCTTGTGGGGGCCTGTTAGAAATCAAGGCTAAGCCAGCCAACTAGTCACCAGTTACCAGTCACCAGCCAGCCAGCTCACTGTGTTTTGGTTATGGGAGTTAGTTAGGATTAAGAGAGTTAGTTATTTTTCACATACTAGTTAGGTAGTTTTTACAGTTATGTTAGTTAAGTCAAACTATGCCTTTGACTATACTTGTATATAAGGATTGTTGTCGTGATCTTCTCTTTGTAATTCATTCAATTCAATTCACAATTCTAACATTAGGATCACATTGTACCTGGTCAAATGGTAGAACATGTAACAATCATTCTCAAAAGAGACTTGATAGATCTATTTGTAATGGGAATTGGATTAGTCATTGGTCCTCGTAGGATTTGAATTCTAACTAGAACTGTATCAACCAAAGCAACTCGACATAGGCCTTTTTGCTTCAAGTGGTTGCACCTACGTGTAGTTAGTATGTGCCAAATGAACAACGCTTCTATGGTTTTTGGCTTCAAGCCTTCAAGTGACAACACTGATTTGTAGTTGGTATGATGCACCAAAGGAAAAACACATCCAACTTAAACAGCCATTGTAATCATATCAGTAAAAGTTAATGGATAATTACATAAAGCCAAACACATAAGAGAAATAATTACGTTCATTTATCCAAATTGTAAAATCAAGTGCAAGTGGGTTTATATTAACAAATAACATTCATGACATGAAGAATATTAGATGAGCACGAGAGAGGTATCACAAAATTGAAAGTTTTTTTAATAACAAGCATGGATGTTCATAAAAGCCTTCAACACTCACTTTGTTAACAAGACCAAGCTACAACCTAAAACACAAACACAAAGTGTTGATAGGACAGATATATTTCAAATATACTCTTAAGTTGGGAATCAACTTTCTAACCAATTTAGATGTTCCCAAGAATTTATTCTTACAGTTTCTTTTGCTCACTAGTGTCTTCAACTCTTGTGTTCTTCAATGCTTTTAACTTTCTGTACCCTACATCAGTTCCAAATATCCTAATACATAGCAAAGAAGTCATGTAGCCTTGTTAGTGTATATAACTAGTAAAGCATCCAAATTTCAAGGCATTACTAAAGGCCTGTTTGTTTAAGATTAAATTAAAAGTGATTATCAGATAAAATAATTTAGAGATTTTTATTTGAAGCTAAAGCTGAATTGTGTTTGTTTATAATAGTGAAACTCGCTATTTTAATCTGCTCTCTAATCAACTAACTCATTCAAATCAGATTTTTTACAGCTACTAAAAATAATTCTCATTTTAATCAGAATAATCACTTTTTTAGATTCTGATTAATTTAAAAAGCTTGAACAAACACAATTAAAATCAATGAAAATAATTTTTTATTTGAAAAAGAATATGATTTCTCTCAAATATCAGTTAAGTTAAGCCATTAAGCCATCATAAAAATATAACAATTATCCTTAAGGACAATATGCTCGATACTTACAGGTCCATGTAAGTGAAAGTTGATGAATAGTTTCCCGACTTGGTGTAAAGCAAACGGTGATGATAGTCGTGGAAATCAGCTCTGAAAAGTAAGGATACAAAGTTTAACAGCAGATTGATCCAAACAACTGACGTTAAGTACATATTTGTAGTGATGGTGAGATTGACAGAATCATGGTGAGCCACCGCAGTCTTGGTATTAGCTACACTTTGGAGTTTCAACAAAAACATGGTGCCACCGTGATTATGCCAAACTCACCACCATCAAAACATATACTAAATGAAGGTGGAGGAACTTCACACTCACCCGCCATATAATGGAAAGAAGTTTGAGGGACTCCATGGAAAATGGTAACCGCTATGCGCCTCAACTGTCTCTAGGACTCTCAGAACCATCCATAACCACAAAGTTATCAAGTGGGGCCCAGTGATTGCAGGACCGAAAATGGTTGCAAATCCAAGGAAAAGTATTTCGGCAGGGTGGGCATATTCCGACGTAAGTCCAAATGGTGTAGCATACCTTCACAATACAGCAAAACCCTATAGTAGTTCATAGATGATTGATATAACAAGCCTAAAATCCCAGAACACACATAACACTCACTCATGATGTACACTGTGGACATGCTTGTATAACCATTTTGTGTGCAATATCCTATGTCCCCAATAGAATATGAAATCCTCCAAAATGAAGTAAAATATTATTTGAGTTAGAATTATGTTCCTGCAAAACCAAATTTCAGTCTTGCTAAGTAATCTTAATAAAAACACATTCCAAACATTTACACGAAAAGCACTTAACAAGGGACTCCAATCTTCAGAACAATGATAGTGCTCAAAAGAAGACGAAAGTACCAGGACGGTAGGGGAAGACTACTCCGCATGCCCATGTATCTGAAGACGGGATATGAAAAAATCATAACGGGTAGATTGACACCAAAATGATATAGCAACAAGCGAACAATACATCTATCCTGCGCTGCAGAACTATTATTTTTCGCCTGCATGAAAGGTAGCATTAGCAACACCGGTAGATTTATATACAGATCATACATGAACATACAGTGGAATAATAGGAAAATTTGATTGCATACCAAGACCAGGAAAAACATAACATTCGTTTTCTCTTTAGTAGTATACAACTACGTATTTACAAGTGAAAGCGGAAAACAATTGTAATTTCCTGCCGGTATTGGGGGAATTCAACTAATATGTTAATCAAATATAGCATGTGCAAGTCTCAAGAAGGGAGAAAATAACTGAAGACTTGAAATTAGTTATTCAAACTTAACCACTGCAAGTCTGCAACATGCATTGTAATGCAGTGTTGTGGATTCTGTTGCAAATACAGTACTGCAGCCGCATCGTGTGATACGGTCTGCAAGTTAAAACGATGGCTACTTACAGTTGGGGAGAAAGATTGTGTGGAAGACGAACTAAAAGGTTGAGAATCGGCATCAAAAGGCATTATTAGAACATTCACCTATCACCACCTATGTTATGTAATAGTGTAATACATACAAATATGGAAGAATAAATTGAAAAGGGAAATTTCAAGGAACTTTCACTTGTAAAGGCCTGAATAGAAATGTTCAAAGCACCATAAAAAGCAGGGTAAAGTGAACAATTGAAATGAACGAAAATGTGTGTGCTATGGAATATGTCAAAGTGAACAATGTTGGAACAGATAAGTACATGTTTGGATTGGTGGTAAATATATCAAAATTGGCAGAAGTTACACTCTGAAGCTTCACCAAAATCATAATGTCACCGTGATTTCGTCAAACTCGTGGTGCCACCGTGATTCCAAACATGCACTAAGTTAAGAATGATGCAATTCCATATACAACTTGCTAAAATTTGTTAAGAAAAGTAAACGAAAAAATAAGAGGTAAAATTTATATCAAGCGGAACAAAAGGAGGAATCTAAAACATAAAAATAAACCACGAATCTCGTCAACTGCCGACCTGAATCTTGTACTTGCTCAACCAACCTGCCCTCTCGATCCATACAAAAGGAAGTCCAGATAAGAAGAACACACTTTCATGTAGAAAGAAACTTCCCAAACATGCAAGTTGAAAGTCACTGAAATTTGTGATCAAGTACTGCAGCACAAAAAGTAAACAAATAAATAATAAAAGAGAGAATTTCATTTCTCAAAATAGTTTAGTGGAACAAACATCAATTCTGTTTCTGCAAAAATAGTACAACGATGTAAGCATGCAATCGAAAGAATGTTATGGCAGTTAACTACGCAAAACTTACAAGAATCTCAAAACCAAAATCACAACAAAGCAAATGAAATCATCTCCATAAACATGATAAATGAAATCACTAAGTCCCTTTCTTTGACAATTTTCACACCTTGTTAGTTGACAAATATTGCAATCAATATGCATCATAAAATTTCCATGAGATGTCAGCTTAGTGATAAAAATTTGATCTTTTAATCTCAAGTGACAGAGTTCAAATCTCCTTGAAAACTGTTGTAAAATGATCATTAGTATCACTTTAATTAAAAATAATTTCTCCCTTACCCAATTTTCTTTTTTAAAAAACAAAGTGCATCTTAAAATAAAAAGTAGCTCAAGACTACATCATAATATTAACTATTAACTTCCAATTTTCATCATTTCAAAAAGTAAAAAAGGAAACCCCACGATTTGATTTCAAAAACTATCATCACTATGATCTACAAGAATCTAGTTCAATTCAACTTCCAAAAGAGCACCAACCCAACACTTGGCACACTAGCATAAAAACACTCATGACAAACACAATGCATAATTCCAATCATCAAATCCAAATTGTCAATCCTAATTCCAATGCCCATCCTCCCATCAAGTTAGGCAAATAAACCAAAAATAAATAAATAAATAAATAGCTTAGTTAAATTAATTTCACAATAAACCCTGAAAAAAATCTACAACATATAACCAACCATGTTTGTTTGTTGACATGGGGTTTGAAAAAAGATATTAAATTTGTGAAAAAACCCGCAGAATTAAAAAAAGTTGCAATAAAAGGGGTAGTTAGTGATTGTAGAAAGTTGAAAGAACGAAGGAAATGGAACCTGCCAACAAGATTCGAAGATGGATGCCATAAAGAGAGATTTGAGAAGATGCAATGTGTGAGTGAGAATGAGTAGAGAAGCATGTGATGATATATGGGGGGAGGCACAACCAAAACGGCAGGCAATACCATCCAATACCCAACAAGGTAAGACAGACTGTATTAACTCTTCGTCTTGCCATTTGTTAATTAATTTAATTAGTATTATTTTTTTCTACGGTATGCTATTTTTTTAAAATATATATAAACCTTATTTTTCTATAATTCTAATAGATGTCTTGATTAATTAATAAAGTTTATAGCAAAATAAATTCAAGTAAATAATCAATTTAGTCTTTGAATACCAACATTAGTTCGAGTGATGGTCATTCAAGTTCTTTGATGGAGATTAGTCATCGATAAAGTTGGTAAGTACTTCGTATTTATAATATGATTGTCAAAATATTTAGTCGATGTATCTAACACTAAATCAATAATAGTAGAAGAAAAATATTATTTGAATGCACATATTTGATGCAATAACACCGTATATATTGTCTACCGTATTTATAGGTAAACAATAATTTTTTAAAAATTAAAAAATAATTTTTGTGATACATATATAAGTTTATATCATTATTCACTTTGAATGCTTTATTAATCACTAAAATATAAATCATTAACCACTTACTTAATATATATTTCATTAATCAAAAAATACAAGACATTAACCATTTTATAGTAGTAGGATTTAGTGGTTAAAAAAATACTATAACGTGGTTAATATAATGTATTTTAGTAGATAATGAAATATATGTTTTAAAAATAGTAAATGACAATTAATGAAGTATTCAAAGTAGTTAATGATACAAATTTATATA
>JBBPBP010009778.1:7135470-7145786 GCA_037974735.1 Cicer chorassanicum | reverse complement strand
ATATTGTCAAATTAGTCCATAATATACAAATAATAATAATAATAATAATAATAATTATTATTATTATTATTATTATTATTATTATTATTATTGTAAATGTTTATAAGAACATCGACAAAATCGTTCTCTTATTTGAGTTCATTTGATAGAATACTTTAAAAAAATTACTAAATAAGTTCACTTATAACTTTATATTATTATTTTAATAATTATTTTACAATTTATTATATACAAGTCGCAAAGATTTTCACTCTATAATAGAATTCTCTATTTAGCTTAATGCTAAACAAGGGAACATCACCCATTATGAATTCTTACTTCTCAAAAGTGTTAATATTTTAATGATCAATCAAAATGAATTATTACTTCTCAAAAGTGTTAATATTTTAATGATCAAATTGATTGGTCAATAGATAGCCCAAATGCTCCACAGATATGGACTTTGGTGATTCACAAGACCCAGAGTTACTGAGCTATTGTTACCTTTTTTTACTAGAATAAAAGCATTGCAGTATAGTCCCTCTATCTAACAATACCAATCACATCTATAAAAATATATTGTTCTAATTCAAAGATAATCAGTTATAGTTTTCAAGACTAATTCCAAATTATAATTTCCTACTTTATATTTATGATAAATATAAATAAATCAATTATTAATAAAAGTAATTTTAAAAAATCATTACTCTCTCTTTTTTTTCTTAATTTATTTGAAATAATCAAAGGAGTTAGTAATTTTAGATCAAATGAAGTAATAATGTACTGGTAGTAAGGAATCAAAACGAGTAAATTACTAAATTGTCTTTTGAAATTGTAGAAGTCAGACATTTATCTCTTTAAATATAAAAATAGACAAATAACACTCAGAAATGGAAAGATGTCGAATAATATAGTTCATCCGTTAGTTTGTTCCGTTAATGAGATTAACGTGAACGTTAACGGTTTATGTGACCAACTTAACTGTTAGTCAACTCATTGTCACGTGAGAGATGGACTAATTTTCCCGATTTTGAAAATACGAGGGGATAATTTGTCTAATTTTGAAAACAAAATTGCAACTCGTTTTAAAAAAAAAAAAATTGAAACTATGTCATCATTGAAACGGTAACATCTTCATATATAATCTATTATCATTCTTCTTCCGTGATTTCATATCTTCTTCCAAGAATCTTTATTTATATAATTTATTATTCTTTCTATTCATGGTGTTCAAATCGTAACAAATGAAATAATCAAAAACTACTTATTCTTCTTCCTCAATGGGTGAAAGCTTGAATTTGGTGATTCTTAAATGTTATTGTGAAAACAATGTTTTTGTTAGAGTTGTTGTAGCTAAAAATAACTTTGAAAGAAAATTCTTTTCATGCCCCTTATTTCTCTAAATTTTTTCGAATGATATATATAACTACAACTTTCTCAATATGGGGTTGATGAGGCTAAGGAGTTAGGTGTGCTTAATGGGGAAATAGACCGAGATGAGTGGAAGGCAAACTTGTTGGACAAGGTTGACAGTTTGGTAAAAAAAATCAGCAATTAAGAACAATGGAACTAATGATGTTTGAAAAACAAGAATAATTGACAAACTAGTCTTATTATCTAAGAATCGTGAAATTGAAGAGGTGTGGAAGATAACGTTGATGGATAAAGTTGAATCATTAGGAAATGAAGTCAACGTATTGAAGTATATTTTGTCAATAATGTTTATATTTTGGACCATTGTTATAGGAGACATTAGTTCGATGTGTTAATGTAACATTGTTGTTGGAAAATATAAAGTATTCAATTTGATATATGAAATTTATAACTTATATGCAAATAGGTTTCCAAATAATTACAATTACAAGCAAATTAGCATGTGAGATAATTTTTTTGAAATAAACTAAATATCAAAATGCATTAATGAAGTTCATTTAACTCTAAATAAGTATCAATTAATAATAATAAGTGTTAATTTCATCATCCAAAATATATGATAACATCATTCAAGTAAGTGTCACGTACATAATTTAAATGATTCTAAAGAGAGAGATTAATAAGTAATAATTGTCAATTACATATTAATCTTTTTGATGATTGGTGGTCTAGGAGCTAGACCATTCATGGATGGTGGTGCTCTAATGAATGAAGGTGGTTGTGCATTCATGAGTGGTGGTGTAGGTCTTTTGATGGATGTTGTATCAATGAATGGTGGTGTGGGTTCTCTGATGAGTGGTGACCTTATACCAAACCCACCAAGGTATATAACTGGTTATCTAAATTCATATGTTTTAACCTGTAAAAATCAGAATCAATATAGACAAATCAGTAATTGAAATTGCTCACTTTAGTTCCTGATGCATCTCCTAGGACAGGTACTTCATGGAACAACACTTGATCTTCATGAATGAATTCATATTGTATAAATGAAGGTTTTTAAAAGAAGAAGATATGAAATTATGAAAGAATAACAATTAATTATATAGATAGAGATGCTATTGTTGCAACGACAACAAAGTTTATGTTTTTTCAAAAAAAAGAATTGAATTTCAATTTTGTTTTTAAAATTGTGTAAATTAATCCATCTCTTATGTGACATAGTTAGCTAATAATTATACTTGTTATGTAAGCGGTTAACGATTCATGTCAATCTCATTGACGAAGCAAACTAATAGATAGAGTTATATTGTCCGATGTTTTTTAATTTCAGAATATTATTTGTCTATTTTTAAAATTCAATAGAGTAAATACTCTACTCCTACAATTTTAGAAGATAATTTGATGACTCGAATCAAAATTAAGGAAACTTAGCCTAATTTAAATCCGCTTTTGGAAGTATCCGAGGAATTGTATTTGTTATTTCCTAACAAGCTCAAAACAAGTTTCAATTTTGAAAGAGAAAATTTCAAACTATTGTTATTAAAACATATTATTTATCATTTTCGGATAATTTTATTTATCAACGGAAAAGAAAGTGGGTAGCCTGATAAAATTCTCCAACTTGAATGAACACGGTGAAGGAATATATACCAAACCATGCAGATCATTCAATGAACATTGATGATTCAATGATCTTCAGCCAGGACAAAATATACTACGTTAATGGCAATGGTTATCTTTCATAGATTTACAATTTCAGGCTAACCAGTAACCAATACTTTTTCTTTAGGATTTTGAAGTTTAATTTTATATACTCCAGCTTTATTTTTAAGTAAACTATTTTTATTTATATATTAACAAATTGAGTCTTACTAAGTCTTACTAACAATTGCACTTAATACATTTGTTAAGAAATTAAAATATTAAAACTTATATTGAAAAAAATAAAATTTGAATATAATTAGTTATTAAAACTTTATGTTGAAATCCAAATTAGAATTGACAATTTCCGATACACTTTAATGGTAAAATTTCTATATTTAGATATTTAATTAAAGACATTTTGTTAACAATTATATGTGTAATTAGTTGTAATTACTAAAATATATTTTATAATAATAACTTTACATTAAATTTGCATCGAAACTATACACTTATTTTCTAAAAGGCTCGAGTCTATTATAAACAAAAAGAAAACTACTCTGAAGTATTAAAACAAGCAATTAAGTACATTTGATTTTTTAGATTTCATGGAAAATAGAATTTAAATTGGCAATTTTTAATGTTAAACATATAATTATAAAAATTAAATATGGTGAATTAAATGAATGATATGTTGAAAATAATAATAATTTTAAAGTAGTTAATTTTTTTTATAATAATAGTGACCAAATTTTTTTTGTTTTTATTTATTTATAGTAATGATTAGAGAGAGTATGAAAATTAATTGAAACTATAACATAAAATAGAATTGAATTATAACATAAACGATATGGCTCTGTAACTTACATTGTTCCCCACCCCACCAGAAAATTAATATTCTTGAGACGATTGGAGGTAGAAACATGGCAGGATTGGAGAACTTGAATCTTAGTGATGACTTTCCGTACCAGGGAACAACAAGAGCCACGACCCTATCCTAACCTTTCTTTGGTACGACGATTTCTCAAAGTGCTGTCCGTTCAGCCGATCAGCGGAGTAGCATGTCCGTGATGGTGCAATCAGTGGCGGATATTATCAGGAGTGAGTAGATTCACGATATTTCTGTATTTTTTTATTTTTATTTATTTATGAATAATAATAATAAATTATTGAAATAATAGTGAAAAGTTGCTAAAATATTCCCAAAATTTTAGCGTTTTTAAAAATTGACATAGCCTCTCTCCCCCTCTCAATTCTCTACTCATATTTCTCTTCCTCTTTTCTCTTGGATTCTCCCTCTCACGACCAACCACTGCTTCTTAATCTTGATCATCAGACTATCTTAATCTGCTTCTTATATTTTTGTTACTATTTTCCTCTTCTAGTTAAAGTAATTTTTTTTTTCTATAAATAGAGTAAAAAATAAATGTCAATAGTTCTTGTAAGTAATAATCTTCTTCTTATCTTTACAAAAATGTAAAAGAGATTATTCAATGGTTCTTAAATCACAAGTTGCTGATATCATATTCGAAATTACGGGATATAAACCAGAAATGAGGTAGACATTTATCAAAATTTATACTGATAATATATAATAATTATGAGTGACACGATATTTAAACATACGAATATTGATACATTTTTTAAAAAGAAAATTTCCGACATAAATGAAAATCGTAATAATTCAATTATAATATTTTACTTAATATTTGTTACTCCTCCAATATTTTATGCAAGATCCACAAATGAGCGTACAACACCAACATTCAATACTAATTATTCAGCAATGTGGGGTCACACATTAACTCACATTCCTAGCATGCAGAGTCACTCTAGAGCTGTGAATTTGTAAGCCCCTATATATTAGCCCAACCCACACGAGACAAAAAAACTTTATGATAAAAAAGCTAATTAAAAGAAAGTCAAAAAAACGCACAAAATTCAATGGACTTAGAGAGTTCATAGATTCGTTTTAAAACAACAATCAACAATTTTTTTGAAAAAAATATTTTGATTTTTTTTTTCAATTTTTATAGTATCATCATCTAAAGTTTAATAAAGTATAACATATATAATACGGCAACAACTACATCATACAAGTTTATGAATTTTCACAATAGATTTTAGTATTTACAAGGGGAATGATACAACACGCAATCTACAAAACTACATCATAAAAATCGTATGATCACAAAACAATGGACAACAAATAGTTTCAAATATAAACACAACTACTTGCGTTAGGTCTTGAGGATATGTTAAACACTAATAAATAGTTTGATAATAATTTGCATCTGATAATCAAGCCAAGTATGTTGTAGACTTGTAGTCAATGCATATCAATCAATGTTTCAAATATATTTGTGCATCGATCATCGTGAAAGAGTGTTCCAAATATAACCTTCACAATGCAACACATATTTTACTCATCTAATAAAGAGTTGTACATAGAGCAATAAAATTAGCAAGACATGTTCATCTTATGTTTATAAGTGAACTACTACAAATTGCACATTGACAATCAAATAATTTCATCATTACTAGTTGGTTCATGGATTCTCATACCATAATACTATGTTAGCAAAGTAATGAATAAAAACATAATAAACATCCAAAGCTATCTGCAGATAAATAGTTTTGAATATAACAAGTAATTATGCAAACATCTATTACAAAGAGAAAAGGCCAATAAGCTTTGTAGACATAACTAACACGTAAAACCAATTGAAACAGAGACATGTCTTTCCATCTAGAAGCCCCATGAGTCACGGATAGTAATATTAGATTCATCCTTACAAATAGAAGCATTATATTCATCCGCATCTTGAACACGACAAATATAAACAATTAGATAATCAACAATTAGGAAGAGTGGAACTTATGTATTTGGTGAGAATACGTCCACTAATACTAAAAGAAGACTTTGAGTGGTGATATGAATACTTAGCACATCTCGTGCCATTAAGGAGAGTACATGATACTTTTTCTCATTAACCTTCCAATAAAGAAGTACCTCAAAATCTTCACAATGTTCTTCATCAACTTCAATTGACTTTTCTTCAAGATATACATCTAATTCACTTTTCCCATTGTTAGATGTAGGCTGATTCTGAAAAGTTTTAAAACCTTATAATGTATAATAAATAATATCATTATCAATAATCTAAAAATAAGAAGGTTGAAATGAAATAAAGTTAATTACTGTTTTAGCATAAAAAACTTCACACTTATGATTTTACATTTCTTAGTCTTACTTCCCTTTTTGGACGACTTCGACAATGAGATGAAATCTTGGGATAATTGAGAGAGAGCAACACTTTGATTATTGAAAATGCTCACATATTCTTAATAAAACATTCTAAACATGTCTTCCACATTCTTAAGCCCCCTTTATTAAACGACTTACTAAAATAATCACGCACAAGTGAATACTATTCCTTGTGTGATGTGCCAAAATACATCGGAATCGACTTGGCATATATTCTTTTTTTGTGAAAAGAATGGTGCTTATTGGCGGAATATCAATTTTTCACATATTTTGGAGCTTATTTTATAGAGTTATGATGGTTTTGATGATCTGTTTTGCAAAGTTTGGAGTATTCTTAATATGAATCAATTATGTCGTTTTTGTTGTTATTGCTTGGAGATTTGAAAGAAATGTAACTTGATCCTTTAGGATAACATCAGGGACTAGGTCGATCGGGTGATTCATCGCGCACAAGGACTGCTAGCTACTTAGACAACAACTCAGTGCTATGACATGCCCACGCTCCAGCTCGGGCATCATGTAGCACATCAGTCAGTGCAACCAATTGTAATCAGCCAATGAACCAAACAATTGCTTCATTACCAAACCAACGCTGGGAACAAGTCCCACATCAAGGTTCTCATCAGAATGAGGGTCAGGTGTCGTGGCAGCATCCTCGAACAGGTATGGTTAAATGCACCATTAACACAACACTATTCAAAAATATGGGTCACATTAGAGTGGATTTTTGTTTATGTGACGAATGGGTAAACTGTTAGCTGCTCAAATAGAGCGACATCCATGGAAAATGAATGTGTTAGTGGCAGAAGCTTAGGGACTATTTCAAGCGATCAAGTGGATGATGTGCTTAAAGTTAAATCAAATTACACATAACACGGTTCTTTCATTAGTAAGGTAGAGATTTACTTCACTTGGACAACAATTATCAAATTGTTTTTGCTAGGCAATTAGCAAATAGTAGTGCTTATGCATTGACTAGAACATCCATCTCCCACACTCCTTGCAATAACTTTAATTACGTACTTGATTGTATCATGTCTATTATTTTTAATGAAATACCATGAGCTTACTCGATTAAATTCAGATAGATGATAAATTTTAGTTGAAAATGAATCATATTGGAGAATCTAAATTCAAATTTTTGTTTTTTATTTTAAAATTAGCATATCACCATCAGTAGACATAATTAGTACTCCTTCACTATCGGCCACCACCATCAACCACCACATTTGACCATCATCAACCACCTTTAACAACTGCCAACACTACCGTCGACCATCGACAACTGCCACCACCACCGACCACCATCTATGACCATACCCTACCACCATCTCATCATTGACTACTCACCTGCGACTATCGCCACCACCTTCTTCGACCACCTCCATCATCACCATCCACACACCTTCAACCACCACCTTTACCCATTTTCAACACTACGAATCAGACACCTCTGACAATCGCCACCATTATACCTGACCACGCCATCACCATCAACCACCCACGTCAAACGACCATCTCCAACCACTGACACCACCATCATTCACCACTACAGTCATCGTCAGTCACATTCGAACCACCATCTCTAACTCTCAACTATCTTTTTTAACAAGTTACATCCACATTCGAAGAAAGATCACTACTTCGATAGTCATCTTCCACAACTACTACTTTTAACTATTATTACTACAATTATTATAATATAATAAATTATAATTTTATGCATCATTTTAAAATAATTAAAATTTAATATTTTATTTTCATTTTTAATTATTTTGATGTCTCCATATTTTTTATGTTTGGTGAATTTAATAATGAGACATGGTAAATAGAGTGATTCAATTCAAATAAAATAATATATAAACTTAAACTCAAATAAGAATTGAAATTCATAACTGAAAATTGAAAACTCAAAACTATTAGTTTTTGAAAATTTCAGAATAAAAAATAAAAAACCACCCTGAACAGGACCTAAATGGTTAAGAAAATTGTATCAAAGTTAGTTTCTTCCATGATCTTGTACTCAGGGGAAGATGCACTTGAAGCTTATTGGGGGCTCTAAGCCCCACAAGAACTTCTACACTTTTATAGCTTTCACTATTATATTGCTCATTAGTCCAAAATTTCTTTTAAAAAGAGTCATTTATGTTTTTTTCACTTGATAACTTACTAGTCCACTTTTTTTTAACAACAAATGTTAGTATGTTAATTGTTAATTTGTTAGTATTTGTTGGAGGTGGGTATTGAACCCGAGACCACATTTCTCATTTAAGCTACCAAATCAATTTTATATCTCCTACTAGGACCTCTAACTTATACTTATTCCATTCGCCATATCCTTCACACACATTCACTTTCCAACTTTTCATCATCCTAATTTCTCTTTATTAGTTTCCTTTGTAGGCATTTCCACTCTTCAATCAAAATTTCTACGCAATCTATTAAACATAGCCTCTTTAAGTCTATGTCGTCGTCTCCTCCCGACCCAACAACATCAATCATTTTTTGTCTCTTCCTCTTGCTATATATTACTTGTACCAAATTTTTTTTTTGGATAGAACTCACAACCAATAATTAAAGGTTGGGTTATATATAAACTATTTTTTCACCCATCAAAGAAAATTTCTGGATCCGTCACTACCTGTACTAAACAACAATTCCACAAAATTGTTTCCTATTCTTTCTATCAATAATAAAATGTTAACATCATAATATTTTCCGCAAAAAGAAAAAAACATAAAAAAGAAATAAATGTTTTATATATGAGTTTGGTAAAGTTACTTTTTCTTTTTACTATAAAATGAAATTGTTATACATTCATGTGACTATAATACTTTAGAATAAAATATAAACAAATAAGAGTATTTGTCAACATATTTCTTTTTATATTGATGATGGATAACACTTACAAAATCAACAAGTATATATTACCATTGTTTGAAATTGTTGATGAAACTTCAATTGAGTTGACATTCAACATTGCATTTGCTTATTAGACAGTGAGTGTCAAGAAAACTTTTGTTGGAAATTGGAAAAGTTAAAATAGTTGTTTGTTTAAAATACCTCATTTATGCAAGTGATTGTGATTGACAAAGAACTTGCTTTGATTAATGCATTTGAATATTGTACTTCCATCTTCAACAGTTTGTGCATAGGGTTTTGGGGAGAGTTATGATCAAATACGGGTGCACTAAAAGACAAGGGTAGAACACTTGGTGAGGAGGGTGAGATCTGAAACTCTCTAATTTCCTCAAATTGATTGATTCTTGAATAACGTGGACAAGGCGGTGCTAAGTCCCAAAGACGTAGGTCACATTGTGGCTGAACTCCGTCATCAAACGCGTGTGTTCTTATTGTTCTTATTCTTTTAATTTTCGTGTGAATGTTAGTGAAGGTGAACCTTGCGCTAGGAAGAATTTTGAGATTGTTCATAACAGGTTGGGAGTTAGAGTATTCTGGTTTAACAGAGTTTGTTAGTGATGCTAATATTTTGTGGAGTTTGTTTAATCTATTCATGTAATTGATTTATGATATACTCACTTCCTCTATGTTTGTGTCTCTGCTTGTTTACCTGTAACATGTACATGGGAGCTTTAATCAGCCGTCGAGCAGTCGAGTGATCGATTGGAGAACCGACTCATGGATAGCTTTGTTTTAGGCTCTACTTAGCAATGTCAAAAAACAAACTTAGGGACCGTTTGATGCGTAGAAACACAATAGGATATAAAACTGAATAAAGATAGAATATGATAGTAATAAGATAAACATTATCATATGATGTGTTTGATACACGCTTGATAACCAACATGTTAACATTCTCATCATGTCATGAAATAATATATATTATATTTAAATAACAAATTTTTTCTTAAATTAACTTATTATATTTTAAATATTATAAATTAATAAAAAAATTATTAAAAATTAAATAGTAATGAAATAATTTTATATTTCAAACTATCCATTGATACTACTAAATAAACAATTTAAATTTTTTTATAAAAATCATGAGTATCCAAATAATTCTATTTTTTTATAATGTAAATAAAGA
>JBBPBP010009778.1:7124317-7134871 GCA_037974735.1 Cicer chorassanicum | reverse complement strand
TTATAACTAAAACTTTTTTTTTTACTTTTTATAATTTATTCATTATAATTTAAAATAAATAATATTATGAATTTATAATAATTTAAATAAAAAAATTATTTAATTTTAAATTTAAAATAATTTTATAAATAATAATTTCAAGTAAATATTTTGATTATTACAATTTAAAATAAATAAACTAACTAAATAAATACAAAATATATTTTATTAATCAATAATTTATTTATTATAATTTAAATTATTTATAAAAAATTTAAAATAACTAATGTTTTTAAAGAAAAAAATTTATTTATTATAATTTTAATATTTTTAAAGTGATTAATATTTTAATTTAAAATAAATAAAATAGATAAATATATAAAATATAGGCTTAATTGCAGTTTTAGTCCCCCTATTTATACTGATTCACGAAATTGGTCCCCCTATTTTAAAACTCGACAATTTTGGTCCCTCTCTTTGATTTTTTAGCTAAAAAATGATAACGTGAGATGTTTTAAATAACATGACATATGATACAGTGATGTAGAGTGATTAACACCTACGAAATTGGAATAAAACGTCGTAAAAACTTAACTTTCAACTTCGAAATTTTTTCGTTTTTTTAATTTAATTAATGACATATGAATAATTAATGGATCTAGATGGTTTTATATCATAGAATTGTATGTCACGTCATTTAAAATATATCAAATCGTCATTTTTTAGTTTAAAAATATGAGGGAGGGACCAAAATTGTCGACTTTTAAAATAAGAGAACCAATTTCATGAATCAGTATAAATAGAGATACTAAAACTGCAATTAAACCTAAAATATATATTCCACATTAATAATTTATGTTTAATTAAAAATATCTATTTATGCCATTTTATATTTTCAAACTAATTAAATTATAATTTTATTAAACATTCAATAAACTTAACAATTATCGATTATAAAATACTAATTAATTTTACCAAAAAAATCTTAGTACGGAATTTTGTAACATTTACAGTGTATTCTGATAGCTTTGTTTGTTTTAGCCTAGACTTTTGTGTTGATTTTTAAACTGTCTATTTATTTATAGGATTTGTCAGCATAAAACCTTTATGATTTTTGAATGTGAAGGAAGCCTTTTAAACTAAATCTTAACTTAAAAGATGAATTTAAAATTGTCCTTTATAAAATCACACAAAATAGACTTGAGGTCAAATGTATTCTTAATCTTATTAGAATACAAATTTATATAGTTGAATAAAAAATTTAATAGAATAATTATCTTATAAAATAGATAAGCCAGGGGATTTAAAATTGTTACACATGGGTCAAGATTGAGCTACAAGATTGAGACGCGTGGATAATACATGTGAACTATTATCCAATTAAGGCATTCGTCTTAACTTTCAAGTTCCAACCAACGAACCAAGAGGGAAAATATTTAATACTATTAGAATGTGTACTCATTTTTTACTTATTAATAAATTAGTAAATCACAACACGTTATATTTTTCTATTATTATATAAAAAAATAAACAAATGCAGACAACATTGTTTGTAAGTGAAGTGAAGTATTATAGTAACTAACATATACTTTCTTTAACTTATTTTTATGGGAAATACTAATTTATAAAAAATATTGAAATTAATGTAATTTTTACTTTGAAATTATAAAAAGTTTTATTCAAAATTATATTGCATTTGGAGCATTTGTTAGAATGACTTTATTTTTATTTACACTATTTGTCTTACAATAAGTGTCATTTAAAATTTTTGTATTTATATTAAGTAATGTAATAATTAAAAAATAAAAAATTAAAATGCATTTTATCAAACTATCTGTTTTAACTATAAGTGGATTTTTTGTTATTATTAAAGTAAAATATTATAATGTTTTAAAAATTGTATATATAATAATTATTTAAAGATAGTATAGAGAAAAATAATTAAAATTATATTATAAATTATAAATAATATTTATTTTTAATATTACTTAATTCTGTAATAATTCTTTATGACTGTGATCTAAACTACAA
Source organism: Cicer chorassanicum (assembly GCA_037974735.1). Classification (NCBI taxonomy): domain Eukaryota; kingdom Viridiplantae; phylum Streptophyta; class Magnoliopsida; order Fabales; family Fabaceae; genus Cicer; species Cicer chorassanicum. Next base: position 7,132,861 of record JBBPBP010009778.1, on the reverse strand, counting down.
AATAAATCTTATGTTGCATTGAGTTGAATAGGTTATTTGGCATAATACAAAGATGAAATCGATAAAAATTGTCTAATCACTTTATTTCAGTTATATTTTAGCATTTGAAAAACACAACATTTTCCTTTTCCAAAAGTTAAAAAGTAAATTGAGTAAAACAAAAGGTTGAAAAGTAAAAAGGAAAAAACTGCGTAGGGGCCAACCCAAGCATAGGAAATGAAGAAAGAACAATACAATCGAGACTCCAATAGGTAGTAAACAAAACACAAAATATAAACAATTATTTTACATCTATTGACTCATAATGAACTTGTCCTCTTCATTTTTGAAGTTGAACAAGTTATCCTCTTGTGTCATTGTCTCTGCAATGCATTAAATCCGGAACGAGGACAATAATTGAATAGCAGTGTTCTGGTTAAACCCAACACAAAAATGGAATTCTATTAATCATTACTTCCCCTATTGTATTTGTTAGTGTAAAAATTACCATCAAAATTACCCTCATGTAGTGTTTTAATTCAATTTTTTAACTATCGGAATTGCCATGTTTTTGAGGACTTTAGACCAACCCTCTTTTAATAAGGACTTGCTTAGTCCAAAATATTTTTAAAGTAAACGTTTTTTAAGTTGATATTTTTATATGATACGTCAATTAAAGATTAAATTTTACGGAGGAACTAATTTAACATGCATATGAAATTGTCAAATACTAATTTTAACATTATAATCCAACTAATTTAACATACATATTAAATTGTCAAAGACTAATTTTAACATTATAATCTGTCAGAAATTAAATTGTATTGAAATTGTGAGGGATCAAATTGAGTCTTTCATCTTACTTTAATTTTGTTAAAAAGTTAACTGTTATTTTTTATAATAAAAAATTTAAATGAGTTGGAATATGTGGCTCAAGAGATTCAGAACCAACATCAAATTTCAAATAACGTTTATACAGTATTTACGTCCTAGAGAAGAGTTGAACTCGTATTCCTTCTGTCTTAAATTATAAATAAATAAATAAAATCAATTCACACTTATCAAGAAAATCAATTAATGCTTTAAAATTTACCAAAAAATTATTTGCGTTTTCCAAATTACTCTCCCGAATGATGTTTAATATAAACAAATTGAAGGTTGAAAATCAAAACAAATTAAATGACATTTTTCTTGTCATTGGAAAACATAAACTCAATAAATTTTGTAAGGTTATTTTTGATATAACATATTAAATAAATACAGTATCAGTTGATTTTTTTTTGCGTAGGAGAAAAAAATTGATTTTATTTTTATGTAACTTGAGACGGAGAGACTACTATTTTTAATAATTTCTTTTTGTCTTAAAAAAAATAATAGTTATTACCATAATTAACTTAATTAATCATTATTCTAAGAATGTTGAATAAGTCTCATAAAAAAGTGCTGAATAAGAAATGAAAAAATTTAAAATTGAAAAAACTTATTTAATTATGAAGGAATAAAATATTAATTAAATTATTGAAAATTTAAAAGGTGAAAAAAGACCAAACATAATTTATGATTCACGAAATAATTTTCTTTTTGACAGGTGATTCACGAACTACTATTGAAAATGTAAAGATCCAACAATCATGGAAGAAAGAGATAGAAAAATAAAGAGACATAAAAGAAAGAAATGAGAGTACCAATATAAATAGGAATGCTAATTCTATCATGGACCAACATTCCAAGTGGTCCATTGTGGACCTTGATTTTTATTCGTTAGACCATAAATAATTTGATCTAATGGTGGAAAAAAGTGATCCATTATAGACTACATGAGTCACTTCCCCATCCTAGAAGCCACCCTATAAAGGAATTAATGAGACAAAAAATCAATGGTCGTCCTATCTCTTCCTATATCAATTAGCAAGTGAAAAATCAATAGTCACATGAGTTTTTCTTGCTTCATCATTCTCAACCGACACCACAAAATATTAGAGGCATGAAAGAAAGACTTTGAAAATGGGAAGCACAAACCCCTTCAATGATAATCCTCCTTCCATCATTAGGAGAATTTTTCATTTGATTCTCTATGCTTTGCTTCCCATATCCCTTCTTTGTTTATATTTTAACCTTTTCTACCTTGTTACCCCTTCTTCACCAACTCACTTTCTTCATTCTACAACTATTTCAACCTACCATTCCTCTATCTCTACTTCTCATCATTCAACTTCTTCTATAGGTAAAATACATGCATAATTGACTTCTACTACATTCTTTTTTATAATTGTTAGAAACTATTTTAAATTGCGGTCACAGTCGCAATTATAATTTCGTACAATATATATAAAATTGAAATTAATTACATTAGATATCAAATGCAATTACAATTGTGTCATAAAAACATCAAAATCTTTGATGTTGCAATCACAGTTACGATTGTGAAATTGTGTTAAAACATGCTAGTGATTTTTCTCATAAATTCCGACTAACATGTTGCGGCCACAACTGCGGGCTACATGTTCTTGTTTTAAAACCATACTAGTAGATTTTGTCATATATAAACTCTAATTAGCAACTTGGTATTAAGAACTTGTTGGTTCAATAATTTTTTTTTTATTTATTTAACATTTTTGCAGTTAAGAACAAGACTTATGCTTATAAGAACTCATGTGACTATTCAAATGGAGATTGGGTTAGTGACATGAGAGGCCCATTATACAATGTCACAACATGTGGGACAATCAAAGAGAGTGAGAAATGCATTACCAATGGAAGGCCTGATTTAGGCTATCTTTATTGGAGATGGAAACCAAATCAATGCAATCTACCAAGGTTTGAACCAAACACTTTCCTCAAACTCATTAAGAACAAACACATAGCTTTTGTTGGTGATTCTTTAGCTAGGAATCAATTAGAGTCACTTCTTTGCATGTTAGCAACTACTTCAACACCTTATCTTGTTTACCAAAATGGAAAGGACAAAAAATTTCGTAGGTGGCACTTTCCATCTCACAATGCAAATTTTTCTTTGTATTGGTCCCCATTTCTAGTGCATGGTGTTGAAAGAACAAATGAAGGGCAATATTATAATACAATGTTTTTGGATATTGTAAATGAGAAGTGGGCTAAGGATATTAATCAAATGGATTTGATTGTAATATCAATTGGTCATTGGTTTTTGCTACCTTCAATTTATTATGAGAGTGATTTAGTTCTTGGTAGCTTGAATTGTCCTGAATTTAATCATACTCAAATTGATTTTTATGTTCCATTAAGAAAGGCTTTAAGGACTACCCTTAATAGCATAATTGAGAGGAAAAAAGATAAAGGGAGTGGAATTGATGTGATTGTGAAAACATTTTCACCAGCTCATTTTGAAGGTGATTGGAATAAGGCAGGTACTTGTTCAAAGACTAAGCCTTATAGAAAAGAGGAGAAGGTAGTTGAAGGAATGGATAGTGAAATTAGAAGGATTGAGATTGAAGAAGTGGAAAGTGCTAAGGTGAAAGCTAATGAATTTGGAGGGATTAGATTTGAGGTTTTGGATGTAACTAAATTAGCATTGTTGAGACCAGATGGTCATCCAGGTGCTTATATGAATTACTTTCCATTTGCAAAAGGGGTTCCAAAATATGTGCAAAATGATTGTGTTCATTGGTGTTTGCCAGGACCTATTGATACTTGGAATGAGATATTTTTAGAGATTATGAAGAAGTGGGAGGTGCATCCCCTAGGAGAAGAAGGGTGATGAATTTCTCAATGATACTTTTAGCATACTATTATATCAAACATTCTATCATGTAGATGATGGATATTGCATTATAAATAAAAGGGCACTTTTGTAATTAGGAGATTATTTTCCTTTGTGCTATATATGTGTTTGGTGGTAGAGCTTACATAAATCATGCTAACTTTTCAAGCACAATCATATTCATATTTGTTTTTACACTAATCATATGGAGAATGTTCAATGTCACGAATTGTGCATCACGAGCAAATCACGAATTATGTCGATTCGCTACTTAATACTACTACCCAATTGTTTTGGGTCAACCAAGGAAGTTAATCGATCTTTCACAAAGTTCTGCTTCGTTGCAGTGTTGCGTAACATATATAGTTCTTGTGAGTATTTTAGTAGACTAGTATAACATATATATATAAATATATATATAATAATGAATTACTATTTAAAAATTAATTGAAATTGACGACACAAAGATCACAATCTTCCTCATTTTTATAGTTGAGATTATATTTTTATTAATGAGGGTTCAATGGATTGAATTTTTGAAAGTCACTTATTCATTTATTTTCTTGTTTTTATTGAATATGCATCAATGAAGTCATTTTTCAACTTTAAAAATGAGAAAAACCATAAATCTATACTTCCATAAGACAATATTTGTGGTGGTTAAGGAATTTTAATCAATTTTCAAGAAACCAATCATTGTAGACATGTATTTTCAAAGTACAACACCTATCTCCTTATAAAATGATAAATAATTTGAAATAGAAAAATATTTCAAATATGACCATGATATAATACATTCGATTATTTGTAAAAAAAACAAAACTTATTAATTCTCACGCCTTTTTTCTTCTTTTTCAATTAAAAATAATGTTTATATTATCTTATTTTGTTTCTAAATGATTTAAAGTTTTAAGTTTCATGTAATTTTATTTTATCTATTTTATGAATAGATTAATTTTTTTTATTGTTAATATTATATTAAATTCTAACTGAGTTTTTTTTCATTGGTAAAAAATTGTTTATATTCCAACTTTATTATGCCCAATTCAAGTTGATTTTTTTTATTGAAGAGTACTAGCAACACACTCTCTAACATACACTTTCTAACACATTGTCTTTGATTGATTAAAATTCACATAGATCCCACTAAATTATGTGGGTTCCATATGAATTTGATAGGATCCATGTGAATTTTAACCAATCAAAGAGAGTGTGTATCAAGTAGTGTGTTGCTAACATTATTCTTTTCTATTTTTCGTTTTAAAGTTTTCAAAAATCAAAAATAAAATCAGTTTTAGATTTGAGTTTTAAGATTCAGTTTTAAATTAAATTTATTTTATATTTGAGTCTTAAAAAAATAATTATTGACACATAACAATATTGACAATTAAAAGCGAAAAAAAATAATAAAGTCCGAAAAAAATTAAATTTGTAGAAAATATTTTTTAAAAAATAACATGTTTTAAATATTATAAATTTATAATTTAGTAATAATTTTAAAAATAATTATTGAAAGTGATGGTTATTAAAGGTGACAACAAACAAGTATCGGATTAGTCAGAGAGGCTTAGACTAATGGTCGTTAGACCAGAATGATGGTCGATTGTGATCAAAGTGGTGGCCAGGATGAACTGATGGTTGATGGTGGTCAGAGAAGGAGGAGGTTAGAAGTTGGTCACTAGTCTAGGTGGTGGTGGTTGGCAATGGTGTGGCTAGAATGGTGGTCGATTGTGGTTAAAATGGTGATTAGTGGGGACACAGTGATGGTCAAAGTAGTGGTTGGTGATAGTCAGAGTGGTGGTCGACAATTATCGAAGTTGTGATCCATAGTTGCCAAAGTGGTGGTGGTTGTAGTGGTGGCCTGTGTTGGACGGAGTGATAATTGGTGATGATCAAAATGGTGGTATGAGTGATGTTTGGCGGTAGTCTAAGTAGTCATCGTCAATCATCAATGTTGGTTGAAGTGGTGGTTGACAGCCACCGGTGGTGATGCATTATTTTTGTGGTTTTGAGTTTTAGGAGAGCATTATTTTAAAAACAAATGAAAGTCAACTTAACCATAATTTATCCAGACATGTTTTATTTTCAAAAAATATTTTGAAGACTAAAAATTAAAAACTCAGAACTTACCCTTAATGAACCTTCGTTTTAAGTCTCATTTGTTTTATATTATGTTTTCTACTCAAACATATTAGACAAAATTACATTTTTAATTATTTATCTTATTCAGATGTAATACTTTCGTCCTTTATGTTTTTAATAATTTTTTTTCCCGTACAAGTCCTTTATGTTTTAAAATATGCACAAATTAATAACCATGACAATGGGGCGGGGGCGGATGGTTTCTGCCTCTCCTGCCCTCCATCCGACTAATTGGAAAAAATCTGCTTTCGCCTTCGTTTCTTATCGGTATAAAATTTAAGTACTCATCTCCACCTTCGGCGAGGTTTGGGTTTCCTTGTCGTGTACCCACATCCATTCATATATATAAAATGATAAATTTAAAAGTGATATTTATTATAATTAATATAATAAAATAATAATAATTGTACAATAATAAAATATTAAAATTATACTTTTCTATATAGAGGTGATTATAATTTATATTTTATAATATTTATAAAAATATTAAACATATTGAATATGAATGTATATATAAAATAAAATAAAAATGAAATAATATTACTAGTGTGGTGGATATGGGAGTGGATGCGGATTGAATATCAATATCTCAAATCCATCTCCGTCCTTGAGTTTTAATTTCAAAAAAAAATTTCAATCGCACTCAATCAAAACTGATTTTTCCTATCAAAATAGGAACGAGGTTAAATGATTACTCTCATGTGCGAGTTATGTTGTCATTACTACAAATTAATTATTCTTCATATAATTTTTTTAAAAAGAAACAGAGGTTGGCAAACCACGTTAACTTTTAAGTGATTTTTTAATTAATTTTATATTTTTCTGAATTTATTTTAAAATACAAAATAAAAATTCCAAAAAAATTCAGCTCATTCATATCATCTTTATCACCTTTTTCATCTGCATCACCATCTTCATCCTTATAGTCCAGAAAGAAAAAAAAAATCAAAACTAAAAAAATTAATATTCATCATGTTTATCATCTGATTCTTAAAACTAAAAAAAAATCAAATATCAAATATCAAAACTCAAAAATCATAATCCTCAAAGTAAAGAAATAAACCCAAAATCAACCAAATTCAATTTTTCTCCACAAGTCTATTTTCAAAAAAAAATTCATTGATTTTGTTGTGTGAAATTTCCGCTCACATCCCATTAAATCTTATTGAGAACGTGTTTGACGATTTTCGAAGGCTTGTATTAACGAAAAATGGAAGCTAAAATTCATCAGTCAATCTAATCTTCTCGAGCTTGAAACTCCTATTAAGATTCAAATTTAAAAAGTTTGATGGGAATTGAATCCGGTCGAACCGTTTTTAATTAAATATATATTTTATATTATTTAATAATCTAAAATATAATAATAAACAAAAAAAATTACACAATATTCATGATTTTCACATCATTAATAATTAAATTACATAAGTCAACTTATATAAAATTAAAGAGAGTGGCACAAATTTGATCAGAAAAGCTACTGCATTTGAGTCACTAGAACTAAGAAATATAAGGAATATGTGTATAAGTTGTAATATATCTTTTTAAACTTCACGAAATTTCTACTTTTTTTTTAATACATTCATGTTGCTATTTGGATGGTGTTGGTGGTGTAGTGTGAACTAATGCTGGAAATCAAGTGGTAGACGTATAAATTAGTATACATGTCAATTAATATAGTATTGAGGCATATCTGGGATTTTTTTACTTTATTTTGCGATTGAAGCTGCAAAGGTGAGAGTTCATTATCATGTTAATTTTATGTGTGATTGCTATATATTGAGTTTGTTTGTTCATAAGAAAACATAAGGACAATTCAACTTTAAATAAAATAAGATGAATGTTGTGAATAATTAGAATATACGGTGGATGTCCATCTTTCATAATTAAATGTCACTCACTCTGTTATATTAGTGCACTTAATAGTAGACTTTTAATATATTTGTAAGTTACAAGAATTCTGCCTTATAAAACGGTTCATCTGATTTTGTAAGAAAACACTTTGATGAATACAATACAATAATCTCATATTCTTTTTTCTCTATCATTTCTTTCCCCTTGTATTCATTCTTCTATAATTTATTTACCTTTAGTTTGAGATAATTTTATAGCATGTTATCAACACAAAACTCTATTATATGAGTTATGACATAACCAACTTCAATTGTAAAAATATTTTTTTTTTAATATCTTCTTCTCATGATCATATTCTTCATTGAAATTTTCATTTCATTTCATGTCATTTTTTTTTTAATTTTTGCATATAAATTTTGTTTAGAAAATTCTTGATCTTGTATAATTATCATATCATATCTTTCTTTCTTTATTCTTATTAAATTATGAAAGAATTTAGGTCCGTTTGATGCGCATGATAGAAAGAGATATCCTATGATACAAAGCTGGATAAATATATCATAGGATAGTGATAGGATAAACATTATGTTTGATACACACATGATAACATTTTATTATGTGATGTATTTGATACACATCTCATCATAATATGATATAATATATATTATATTTAAATAACAAAATTATCATTGTGAACAATTACATATTATTTTTTAAAAAAATTAACTTATTATATTTTAAATATTATAAATTAACAAAAAAATTAAATAAGTAATGAAATAATTTTATATTAAAACTATCAATTGACACTACTAAATAAATAATTTAAATTTTAA
>JBBPBP010009778.1:7091150-7116511 GCA_037974735.1 Cicer chorassanicum | reverse complement strand
ATTTAATATGAAATATAATATTAAAATACTCAAAATAAATTTTTTACTTTTTAATATAAATATTTTAACATTATAAATTATTTAAAAAATTTAATTTTAATTTTAAATAATTTAATATATAAAAATAATATGAAATGAATTTGATTTTAATATTTTACTATTTAAATAAAATTAATAACAAAAATAAATTAACGAGAGTATCACATCATAAAAAATAGTGTGGATCAAAAGACCGAATGATGTTAGGTTGGAAGTCTTGTCCCGAGTACTTCATTGTGAGTTAATTATGGTGTAATTTATTATATTTTCTAAGATAAAAAAAAAAAAAAGTTCATTTTTTACAAAAAAAAAAAGAGATCCAAAGTTCATTTAAACATTAATTTTAATAAGACAACCACCCAAGAAATATTGAACTTTTATGTTTCCTTTCCAAATTATTATCTTTTGTAAATCAAATATCCCTTTATTTGTTTTACTCAAATTAATTTTTGTAACAATAGAACGTTATGTTTGGATCACTAATTGTTGAAGTTAGGTCGAATATATAGATTTGAGTTATGGATAGCTCGTTTAACCGCAATTTGTGTTGAGTTAACGACTTATAAAGAATAAAAAATCACAAATTATAAGAAATATTTATATTAAGTATCCGAGAGAGTATTTTTTTTTTAATTCATTTACATTTTGATCTATGTGGGTTGGATTGTTTAACATGTTTATACCCTGAATTATGGGACTTAAATCCAGATACTTGTGGGTTTATCTGGAATCCATGTAACTAAATGTATTTCTTTTTAATTTGTTTTGTCTTAACTAAATATATTATTTTATAGGCTAAATATCATGTTCCTTAACTTAATTTCGGTTAACGATTTAGTTTTTTATCTTCTTTTTTTCCCTATTTGGTCATTTATGTGTTTAAATAATTTCAGCGTTACCCTTTAAGTGGCATTCCGTTAAGAAAAAGTTAAAAAATCACTAATCTAGATCATTGTATATGTTCATCAAACCTCTAGCAACGATTGTCACTGATCTGAAGTGATGTCTATGGAGTATAAATATCCATAGCTTCAGTTTTAACGAATCAATCCTACTACCAAACTTAAAACAAACTTTAAATATTTTTCTGAAATATTTTCAAAACATAAAGGATAACTTTTTCTGAACATGGAGGAGAGATTTTTTTTAACTTTTTCTTAAAGAAATTTCACTTAAAGGGTAACGCTGAAATTAGTTAAAAACATAAAAGAGCAAATCGGAGAAGAAAAAAAAAAGATAAATGACTAAATCGTTAAGTGAAATTAAGTTAAAAGACCACAAATGATATTTAGTTTATTTTATAAAAAAACAATACGTTTTTAGTAAGTAGACTTTTGTCACTATATATTTTAATTAATGATTAGTGAGGCAACATAAAATTATCATGAATGATATATTTTTATTTTAAATTTTGATAGTGGATCCTTAATGATCAAAATGGTGATCACTCTATTTATGGAAAAAGAGGAATCAGAAAGTTAAACCACCAAAAGAGTATATAAATTATATTAATAGGAAAAACTATAAAAGACTATATATTTAATAAAAACAAAAACAATCAATTATTTCCTTGATTAACGTGCAAAATTTGTAAAGAAACTTTTAAAAAATAACAAACCATTAATGTTAAGTTTTCAACCAAATGTTTTCCTAAAAAATAGTTTTCAATTAATCTCAACAGAGGTATCCTTCGAATCTTCAACGTGTGATTTTGAGCATAAGGTGTAAGGCATCACAAAGCAAGAAAGGAGAAGAGGAAAAGTCTTTGAAGGAAGATGATGACAAATATATACACTTTGAAATATAAATTCACCAAAAAATTTATTCCCTCTATTTTCTACGTTTTTCCACTCATAGCTTTAATTTGCCTATACTTTTACTCTCACTCCTTTGCTCCATTCTTCACTCTCATCACTTACCACTCTCCACTTTCTGCTTCTACGCCTACAGGTACATGACACAGACATATTAGAATTGTCAAAACTACATATAGAATTTTGTTTTTTTTGTCAAAAAAGATAGAATTCTTTTATATATATATATGTATAGTGTTAGTTTTTATCTTTAGAATTGTTTATTGCAAGTGTTTAGTGAATTCCATCTTTTTGAGATAAAAAAAGTGAATTTTATGTCTATATCAACATTTTTAAATTGTAGTCCTGTGACAATATTTAATATTATAGAGAATTGGAGTCAAACATAATAGTTTGATTTGTATTTTTGAGAGAGCAAAAAATATAATAGATATTAATGTTGATCGTACAATTCACAATTTATTTATTTATATCACTTTTTGAAAGTAGAAGATGATGACTCTCTTCAATTTTAATATTGAGACCATGACATCATTAATATTAATTCGACAAATTTATTTTGTTTAAATGATAAATTGAATTAATATATATATATATATATATATATATATATATATTATTTTTTATTTTTATACATCAATCAAATTATGTCTCAATCGTAAAACAAAGCATCAACATTTAGTTATATGAAAAAAATATCATTCATTGGCGTTTCAAATTTGCATTTAAACGGAGTAATATATTAAGAAAGGAAATCATTTTGGAGTGCCTCAAGACTTTTTTTATCCTAGGGAAGATCTTTCTCTAAACATAGCGGATTCAAACCTATTTTGATTATATTAAAACCTTGTTTCTATCCATCAATTTACTAGATTTCATTATTCTTTTCTTTGTGTTTTTTTTTCAGAGATTGAAAAAGCTTATGAGAAGACATGTGACTATTCCATTGGAGAATGGGTCCATGACAAGAGAGATCCTTTGTATAATGGAACAACATGTAGTAATATCAAGAAAAGCCTAAATTGCATGATTAATGGAAGACCTAACTCAACCTACCAATATTGGAGATGGAAACCAAGTGAGTGCAATCTTCCAATTTTTAAACCAAACACTTTTCTCAATCTCATCAAAAACAAACAAATAGCTTTTGTTGGTGACTCTTTAGCTAGGAACCAAATTGACTCACTTATTTGCTTATTATCCACTACTTCAACCCCACAAGGTGTCTACCATAAAGGTTTTACTAAATGGTACTTTCCTTCTCACAATGCAAATTTGTCCATCTATTGGTCACCATTTCTTGTGAAGGGTGATCAAAGAGAAAACAAAGGGCCAAATTATAAAAATTATAATACAATTTATTTAGATCATGTTAATGAGAAATGGGCTAAGGACATGAATCAAATGGACTTGATTGTTTTATCGTTTGGTCATTGGTTTATGGTTCCTTCAATTTATTATGAGGGTGATTCTGTTTTAGGTAGTTATGATCTTAAAGTTAATTATACCAACATTGGATTTTATGTTCCATTTAGAAAGGCTTTAAGGACTACCCTTAATAGTATAATTGATGGTAGAGGAAATAATAGTAATAAGGGTAATAATGGAATTGATGTAATTGTGACAACATATTCACCTACTCATTTTGAAGGTGATTGGGATAAGGGTGGTACTTGTTCAAAGAGTGAGCCATATGAAAATGAGGAAAAGAAACTTGAAGGAATTGACGATGAGATAAGAAGAATTGAGTTAGAGGAAGTTGAAAATGCTAAAGTAAAAGCTAAAGAATTTGGAGGGATTAGATTTGAGGTTATGGATGTAACTAAATTAGCATTGTTGAGACCTGATGGTCATCCAGGTGCTTATATGAATCCTTTTCCATTTGCAAAAGGGGTTCCAAAATATGTTCAAAATGATTGTGTTCATTGGTGTTTGCCAGGTCCTATAGATACTTGGAACGAGATATTTTTGGAGATTATGAAGAAGTGGGATCAACATTCCCAAAGAGAAAAGTTATGATTTTTTCTTTTATGTTAATTCTTATTGAGGAATGATTGATTTTGTTTAGTCTAATTATGCTCTCTTATTCCCTAATGTAAAGGATAACATTTACATTATATGTATTGATTAGAAAAGTTACACGTTTTCTTTTTTAAAAAAAAGTGGTGTATATGATTGTAGTGTTTGATGGACACAATTAAAACAGGGCAAAATGTTACATATATATAGTTTTTTGTATCTGTTTGGTGCATATTAATAGTAGAGTAAATCACGACAGTAGTGTCTATCAAAATTATATATATGTAGATGTAAATGTTTTTTTTTTTGGAAGTATTCTAGATGAATAAATGGACTCACATTGAAGAAAAAAAATTGATTTTATGTCTAAATATAAGTAAAAAAATCTCACTTTGAGTGAAAATGTGAGTGGTGAAAATATAGTGTACAAAATAGTTATCTGATTGCTCTTTTTTATGAGTGAGGTGATACAAATATTCAATGTTTTAAAAAATTTAGCAAAAATATAGTTTACAAAAGACTTTACAGGTTGCTCTTTTTTTTGAGTTAGAATTGAAATCCTTAATCTGAAATTTAAAAAAACTCATATGCTAAATTCCAATAATATATGATATGATTGGTCTTATTCTATTGTAATGATCCACAATATTTTAGACTCCTTTTGTGACCAACAAATTAACGAGAAGAAAGCAACCAAAGAAACAAGATCCTCTAATCAAATTTTTAAAAATCAAACCCGATCGATTCAGTCGTGAATCCATCAATTTGTCAATAGGTTTATCCTTGTAGTACCGCAGTTCAATTAAACTAGATTAACCCAAGTTTAAGGTTAAACGCAATTATACAATAGATTTTATTTTTTAGCATTTTTTTAATTTTTATCTATTTATTATCAAGTTCAACCGGGTTGCACCGATTACATCACGACTCCAACTTTCAAAACATTGTCAAAATCACATCAATTATGCTCTGCTAATGAATTGTATTATCATTTCCTAAAAGATAATAGACATTGAAAAAATGGAATGGAGAACTTAATAGAGAAGAGAAGGCATTATTGTTGGCGTCCTTAGTACTGCAAACTTCAAAGAAGCATACGAGAGCAATCACAATTTCAATTTGAGTTTTTAAGGCATGTGCGGATGCTTTTTTAGTTTTCTGTCCTATTATTTTTAAAAATTAAAACCAATTTCAAGTTTTTAAATTCAGTTTTAAGTTTTTAATCTCAATTTTAAATAGAAATTTTAACTATAAACTGAATTTCAATTTTTTATTTGAATTGAATCAGAACTCGCTTGATTTCATTTCATTATATAAAGTCGAATTCATTTAATATAAATAAAAAATTGTATTACAATTTTAATTATTTTAAAATAATTTAATATTATATAATTATAATTTATAATTTATTTAATTATAATTTTTTAGCAATAATAATAATTATAGTAGATGACTATCGTAGAGGTGATAAGTAATTGAAGGTGACTGCAACAGTTAAAAGAGGTAGTCGATAGTTGGATGTGGTGGTTAGAGGTGAGTTATTGTTGGTCATAGGTGAGTGATGGGTAGTTGGAGATGATGGTTAATAGTGGCAATGATAGTCCGAAATGGTAGTCGGTGATGGTGACAATGATAAAAAGTGGGTGGTTCGAAGGTGATAGCAGTGTTAAGTAATAGGTGGTGGTTAAAGAAGATGATAAACAGTAATTAAAATAGTATTTAAATCTACTGTTACTATTAGTGATATGTTAATTTTAAAACCAAAACAATAATTATAATTTTTTATAAAATTAATCAAAACTGTAAGATCAGATGTGCATCTAAGAGGGGGGGTGAATTAGGTGTTTGGTTATTTTGATTGTTTTTAAAATTATAGTGATTGATTTTTGCGCTTATGGATAGTAAAAGATAATGTAAATGGCAGTAATGTAAAGAACACAAAAGATTTATCCTGGTTCCCCTAATCACCAAGGGTACGTCCAGTCCTCTTGCACACCACAAGAGATTTTCTTCACTATCTGTCAGAATATGTACAAGTCCTCACCCTGGGACCTTGGTTACAATCTTCTAACAAACTTTCAAAGATAGAACACTACTATGTTAGATACAGCACTTTAAAGAAAGCACAATCTTTCTTTTACAATCACTTTGTTGTTTTTGATAAGGATATAGGAATAGAATGAAGGTAGTATAATTCAAGATCTATTCAAGTACTTTTGAGAACCTTAAGGATATGAAAATGATATGCAAGTACTTGAACTTCTGAAAAAGACTTAGAAAAATTTAGAAAATTTAGTTCAAAGTCTTTGAAATTGTGTAATTTGAAATTGGTAATTTGAAAATGAAATTATGACCTATTTATAGTCCTCAAACAACTCTTTAGATTCGTGGTCTTTGATCCAAGAGGTTTGAGAACGAATTACAATGTTTTAAATTGAATTCAAAGCTGAAAAATTGCATTGGTTGCAGTTGTATTCGACTACCACATTTCTGTATTCGAATACAGCTTGCTGCAACGTTAAAAATTTTCAAACATTTTACTGTGTAGTCGAATACAGATGAGATGGCCAACTCTCTGACTTAGCCATGTTTTTGTCTTGTATTCGACTACAAGATTTTTGTATTCGAATACGACTTGCTGTAACGTTAAAAATCATTCAAAATTTTCACTGTGTAGTCGAATACAGATGAGATGGCCAACTCTCTGACTTAGCCATGTTTTTATCTTGTATTCGACTACAAGATGGTTGTATTCGAATACAGTTTTAAATTTTGTCAAAAATAAAGATTTTAATATATGGAAAATATTATTTTGGACTTTTGAAAATATTATTTATGCATATGCAAAGTAATTAAGGTCCTCTTGTATTTGAATTATGACTTGAATTATTTTACCTTTATCTAATCTATTTATTTGTAATTTCATCAAAGGATGTTTGAGGAATTCTTCTTTTTGTTGCTGTGTCACCATTGGTCTTTGTGTATAATCAAAAACGTATTTTTACATTCTCCCCCTTTTTGATTATGACAAAACCAGCTGTTGTTGTTGATGACTCCCCCGTAATGTAGGCGTATTGTACTTCCCCGTAAATTTTGCAATATGTGTGTTTGAGTACCTACAGATAAGTTTTTACCGGACAACAACAAGCAACAAAATACACAAAATTTCTCCCCCTTTTGACATGATCAAAAAGAAGAATACCAGCAATAGGAAAGTAATAGATTTAACATATCATAATTTAAGACAGATCATATTGGAGGCAAATAAGCAGAGATAAGCATAAAAGTCATTGATTCATGAAGTCAGAAAAACATAAAGTCATAAAAAACATAGATTCAAAAAGTCATACAAGCATAGAGTCATAAAGGTCATACAACGATTACGAAAGCAACGATTACATCTTAAACAAAATAGTAGGAAGGTCAATCCTAAGAACATAAGAAAACGAACTAGGCCTAGAAACTAAGTACAAATCAGCGACGATCCGGTGGTAGATGGAAGTGATCAAGTTTATCGGCGATGATACACATCTCGTGGACTAGGCTGTCGTGATTGGTAGCGATGGTGGATTCGAGAGCCTGAAAACGAGCATCGACCGAAGTGGTAAATCCTGAGAAGCTGGTCTGAAGAGAATCAAGTTTATCCATAATCATGCGGTTAGTAACTTGATCATCATCAGATGCAGGATCGTCAGCAGCATCATCTGCAGGAGCACTAGCAGATGCCTGACCGATATCACTCTGATGGATGTATTTTTGCAGCGGTTCACTCCAAACGATTTTCATGCTAGGAAGAACACTCAAATCTAGCAGATTATCCTTAGTGACGGTATACACAACCTCCTCAGAAAAATCTACCCCAAAATGTTCAAGTATGCGAGAAACTTCCTTAGCATAGGGCAATCCAACAGCTTCACGGGATACAAACATGACTGACTTAACAAAGTATGCCCAGTTAAGAGGAAGACCGTCATTCATGAAGTAAAGAATCTGAAGTTCAAATTCAGAGAGTTGAGAATAGTTACCGGCCTTAGGAACCAAAATGTAACTCAAGAAATAATGAAGCAGACGAAAGTCAACAGTCAAGTTTCCAACACTAAATCGTTGTCTTGCAAAGGTGGAGCTAGCCTGAAGTTGCTTGCGTTCGATGGTTAGTTGGTCAAAGCGACACAGAGCCGCATAAGCATCATGTTTCGAGATATTATGCCATTTGCATAAATTGGTCGGACTAAGTTTCTGACCGTGATCAGGTATTTTCAGAATGGCACCAATAGTATGAGAATCAAGTTCAATAGTGATTCCTTTGACACGGGAAATCAACATTTTGCCATCCCGACGAAGATTGCAATAAAAGACTCGAACCAAATCAGGATAAATCGGACCTTTGTAAGCAATAAAGTCCTCAACTTGTTGAGCCCTAAGTAAATCCGGAAATTGAAAGGCAGAGAAAGAATCTAAAGTACCGAATTTTGGAATGATGAGCCTTTTGTCGGAGTACAGTGTGCGAAACCGGGTAATTTCCTCGAGAGAATGCAGAAGACGAGACAAATCCGTGACGCTGATGCTCTTTGAGCGACGCTTGGAAGGACCTAAGCTTGCATGCTTGGTGCGAGGACCACGCTTGCGTGCGTTTTCAACAGAGGTGGAGATGTTTGACATTTTGTTGAAGGTTTAGGATTCGGATTCGAAACGGAGATGTAGTTGGGAAGGAGATTTGAATTCGCGAAACTGACTTTTGGGGGTTAGGGTTCGTGAAATCGCGAATTTGAAGAAAAGGGAGAAGGATTTCGCAAAGGATTGAAGGAAACAAGGGTTTGGAAGGCAAGCGTGAATGAATGAATCTGTTATGGAGGTTGATTCGCAGATAGGAAAGAGGATTTCACAGAGAAAATGCGAGTTCGCAGAGAGTAAGTTCGAGGGGAAGGAAGGTGTATTCGAATACCTACTGTCGCAGCTTTATATATGACAGAAAAATGCGAACCTGTATTCGAATACAGGAAGATGGTAATCGAATACAGATTTCCAGAATCATCTGTATTCGAATACAGATTGATTGTATTCGGCTACGACCTCCAGATTTTGAAACGGACATGATTTTATAACACAAACTTAATATAATCATATAAATAACATGTAAATATAATTAACTAAATTCTAATATGTGAAAACAAGAATTAACATATTGATAGTATTGTCAATTCAAATAACATGTAAGTCAACTAAATTCAAATAACATGTAAGTCAACTAAATTCAAATAACATGTAAGTATGTGAAGACACGAATTAACTCATACCTTTGCCCTGATGATAGCAGTTTACCTGACGTTTAAAGATCACTTTCACTTAAGATGCCGAGTTCGCGTCATATTTTGAAAAATGAGTCTTTAGGAAGTGGTTTAGTGAAGATGTCCGCAAGTTGGTTATGTGTATCCACAAAGGTTACTTCAACATTGCCTTTAAGCACATGATCACGCAGAAAGTGGTGTCGTATATCAATGTGTTTGGTCCGAGAATGCATGATTGGATTCTTTGAGATATTGATTGCACTAGTGTTGTCGCATCGTAGCGGAATGCATCCAAGATCAATTCCATAATCACATAGTTGTTGCTTGAGCCAAATGATTTGTGCGCAACAACTTCCTGCTGCTATGTATTCTGCTTCAGCAGTACTAAGTGCGACACATGCTTGCTTTTTACATGACCAAGATACGAGTGCATTGCCCAGTACATGACAAGTGCCGCTTGTGCTTTTACGGTCTGTTTTACATCCTGCATAATCTGAATCTGAATATCCAACGAGGCTACAGATGCTACCTTTAGGATACCATAGTCCAACATTGATGGTGCCTTTTAAGTATTTCATAATTCGTTTGACTGCTACAAGATGTGATTCTTTTGGATCTGCTTGAAATCTTGCACATAGACAAACACTAAACATGATATCTGGCCGACTGGCCGTTAGATATAATAAAGAGCCAATCATACCTCGATATTTTGAAATATCTACAGATGCACCAGTTTCATCTTTATCAACATATGTTCCGGAGCCCATGGGAGTTGCACTCTCCTTGCATTTTTCCATGTCAAATCTTTTTAGCAGTTCTTTGCAATATTTTGCTTGATTGATGAAGATGCCATGCTTGAGTTGCTTGATGTGAAGACCAAGAAAATAGTTTAATTTTCCCATCATGGACATTTCAAATTCGCCTTGCATCATCAATGAGAATTCTTCACATATTGCGTTATTTGTTGAACCGAATATGATATCGTCAACATAAATTTGGACCAACAAGGTGTGACCATTATTTCGTTTAATAAATAATGTCTTGTCAACCTTTCCCTTTTCAAAACCTCTTTCACACAGGAAGGCACTCAATCTGTCGTACCAAGCTCTTGGTGCTTGTTTTAGACCATAGAGAGCTTTCCTTAGTTTGAATACATGTGTAGGATTCTTGAAGTCTTCAAAGCCGGGTGGTTGCTTGACATATACTTCTTCATTGATGTATCCATTTAGAAATGCGCTTTTCACATCCATCTGAAATAATTCAAAATTCATAGAGCAGGCATAAGCAAGTAATAACCGTATTGCTTCTAACCTTGCAACCGGAGCAAATGTTTCGTCAAAATCGATTCTTTCTTCTTGATTGTATCCTTGGGCGACAAGTCTTGCTTTGTTGCGGACAACTATACCATTTTCGTCAAGTTTATTTTTAAATACCCATTTTGTACCAATGATATGTTTGTCACCTGGAATAGGAACAAGTTCCCATACTTTGTTTCTTTCGAATTGGTTAAGCTCTTCTTGCATAGCAAGTATCCACTGATCATCTTTTAGTGCTTCACCAACTTTGGAAGGTTCGATTTGTGAAACAAATGCCATGTTTAAACATGCATCTTGCAATTTGAGTCTAGTTGTAACTCCTTTGTTGATATCACCAATGATGTTATCAATCGGATGATATCGATGGGTTCTCCATTCCTTTGGGAGTTCATTGATTTCCTTTTCCATGTCGACTTCATTTTCTTGACTCGGTTGATCAATTGGATCTTCTTCACGTGGATCACTACTTTCAATATCATCATCATCAAAAGAAATAGCTTTGTCCTCTTTCGAGGGGTTAGTTTCATCAAAAGTAACATGTATTGATTCTTCTACAATTAAAGTTCTTTTATTAAAGATCCTAAAAGCTTTACTAGATAATGCATACCCAATAAATATACCTTCATCCGCTTTTTCATCGAATTTTCCAAGATTGTCTTTTCCGTTATTTAGCACAAAACACTTGCAACCAAAGATATGGAGGTGAGAGATATTGGGCTTTCTACCTTTGTATAGTTCATACGGAGTCTTCTTAAGAATAGGTCGAATGTTTACTCTGTTAGTAACATAGCATGCCGTGTTTACAGCATCTGCCCAAAAATACTTTGGTAGATTTGAATCACTTAACATTGTTCTTGCAAGTTCTATCAAGGACCTGTTCTTTCTCTCAACAACCCCATTTTGTTGAGGTGTTCTTGGTGCAGAAAAATTGTGAAAAATTCCATTTTCTTCACAGAATTCTTCAAATAAGGTATTTTGAAATTCTCTACCATGATCACTTCGAATTGATACAATCTTGGATGATTGTTCATTTTGGACTAGTTTGGCGTAATTTTTAAAGGCTTTAAAAGCTTCATTTTTGTTTGCCAAAAACAAGGTCCATGTGTACCTTGAAAAGTCATCAACAATAACTAGTCCGTATGAATTTCCACCAAGACTTTTAGTTCTTGATGGACCAAACAAATCCATGTGTATCAATTGAAGTGGTCTTGTAGTAGATATAACATTTATGGCTTTAAAAGAAGTTTTAGTTTGTTTACCTTTTTGGCATGCATCACATAATTTATCCTTGACAAATTTCATTTTTGGTAATCCAACAACTAGATCATGCTTGACTAGTTTATTTAAATGATCCATGTGAATATGTGCTATTCTTTTATGCCATAGCCAAGCATCATTGTTGTCGCTTACCAAAAGACATTTCATTTTCAAGGATAAATCATCTAAATTAAGTATAAAAATATTTTTGAAACGTTTACCGATAAATTGAATTTCACTTGTTGCTGCATTTTGAATGATGCACTCTTCCTTGTTGAAGATTATCTTGTGTCCTTTATCACATAACTGGCTGATGCTTATCAAATTGTGCTTTAGGCCTTCCACATAAAGAACATCTTCAATTGTTGGAGAAGGTGCTTTTCCAATTTTCCAATGCCTAGGATCTTCCCTTTGTTATTGTCTCCATATACTACATGTCCTTTCGATTCAAGTGTCAATGCTGAAAATTTTGTTATTTATGTCTCCCGTCATGTGTTTGGAGCATCCACTATCTAAGTACCATAAATTTGAAGTACTTTGTGAGCATTCCTGCAAAATTGAAATCAGATTTTATTAGGTACCCAAAGTGCTTTGGGTCCTTGAGGGTTAGTGCCTTTCTTGACCCATATGCAATGGCCTTTGGGAATGCTAATGTTTCTTACATGACAAGTATTTGGTGTGTGTCCATAGATACCACAATATGAGCAAGCAGGAATTTTACTTGTGTGTGTATGACGCTTATTGTTAATAAACTTTCCTTTATGTGAATGCTCTTTTTGTACAATTGTCATGTTTCTTAAATTTGTTTGAGTGCTTGATTTAACAAAAATGGTCTTACTAGTGCTTGGTTTATCAAATTTAGAAAATCCAATACCACTTTTATCATTAGAATATCTTTGCATGTTTAGAACATTTTCTAATCCTATATGTCCTTTTTCATACCTATCTATTACTCTATTTAGTTGAATAATTTTAAATGAAAGTGAATCACAATTATTGCATGAAGAATTTTGCTTACAATTTTCAGCATCTTTTTCCATAAGATTAATTTTTTCTTTAAGATATAAGATTTCTTTCTTTTGAGTTGATACTTGTTTAAGCAAATTTTTACATTCAGCAAGAAGTTCCTTTATTGCATTTTGTGTTTCATTGTATTCTATAACTAATTCATGATTATATGGAGGGTTGTTTGAGTTACTAACCTCTTCGTCATCGGAGTGATGTGACGCCATTAGTGCAACATTTGCACATTCATCGCTTTCAGTTTCTGATGTTGAACTTATGTCGTTATCTTCCCATGCTATATTTGCTTTCTTGAAATCTTTTCTTTTGCCGGCACTTTTCTTGATGAGATCTGGACAGTCTGCTTTAATATGTCCTTGTTTTCCACATTCAAAGCATGTGAAGTTTTGGTTGGTCGTGCTATCTTTCTTTCTGAAGTTTTTCTTCTTGAAACTTCTGTTATTTTTGAGAAATTTGCCGAATTTCTTGACAAGAAGATTGATGTTTTCGTCGTCATCAGAAATTTCTTCTTTGACTACTTCCTTTGATTCGGTCTTTAGAGCAATATTTTTGCTTTTCTTTTCTTGGGTTTCATTTTGCTCTAATCGTCCAAGTTCTATTTCATGCTCTTGTAGTTTGCCAAATAATGCAGAAAGTGACATTTTGGACAAACTCTTCTTTTCTGATATCGCAGTCACCTTTGGTTGCCACGCCCTCGTTAGTGATCGTAATACTTTCAGATTCAATTCATCATTGGAGAAGACCTTTCCGAGGGCTGTCAAATGATTTGTCAAGTGGGAGAATCGTTTCTGCATGTCTAGTATGGTTTCTCCAGGCTGCATACGAAACAATTCATATTCTTGAGAAAGTGTATTTAGTTTGGATCTTTTTACCTCTATGGTGCCTTCATGGGTTACTTCCAATGTGTCCCAGATTTCCTTGGCTGTTTTACAGTGAGATATGCGGAAGAATTCGTCCATACCAAGTGCTGATTGTAGAATGTTTTTAGCCTTTTTATCGAATAGCACTTTTCTTTTATCGTCATCGGTCCAAGAGTTCTTTATTTTAATTTCCTCTTTGTTGTTGATGACTGTTGTTGGAATGTATGGACCATTTTCGACAGCATCCCATATTTCGTCTCCCTGTGCCTCAAGGTATGCTTGCATGCAGATTTTCCAGAAATCGTAATGTTCACCGACGAAACATGGTGGTTTGTTACTGCTGCCACCGTCTCTGAAAACTGGTAGTGCGGAAGCCATTAGTTATTTGATCAAGGAGCAAATTACCTTGAACCTGCTCTGATACCAATTGTAAGATCAGATGTGCACCTAAGAGGGGGGGTGAATTAGGTGTTTGGTTATTTTGATTGTTTTTAAAATTATAGTGATTGATTTTTGCGCTTATGGATAGTAAAAGATAATGTAAATGGCAGTAATGTAAAGAACACAAAAGATTTATCCTGGTTCCCCTAATCACCAAGGGTACGTCCAGTCCTCTTGCACACCACAAGAGATTTTCTTCACTATCTGTCAGAATATGTACAAGTCCTCACCCTGGGACCTTGGTTACAATCTTCTAACAAACTTTCAAAGATAGAACACTACTATCTTAGATACAGCACTTTAAAGAAAGCACAATCTTTCTTTTACAATCACTTTGTTGTTTTTGATAAGGATATAGGAATAGAATGAAGGTAGTATAATTCAAGATCTATTCAAGTACTTTTGAGAACCTTAAGGATATGAAAATGATATGCAAGTACTTGAACTTCTGAAAAAGACTTAGAAAAATTTAGAAAATTTAGTTCAAAGTCTTTGAAATTGTGTAATTTGAAATTGGTAATTTGAAAATGAAATTATGACCTATTTATAGTCCTCAAACAACTCTTTAGATTCGTGGCCTTTGATCCAAGAGGTTTGAGAACGAATTACAATGTTTTAAATTGAATTCAAAGTTGAAAAATTGCATTGGTTGCAGTTGTATTCGACTACCACATTTCTGTATTCGAATACAGCTTGCTGCAACGTTAAAAATTTTCAAACATTTTACTGTGTAGTCGAATACAGATGAGATGGCCAACTCTCTGACTTAGCCATGTTTTTGTCTTGTATTCGACTACAAGATTTTTGTATTCGAATACGACTTGCTGTAACGTTAAAAATCATTCAAAATTTTCACTGTGTAGTCGAATACAGATGAGATGGCCAACTCTCTGACTTAGCCATGTTTTTATCTTGTATTCGACTACAAGATGGTTGTATTCGAATACAGTTTTAAATTTTGTCAGAAATAAAGATTTTAATATATGGAAAATATTATTTTGGACTTTTGAAAATATTATTTATGCATATGCAAAGTAATTAAGGTCCTCTTGTATTTGAATTATGACTTGAATTATTTTACCTTTATCTAATCTATTTATTTGTAATTTCATCAAAGGATGTTTGAGGAATTCTTCTTTTTGTTGCTGTGTCACCATTGGTCTTTGTGTATAATCAAAAACGTATTTTTACAAAAACAATAATTATATAGTTGTTATTTTTAATGAGTAGGAATCAAATTAGATAATCTTAAATTTAAAACACGACGCATATTACGCACCAATCATTTCCACTAAACCTATGTCACATTAGGCTGCCCTAAGCCCAACATATTGATCTACAATATTGTCATTTAGAAAATTTGTCTTTGTACCCTCCAATTATTGATGTACCCCCCAAATTGATAAAAACCCAAAATTGCCCATCCATTTCACCATTCAGTAAAAAGTAAAAAAAAAATTCTCCCAAAATTTCATCCAACACCCAAATTTCCGGTACGTATTTTTTCCCCTCAAATTTCCGGTAGTTAAAATATAACTACCGGAAATTTTAAAACTTGTGAAATTTCCGGTAGTCAATTTCCTTTACCGGAAATTTCGTCACCAAATTTCCGGTACGTTATTTGTACTCCCGGAAATTTGGGGGACTTGAAATTTCCGGTAGTTATTGTTCACCGGAAATTTCAAATATCCGGTAGTTTTTTTTTTATTGTTAATTTTTTTTGTTTTTGTTTTGTTGACATAAGTATGGAAAAAAAACAACCAGTTTGTATAGATTTGACTGAAGCATTCACAACCGATCAAATTTTTGAATCACAGGAAGCTGTCATATCATGGGCAAGAGAGGTTGGTCGTCAAAATCGGGTAGCTGTTATCATAATTCGATCCGACGTAGAGACAGGAATGAGAGGAAGGAAATCTAAATTAATTCTTGGTTGTGATAGAGGTGGAAAATATCAGTCAAATAAAAGTGAGTCAGGTACTTCAACAAAAAGGTGTGGTTGTCCGTTTAAAATTCGATCGAGACCATTGAAAAATGCTGAGGCTGAGGGATGGATTATTAGTTTAGTGTGTGGACTTCACAACCATGAGTTAGTGGCTACTTTTGAGAATAATACATTTGTGGGGCGCTTAAACGATGAAGATAAGAATCATGTTGACGAACTGACTAAGTATCACGTTGCACCGAGGCATATATTGTCATCTTTGAGGGATCGAGATAAGGAGAATGTGACTAGTATCTATCAAATTTATAACCGTCGAACCACCTACAGAAAGAATTTGAAAGGACCTAGAACTGATATGCAACATCTGTTGAAGTTACTTGAAGCTGAGAAGTATGCATGTTGGACTAAGACGCATGGAGACTCTAACGTTGTGAGGGACATGTTTTTGACGCATCCAGACTCCATAACTTTGTTGAACATGTTCCATTTTGTGTTGATCATGGATAACACCTACAAAACCAACAAGTATAGGTTACCATTGTTTGAAATTGTTGGTGTAACTTCAACTGGGTTGACATTCAATGTTGCATTTGCTTATATGGACAGTGAGCGTCAAGAAAACTTCTGTTGGGCATTGGAGAAGTTAAAACAGTTGTTTCTTGCAAACACTCCATTTCCTCAGGTGATTGTCATTAATAGAGAACTTGCTTTGATGAATGCAATTGAAGTTGTATTTCCATCTTCAACAAATTTACTTTGTCAACTTCATATCAAAAAAATGTTGGAGGCAAATGCAAACAATATATACTGAAGAAAGATATGCAAGAACCCATTCTTGAGGTGTGGAAGAAAATTGTTTATTGTTCTGAAGAGAAGGAGTATGAGGAAATGTTGCAAATGTTTGAGCAAGCATGTGTCGATAATATTATTTTCTTTGACTACGTCAAAAACACATGGTTGATTCCTCACAAGGAAAGATTTGTTGAAGCATGGACCAATCGAGTATTGCATCTAGGAAATACTACAACTAATAGGTACGTCATTAAAACTTTAATTTTTTTGTTATATTTATACTTATATATGATTAATTTTGTTTATATATGATTAAACATGTATGATTTTTGGTTATATTTATACTTATATAAAATTTTGTTTACGTTTGAATATTAGGGTTGAGTCTGCTCATTGGTCGTTGAAGAAATTTTTGGAACATGGTAAAGGAGATTTCTGTAAGGCATGGTCTGGTATGCATGACATGTTGAAGTACCAAATTATTAAGATCAAAGGTTCATTTGAGACAAGTAAGGGTCGTAGAGAGCATATACACAACAATCCATTCTTTGAAAATTTGAATTGGGTTGTATCGAAGAACGCTTTAGCTGATATTGATCATGAGTACAAGAGAGTCAGGTATGTCGGTAACGACAAAGATGCATGTGGTTATACAATTAGAAACACTCATGGATTACCGTGTGCATGTGAGTTGACACGGTACAAGTTGAAAGGTGTTCCAATTCCATTGGAGGCTATTCATATACAATGGAGGAAATTAACCATGAATACTGATAAAGAGGAAGAACAGTTGCAAAAGGATTCGGAGTTGGACATTACATGTGAGATGAATGTTATTTGGAAAATATGGAAAACACTGAATGTTGTTGGAAGAAGGGCATTGAAGAGCAAGTTGCGTGAAATTGCATATCCAGAAACAACATCAATGTGTGCCCCACCATCTAAGATCAAAACAAAAGGTGGTGTGAAGAAGAAAAAAGGCAATAAGTCGAATGGATTTGATGTATATCGCGACCCTTCATTTTTTGAACATGTTGATGCATCCCAACATGTCTCCCAGCAAGCATCCAAACAAGTCTCTCAGCAAGCATCCAAACAAGTCTCCTAACAAGCATCCAAACAAGTCTCCCAAGCATCCAAACAAGTCCCTCAGGTTAGAAAATATTTGGATGAATTTCCTGCTCTAATTCATCCATATATTTTAGACGTAGTTAATGTTAAAGCAGATGGAAATTGTGGATATCGTGCTATTGCTTGTTTACTTGGCCATAGTGAAGAATCTTGGAGCATTGTGCGTCGACAGTTGTATTTAGAGATTAAGTCCAAATCTGATTTATATCTTGCATTATTCAAGGAACGTTTGCAAGAAGTGACTGACTCTTTACTTGTACATGAACTGGGAAACCAACCAATGGAAAAGTGGCTGAGCATTCCAGATATGGGTTACGTGATAGCAACAAAATATAATTTCGTTCTTGTGACATTGGCAAAAAGTTTTTGTTTGACTTTTTTCCCATTGACGGGTGCACACAGTGGAGACTTATCACGTGATCGTATTATCAGCATTGGTTTTGTTAATAACAGTCATTGGGTTCAGCTTAAATTGAAAGCAACATGTCCATTACCTCCACTAGCATGGCATTAGAAGGAGCACCGTAGTGATGAGTCTACATCATGAGCTGTAGCGTATGCAGGACGTCTACAACATTGGAGTTCATTAGAATTAGAGGGTACATTAGATTATATGTCTTTAGCAGATGATTGACACTTTTGTAACAAGTTTTATGTTAATATATGTTGTTTTCAATACATGTTATATGTTGTTTTCAGTTAAGCAAATAACACAATTAAGTCTAAATAAAATAACACAATAAATATAAAGTATAAGCAAATAACACAATTAAGTCTAAATAACAAAATAAGTGGAACCAAATAAGTCTTAAAACTAAATAAATAAAAATAAGTCTAAATATTACAAATACAACAAAAATACTACTGATAACTGCCTCCTTTAGAGATGTATAAAGCCCTCTCTAATTAAGCACGCATGTCATCATCACCCGGTAGTCTGTCTAAATCTAAACTCTCCTGTATCAGACCACCGATGTGTTGACACCGTGTATACCACTCCCCGCGACCATCACTAGGACCAACAACATCACTAGGACCTCCAGCATCAGTATAATCCCCGCCATGACTAGGACCTCCAGCATCTGTATAATCTCCGGCATGACTAGGACCAGCAACATCACGACCAGCAGCATCTACAACAACGTGAGGGGTCATCCTAGGATGAGATATCCTATAGTACCACTGGATGTACCCCTCAACAGTCTGATGTGGATATGTAGCCCGATGCAATACTGCACGCAGGGCTCGAACAGAGTTCCTGTACATACCCCATTCGACATCCACATCACGTACTACAAGCAAAGGTGGTGTACGAGGGATATGCTGAATATATCCAAACTGTCGGATGCTCCTCCCTGGTAAATAAGGTACCATAGTGGAACACCAACGAATATGTCCAGTAAATAACGAAACAGACTGAAACCGTGTGGTAGAGTCCTCATCGTAATTTACTGCCCATATTACATCAGACTCCCTCAAAGCTTCCAACTTTGCTCTGTAGTAAGACACGTTCCCGGATGTTTGTTTAGCAGTCCACCGAAACATCCGAGGCATGCAAGACATCGGCTCATTCAGTTCTCTTTTACATATATGAGGAAAGTGCTCATATATCCAGGTCTGTAAATAATAAAAACATACAAATAATTAATAAAACAATAAAAACATACAAATAATTAATAAACCAATAAAAACATACAAATAATTATTAAACCATATTATCAAATATCAATATAATAAGTATGTAAATTAATATAATAGTACCTGAAAAATGGATAAATATCCACCGATCTGCTTCGTTGCCAGTAGAGTACTGTCTCTTAGATAGTCATACAACACAACAAGTGTTGCTGGTCCCCAAGCCCATCTGCCACATGTTTCAAGATCGTGAAACAGGAACAAATATTTAGCAGATACAAGTGTAAAACTTTTATCTGCTAATATCATACACCCTACTAAATGTAGTAGGTATGCCCTGGCTGCACAATCATATCGTCCATCACGCAGTTGTGTAAAAAATACTGACTTCAACCACTCAAAGCTGTATGATAGACCTCTGTTAATCCTGGTCTCTGCCACTGCTTCATCAATAGTCACTCCTAATAATTCCACGGCAGCAGTAATCGTTAGGTCTTCAGTGAAATTAGCTGGAGGGGTGAAGAACTCACCACAACATGGGATGCTGAGTAGACCCCTGACATCGTCCAGAGTGATGGTCATCTCACCAAATGGCATGTGAAATGAGCTGATCTCTGCATGCCATCTCTCAGCAAAAGCAGATATTAGATTACCATCAATCATACTCAGACTACATCGCTGCAGAGGACGTAGTCCAGATATAGTAATCCAACGATCAATCTCGGCAGGTAATATAGCTCTAATATCAATAAATTTCGCCTGCTTCTTCCCATTTGAGACGACTTTAAGGGCGCGCCTATCCTGTTTAATTACAATAAATAACAAACAGACAATTTATTTAAATTTTAATAATGAATATAAAACTTAAATATAACAAATTATACTACAAATATATTAAAATAAATAAATAACTTAATAAATATTTATAATAACAAATAATTATAATAATAAATAATTAAAATAATAAATAATTAAAATAATAAATATTATTAACTAACCTCCCCATTCCAAATTTTTACTGCTATGTGGTCCTCATAATTCTTCAAAACAGATAAATCGTACGGACCACCAGGAAATAATGGAGCATGAGCATCAGGCAGCTCCTGATCCTCCTGCTCCTGCTGCTCGTGCTCCTGATCCTGCTCCTGCTCCTGATCATCAATATAATGATTCTGATGCTGATCATGATCCTGTTGCGGCTGATCCTCCTGCTGATCATGTTGCTGCTGATATTCCTGTTGATCCTGCTGCTGAACATCTATTTCTTCATTACGCCTTCTTCGCTTCTCAACTGCCGCTCTCCTATTTAACTGCGTAAGCGGCCGAACTCTAGAATGTTCACCATTGGTTTTAGCTCCTCTGGTCCTCACTATAAACAATAGAATGAAAAAAATTAATCAAAAAACACATAAAAAATAACAAAATATAAGAAAAAAAACAAAACAAAACTACCGGAAATTTCAGAGACTTTGAAATTTCCGGTGAAATTCCCGGAAATTTCAAATTTCCGGTGAACAAAATACATACCGGAAATTTCGTTTGTGAAATTTCCGGGAGTTGTTCCCGGAAATTTGAAATTTCCGGTATTGACATGTGTACTATCGGATTTTTCAAATTTTCGGAACAATTCCCGGAAATTTCACAAACGAAATATCCGGTATGTATTTTGTTCACCGGAAATTTCAATGAATTTGAAATTTCCGGGAAAAACAAAAAATTCTTAGACTCATTTTTTCCGGAAATTTTACAATGAGGGGGTGCGTTCAAGTTTTCTGAATTTTACTTAAATTTAAGGGACATTTTGATAATTTCACTCCAAAATTTTTAAAATGGAGGATACATCATTAATTGGGGGTACGAAAAATAATTTTCTGTCATTTAAGGCTCCTTTAGTGACAAAAAGAGACCAATTAAAGAAAAGAAAGCAAACAAGGTAGCCGGAACCTCTAACCAATTTTTGAAAAACCAAATTGATCGATTTAATATAAAAATTGTTCAATTTGTTGGCTGGTTTATCCTGTTGTACTACAGTCTGGGTAAACGGGATTGAACTGAATTTAAGATTAAACTGTGGTTATATATATATTTTTTTTATTTGTAGCAAATTTTTGTTATAATTTTTTTAATATTATTTGTTATTGAATTCAATTGGTTGAATCCATTTAACTATGACTTGATATTCTTGAATAAATAAAAAATTGAGTCAACATTTTCACTGATTCCATCACTACTCTAATTTAATATAGTTTTTTAAACATTGTCAAACGCACGTCCAATTATGCTCTCCAAATGAATTCTATTATGGTTTCCAAAAAAGATAATAGACATAGGAAAAAGGGAATGGAGAAGTTGGCAATGAGAAGAGAAGGCGTTAATATTGGCGTCTTATTACCGCAGCGCAAACCGAGCCTTCAAACATTTTTTTTTTCAAATGTTAATAATTAGTAAAATTAATATTTTTGGTGATGATGGAGATAATCAACAACATTTTTATCACTTTACTAAGAATTTGAGAGTAATCACAAATGCAGCTCTTCAATTTGAGTTTTTAAATAGATCATATTATCATAAGTTCATTATTCATTTGTAATTTGTAATTTTTTTTAATATTAATTGCAATTTTGGTCCCCTATTTTAGCTGAATTAAGAAAATAGTCCCTCCATTTTATTTCTCCTCAGTTTTGATCCCAAAACAGAATTTTAATCCAAAACTTGATAAGGTACAATTGTTGCACCACGAGATCTTGAGGCATAGTGTGGCTTAAAAATGTCATTTTTTTGTGTTTATTTAAGCCACACAATGCCTCAAGATCATAAATGGTGTGATGTGGCTAGGGATGGCAAAATAACCCGCACCCGCGGGTACCCACCCAAACCCGCTTGATTTGAGGGGGGAAAACCCGCTTTGATTTGGTGCGGGTGCGGATTTTCCCCGAAATTAAAATTCGGGGGTGGGGACGGGTTTGGGGTGGTGATATCCACCCCGCACCCGAACCCGCCCCGCAAGTAATATTTATGTAATTTTTAAATTATATATATATATATATATATTGAATATACTTAATATATTTTAAAATATTAAAAATTTATCTCTATAGAAAATATTTTTTTATTTTATAATTGTCTAATAACAATTATTTTATTATATTAATTATAATAGATATGATTTTTAAATTTATAATTTTATATATATATGAATGGGTGCGGGTGTGGGCGGGGAAACCCGAACCCCGTTGCGGGCGGGGATGGGGGCCTAAATTCTACACCCGCTATGAAACGGGTGCGGGTGCGGGGGTGGAGGAGGCAAGATCCGCCCCCGCCCCGTTGCCATGCCTAGATGTGGCTTAAAAAATGACACTTCATTAAGTTTTGGACCAAAATTCTATTTGGAGAACCAAAACTGAGGAGAAATAAAATTAGAGAACTATTTTTGTGGTTGAGCAAAAATAAGGGGACCAGAACTACAATTGAGTCAAGTTTTTATGACGTTTTAAAACATAAAAACGTCTCACATCATCCTATTAATCGTTCTACATCATCTTGTCATATGTCACGTTATTTAAAACATCTCACATCATCATTTTTTAGTTAAAAAATCAGAGAGAGGGACAAAAACTGTCAATTTTTAAAATAGGGGGGCCAATTTCGTGAATGAGTAAAAATAGAGGGACTAAAATTGCACTTAACCTAGTATATATTATCTCATCTATATCAAAATCAATTTTATATTTTTAAAATAAATTTTATTTCTTCTAAAATTAAATTCAAAAATGCAATTACCGTACCTATGTTTATCTTGCTCTATATATGTAGGAAAAGAAAGTTGGTGAATATGATTTCTTGATATACTAACGATGAACGGTCCTAACAACACTCTTTTAGACACTTTATTTCTAAGATTCGCTTTTTTATTGAATGATATGTATATGACTCATTTTATGTGAGATTCATTGTTGAAGTAACGAAATATATTTAACTCAATAAGAGAATGAGTGTTGAAAATAGAGTATCAAATAGATTGTTGTTAACACTACTCACTAACAATTTGGTCAACATGTCATCACTACTAATAGTGGTGATTCTATGCATCAAAGAGTTGGTAAGTGCATTTATACCTTTGAAATTAAAGATCAGGGTAAAGATAGTGTAGCATTGTAGTGACAATATAAAATAATTTTACATTGGTATTTTATCCTATTCATTTAATTTGTCATATTACATTGTATAATTTTTAAAAGAACGACAATCATTTAACTATTTAATATTGTTCTGGCGAGTTACACTTAGATAACATTTATTATCATTAAAGATACGTTAATTTCTATGTTGCTATTTCACGCGTCCACTCTTGCCCTGCAATAAATATCACATTTATAAAAATATTGTTCTCAAAAGGTTGTTACTTTTAATTTTTATTTCACTTTCAATTTTTTTTTTAATTAATTGTGCCTTCTAATTTTAATTTATTTTTTGGGTCAGAAATGATAAAGAACTTGAACTTAAATGTGAGGTCTCGATTTCAAAAAACTCAAGATATCCAACTTAACATTATCGATATTTGTGAATTGAGTCCGACCTTACAAACTTTAATTTTAAATTCTTATTCAAATCAATTATTAGTATTTTACTTATAGCAATGATTGCAAACACTCTTTTTTATAATTCTATTGTCTAACTCTCTCATATTCATTCACTAAGTCAATTTTATATCTCTTTCCATCACCCTCAATTTACTATCCTCCACTTAGCAATTATGATAAATACATTAATAATTAATAATGATAATTTGTTAAAATTAATATTCTCTTTTAATTATCATGTTTTTTTAATTAATATATGTAAAATGGTTAAATAATATCGTCATTATATTATATATAAGACTCTCTTGTAAAAATAATTTGTAACTTTAAGTAAAAATATTTTCAAATTATAATAAGAATTAATATTTTTTAATAAAAATATCCCTAATTAAATATTAAAATTAAAAGAGTAACTACTTTTAATAATTGAGGATAATTTTGAAAATAAAAGATACATTATTCACAAATTTAATATTTTTTTATGTATTGATTATAGAAATCTTAAGTAATAGAATGAAGTGGAAAGTCTTCAAAGTAGGTTAACAAAAACTTAATCACCCACACTCAAGATATTCTTTTACATATAGTCCTAGTAAGTCAAACTAGTAACACAAATCACCTTTTGTGTAACCCAACAAACGTTGCCACGAAATCAGCAATGTGAAGTGGGTAACGACCGCTTTGAAGTTTCATGTTTTCCACGTGTGTAAAAACCTATAGGTGGTTTATATCGACCAAAATAAAAAACTATAGTGATCAAATATGAATAAGCAGAAAGTAAGATATTCCCTCCGCCAGTGAGAACCTTATTGTGCAACTTTTTAAAAAGTAATCGATATATATATATAGTTTCACGAGAGACTTAAGTCTTAAGTAACATTTAATTTAAATATAGAATTATATAGTTAAGATTTAATTCTTTGTAAAATTTCTCAATTGACATACTTCTTTGCTAAGGTGATAAATTAAAAGTTAAAGTTGTAACCATCTATTAATTATACATTTAATATTAACAATTAATTTAGTAATAGACGTTTAATATTATTTATTTTATTTTAAAAAAGTGTATTGAATTTAAATATACACATCATAAATAACCTACCTTAGGATTTTCGCTTTTTAACTTTATATTTTGAAATTTGATAAATTAATTAATAATTAATTAAACATCACCAACTAATATTAAATATCGTATATATTACTATAACTTACAAATTTAATATT
>JBBPBP010009778.1:7079906-7090702 GCA_037974735.1 Cicer chorassanicum | reverse complement strand
AAGAGACATTTATTTAGAGATCTTTTTCAAACGGTACTTATAACAAGAGATAGGTGATTAATTTTAATAATTTTTTATATATATTGTTTCTTTTTTAAACAAAAATATATTTTTAATCATTTCAGTTTAATTTAATTTTCGCTCAGATCATTTAACTTTATGGAGATAGTGATGAATTTTCAAGGTGTTGTTGGAGATGATGATGAATTTTTAAATTTATTTTAAAAGGGATATCATTGTTGACATTTTAAAACATAAATGATCAAAAAGTTATTTGAAAATTAAACAAATAATCAAATCAGAAAAACAAAAATAATTAAATAATTAAATTGTTAGTTAAAATATAATTAAATGACCGCAAACTATATTTTACATAATAAAAAAATATTTTAATGTTCTTTCACATTGCAGCATTCGAAAATACAAATCTAAAATCTTTGAAATATATTTGATTCATCCTCCGCCGTTTTTGTTGAATATTTTCAATATCAAACATCATGTCTATATAGAATGTGTACAAGCTCACATTTGTCCACTAATTATATATACCATTGATTAAGTTTAATTGCAATTTTAATCCTTTTATTTTTACTATTTTAAAATTTAACAATTTTGATCTCTCTCATATTTTTGAATTAAAAAAATGACTATTTGACGTATTTTAAATAGCGTGAGATACACTTACATGATATAAAACATTTAGATGCATTAATTTTTGATATGTGGTTAATTAAATTACAAATATGAAAAAAATTCTTAAGTTGAAAGTTAAGTTTTTACGGTGTTTTATTTCGATTTTATGAGTATTAATCATTCTACATTATCGTATCATATGACACGTTATTTAAAATATGTCACATTGTCATTTTTAAGTTAAAAAATCATATGAAGGAACCAAAATTGTAGACTTTTGAAATACGAGATCAATAATGTGAATCAGTAAAAATAGATAAATTAAAACTGCAATTAAACTTATTAACTAATAGTAAAAAAGAGCACTAGTGCACTGGAGTGCAAACCATATAGGTCACTAAAATACAAAACAACGAGTGCAAGTTTAAAAAGTTAGGGTGTGCAAAGGTGAGTTTGTGCTTGCCCTCTAATCTTTTTTATAAAAGAAATTGAATTATAATTTTTTTTTATTAATTTTATATATTTAATCTATTTTATCAATAAAATATATCAATTTTTATTGACTAAATTATAATTCTACCATTTCTTTTAAAAAAGACATGAGACAGTAATAAAATATATTTAATTTTCTATGTTTATAAAATAGTTTTATTTTTATACAAATCTCCTCACCCTAAATTTTAGAATCTAATTAAATATCATTATTTAATTATTTAATATTAAGAAAATTTTAAAATGATATAGTCAAACAAACAAAAAGAGAAATTAGTATTTCATGAAATAGAAAGTAAAATATAATACATAATCTATACCTACATATAAAGTGCATATTAAATTTTGGTGTGATTTTTTTTTAATTTTTCTTCTTTCATTTTTACCTATTATTACTTACACTATTTTATTATAATTTTATCATTATTTATTCAATTAAATTACTAACTCTTTTAAAATGTCTATACATGAATGTAAAAAAATATTTGCTCTAGTTTCTTTTTACGAGAGATAATTGAGATAAAATTAAGTTAATAGTAAATGATCGAAAAATGTATTAAATTTTGATATAATATTTGTTTCTTTATGTTTTGTCATATGTTTCAATTATTTAATTCAATTTTACAATCCATTTAAAATATTTTAGTCCTAATTTTATTCTTTCTAACCAATCAAATAACTAATATTTTTTAAATAATCTTATAAATTTTATAACTTTTATTATTTTTATACTTTGTATAAGTAATTTTTTATTATGGTATGCATAGCGCTTTTTCTTTTACGGAAGATATGCAAAGTGCTTAGAACATGCTTTCATGTATGATTTAGCTATTTGTCAAAAAATAAATGCACGTTTAGCTACTTTACAAAATATTTATATTTTTAAAGCATATAAAGGAATCATTACTTTCGGTCAAAAACAAAAAATAAGGAATCAGGACTTAATTGAGATATCAATTATAGCAATAACAATTGAAGATATATTTTAGTCAAAATAAATAAATAAATAAAAATAATTGAAGGTATAATTACATTTTAGTCAAAGAGAACATGATGATTTCATGGAGATTGTTTCTACTTTCTATAACTGAATCAATTACCCAACAAATCTGTTTGACTTGCACGCAAAAAACCTCCCTAAAAGAAAAGTGCTTTTTTTCATTCTTCATAACTGAAAACATTAGTGGAAAACAAAGCACAAAGGAAATTAAGCTCTGAAAATGAGAACTTCACATTTCTTCAACAAATTTCTACCTTGGACTATTTTTTATATGCTTCCTGTAGCTCTGTTTCTTCTATACTTTTACCATCTAACCCTTTCTGCATCTCCAAAAATTGAGTTTTCTCATTCCAACCCCATAAACATCATATCTTATTCTTCTCTTTCTGCTGATCCTCCTTCATCTTCTTATACAGGTATATCCATGCACAATTTTTTCTTTTGTTCAAAATTATGATATTGCTAGTAGATTTTCTTTTCAATTTTATTTCCTGAAATAAACATTTTAGTCCTTAAATATGTATGTGTGTGACAATATCATAATAGTATCTAAATGTATCAAAATTACAAAAAAACAATATATTTAAATGTTTTTTCTATTAATATACTTGAATGTGTTTCTCTTTAATTATTTCAGTTTTTAAAAGAGTTTTTTGTTAGTCAATTTAATCCACAAAATTATTAACAAAAATATTTTTGTAGTTTCCATATATTTAATTATTATGTGTCTTGCACATTTAAAGATAGAAATGGCGTAGGTGAACCTGCGGAAGGATCATTGTCGATGCCTTACATGTAGTCCAACACTGTGAATCAGTTTGAACACACAGGGTTGGCTTGGGGTGTTGAACACTCGGTCTAACTCCGGTTCGCAGGGGGACAGCCAAGTCTGTTCTCCTCTGCGCCAAAACTCAAACCCCGACGCTGAATGCGTCAAGGAATTAATATGTAAATATTTTGGTTATTGCTCGTATAAAACTTAATATGGTATTATAGTTTAATGACCACGCTAAACACTATTTATAGATTATAGATAAGACGTGAAATGAGTATATAAAAAAGTGACACTACTCAATACAAAATACTAATAATTTGACTATATTTGATTTCAGAAAAGAAAAAAGCTTACCAAAACCAATGTGATTACTCCAAGGGTGAATGGATCAAAGACACTACAAGGCCTTTATACAATGATACAACATGTAGTATCATAAAAGAAGGAAGAAATTGCATCAAACATGGAAGACCTGACAGTGACTATCTTTATTGGAGATGGAAACCAAACCAATGCAATCTTCCAAGGTTTGATCCCAACACTTTTCTTAAACTTATCAAAAACAAACACATAGCTTTTGTTGGTGACTCATTGGCAAGAAACCAATTAGAGTCCCTTCTTTGTATGTTATCAACTTCTTCAATTCCCAATCTTGTGTACCAAAATGGAAAAGACAATGAATTCTCAAAATGGTACTTTTCTTCACATAATGCAAGTGTTTCTTTGTATTGGTCTCCATTTTTAGTCCAAGGTATTGAAAAATCAAGCACAAGGCCAAATAATGAGTTATATTTGGATCATGTTGATGAGAAATGGGCAAAGGACATAAATCAAATGGACATGATTGTTTTATCAATTGGTCATTGGTTTTTGCTTCCTGCTATTTACCATGAGGGTGATTCAATTTTAGGGTGTCATTATTGTCATGGTTTTAATTACACTGAAATTGGGTTTTATGGGGTTTTAGGGAAGGCTATAAGGACTAGCCTTAATAGTATAATTGATAGGAGAGGAAATAGTATCAAGGGTAAAAATGGAATTGATGTGATTGTGACAACATTTACACCACATCATTTTGAAGGTGATTGGGATAAGGCTGGTGCTTGTCCTAAGACTGAGCCTTATAGGAATGGAGAGAAGGAAGTTGAAGGAATGAATGGTGAGATGAGAAAGGTTGAGATTGAAGAAGTGGAAAGTGCTAAGGTAAAAGGTAGTAAATTTGAGGGAATTATTAGGTTGGAGGCACTGGACGTAACTAAATTGGCATTCTTGAGACCAGATGGTCATCCGGGTCCTTATATGAATCCTTTTCCATTTGCTAATGGGGTTGGAAAATCTGTGCAAAATGATTGTGTTCATTGGTGTTTGCCTGGACCTATTGATACTTGGAATGAGATTTTTTTGGAGATGGTGAAGAAGTGGGAGGATCAGGACAAGAGTGAGGTATTTATCAATTGATGTTAATTTATACTTTATTGATTGCGGTACATGTGATTTATACTGCCTTGGAGCAGAGAGTTTTAGTCTAAGGTTAGGTATCAATAGGAAATATTTAAATTATTGATATTGATAAGAGTAGTTTTTTTCATTTTGTTTTAAAGTTAATTTTTTGTGGTTTGTACAAAAAATTTAGAGCATTGTACATCTCAGTAATTACCACATGGTATCACTAAATTTTTCATGCTTTAAATTGATTATGAGACTAGTCTTCAGTTTTGATGATTAAGTAAAATTCTTTTTCTTTTGAATCTCATTCTCTTGATGCAAGTGTTTCCACAAAGATTTGATCCTGAGTTTATTAGGTGGTTCTCATACTTATGAGGGCAAATTTGTTCAACTAGATGAATTAGAATTCTTAAACTTAAAATTAAGTTTGAGAGAAGTTTTATTTATTTATTTATTTTAAACTAGCAAAATATCTGTACAGTCAGATAAAATCTTTGTATAGCTAACTTATATAACACAACATTATAAAATGCTCATGTTATTTTTGTATTTTAAAACTTATCACAATAAAATACAATGCTACATTAAAATAAACGAAAGAACAATGGAAAATTGTCTTACATATTGTAGTACATGAAAACTTGAGCTTACCTAGTTCAATGATATATAAATATTGAATACCACCTATATATAGAGCCATAAAACATAACATAGTTGATTAATTATTGATCGTAACTGATGAAACAAATCAAAATTAAAGCACATTGCCATACTATAGGATAATAGGTACAACTTAAATTGAAAAACAGGAATAGTTAAGTGATTGGACAATAAACTATAATCTATTTTTAAAATCACGCGTATAATTAGTTGAGTTGTGATTTATCTACTATGTAAAATATTAAGTGTATACGTCAAATACTAACTTCTAAATATTTTTTTACTTTCTTTTTTATTAGGCAGTGTCCATCATACAATGCTGTCCAACTGATATAATTTTATTTTTCCTAGAAAATTACAAATCATAACCACATTTATGATTGTTTTGGTTTGTTTCACAAAATTATAATATTTTGCTTATTCTTTACTCATTTTTGAATTCGTTTCCAGCCCACATGTACTTTGGCCCAATTAAAAAAACCTCACACTGGTCCAGTTTTATGAATATTGCAAAATAATAAGACATAAAATTAAAGCATAAATATCCTACATGTAAATAAATAAATAACACAAACAAAAAAGGTGAATGTTCATCCGATTCTTTAATTTTTTGGCATTTTACTGTATTCTAGTTTTCAATAGTGTAAAATACACTATCAAATCTTAGTTTCCAGCAGTATATTTGAGAAAACAAAATCAAGGAGTAAATGAGCATTCACCAGCAAAAAATGGTATCGAGAGGCACTAGCCTGCATCACCAACCTTCAAGACCCATTTAACTTCAGGTACGAGGAGAAATGGTTGGTCGAACATGATTTCTTCCTACTGTAACTTACAAGAATTATGTACATCAAAGTTTAATTTTCTACATATTGGTCCAACTTGCTTTGAAACTCCAAAACAATTTCCTCTTTGACAACAATAAACAAAAAACCACTTCCACTAACATATATTTCTTTATGGAAGAATATCATGGCAAAAACAGAACAAACATAACCTAATCTATGGAAAGATAAGATTAATAAATTAACAATATATAAGAGGAATGACACCAACATGGTGTAACACAAGTAGTAGATACTTAGACTCTTAACTATTTGGTCAAAGGTTCAATTCTTAACTGGTACTTATAGAAAAACATATGTCGAAAGAGGTCGATCAATCCCTCAATTGAATCTCAGAGTCTCAAAGATTAATCTTTGTAGTTGCACGACAAATACATTGTTTATCCAAATAAGAGAAATGTCTCATTCTTCACTCTTTGGTTGTCCCTCCCACTCCCACTTCTTCATCATCTCTAGAAAAATCTCATTCCAAGTATCTATAGGTCCAGGCAAACACCAATGAACACAATCATTTTGCACATGATTTGGAACTCCATTAGCAACTGGAAAAGGATTCATATAAGGACCTGGATGACCATCTGGCCTCAACAATGACAATTCAGTCACATCCAACACCTCAAACCTAATCCCTCCAAATTCCTTAGCTTTCACCTTAGCACTTTCCACTTCCTCTATCTCAATCCTTCTAATCTCACCATCCATTCCTTCAACTTTCTTCTCACCATTTCCATAAGGTTCAGTCTTTAAACATGTTCCAGCCTTATCCCAATCACCATCAAAATGAGAAGGTGAAAAAGTTCTCACAATCACTCCAATACCATTATTCCCTTTACCTTTTCTCCTCTCAATTATAGCATCAAGACTTGTCCTTAAAGCCTTTCTTATAGGAACATAAAAACCAATATCAGTGTAATTAAGACCAGAACAATTTAAGCATCCTAAAACCAAACCATTCTCATAATAAATTGAAGGAACATTAAACCAATTCCCAAATGATAAAACTATCAAGTCCATTTGATCCATATCCTTCGCCCACCTTTGGTTAACACGGTCCAAATACATTGTATTATAATTTGGTCCTGATTTTGATCTTTCTTGGCCTTGCACAAAAAATGGTGACCAGTATAATGATAATGTTGCATTGTGAGAAGGAAAGTGCCACCAATGTGAACCTTTATGATGAACAAGTTTTGGTTTTGAAATAGACGATAACATGCAAAGGAGGGACTCAAATTGGTTCCTTGCTAAAGAATCACCAACAAAAGCTATGTGTTTGTTTTTACTTAGTTGGAGGAAAGTGTTTGGTTCAAACCTTGGAAGATTGCATTGATTTGGTTTCCATCTCCAATAAAGGTAGGTTGAGTTAGGTCTTCCATTGGTGATACAATTTTGACCTTCTTTGATAGTGGCACATGTTGTTCCATTGTACAAAGGGCCTCTTTTGTCATGGATCCATTCTCCATTGAAGTAGTCACATGAGTTGTTATAAGCTTTGTGTTTTTCCTCTACTGCCAATAAAAATCCCAAGTTATTATATTAGTTACATGTAATTGCAAATTCTAATGTTCAAAGGGAGGTTTAAGGTTCAATTCCCATAAAACACACTCTTAGGGGGCTTTAAGTGTGATTATGATATGAGCTCATTTATTTTTAAGAAAAACTATAAGCCCATAATCGGCCCAAAAAGTCAAGGTCATAGGGATAGTGGATGCCACACAACTACAATATCTTAATTACAATAATTTTGTTAAAGAATGCTCCATCTTTGTCCCAATTATAAAACAAAAAAACATCAATATCAATAAATTTATTTATTACTATCACTTTTTCAATAATTTTATAAATATATCTTTTCATACAAAAGTGTGAGACATTAAATACACTTACTAATATTTAAAAGACAAATATTAAATAAAGATAAAAAAAAATTATTTAAACAAAAAATATATTTTAAAAGTCACAATTTATTGTTGTAAACAAGACTAAAAAAAATTTCAAAATTTTTCTTATAATTGAGACCAGTATTATTTTGTTAGTTTAATTTCTATAAATAGGACAATTAAGTATGCAATTTAATATTTTTTAAGTTGTTTTATCTCGGGTTCGAACTCAAAACCTGTGTGAGTTTATGGTGATATTTACCATCTTTTCTGTATAAAAATAATAGTCTTAGTAGATATGATAAATACCACCATAATGAACAGTTCGAACTTGAACAAAACGTCCGACCTAACAATATCAACATTTGCTAGAGGACTTAAAGGAAGAAAAAAAACTATCAGAAGTATGATCTATGACCTTATCATCCCATGATT
Organism: Cicer chorassanicum; assembly: GCA_037974735.1. Lineage (NCBI taxonomy): Eukaryota > Viridiplantae > Streptophyta > Magnoliopsida > Fabales > Fabaceae > Cicer > Cicer chorassanicum. The sequence continues at coordinate 7,082,536 of JBBPBP010009778.1, read as the reverse complement.
CTTCGCAAATTTATTAACAAATAGTTTAAAGGAGATAAAATTATGCACGGACGTACCTTGAGGAAAAAGAGTGACATAGTGAAGCTGATGAGGTTGAGTTTGAGATTGTGTAAGAGGCAGAGGGTAAAAGTATAAACAAAGGAGAACTATGGCTATGGGTAACAAAGCTATGGGAAGTAGAAGAGGAACTGTATGTGGAAAAAGGGTCTTGTTGGAAGGGGAAAGAGAATCATAATCATCATCATCTTTTAATGTAGTTTTTGTACTTTTCATTTTGAAAGCATTTCTTTGTGCTTCCCTTCTTGTTTTGTTTTCTTCTCATAGTCTCTCTTTTAGTTATGTTCTATTTGGAATAGAATAGATTTTCCTTCAAAAAAATTGGCGTGACGTAAACGTTGTCTAAGTGTTTTGTTTTAAGGTTACATTTTTAATTAATACACACACACTCACCTATAAGTTGAAAATTGTGCATAATTTATCTATTTTGAGCTCAAAATTTCAATTTGAAAGAGAAAAAAATGTAACATTTAATCAAGAGGTGAAGCCACACATGAAAATTTTATTGTGTTTCTGACAAAGTACTATGAATTGAAAAATAATTTTTGTTTCCTTGTTATTGGGTTATTTATTGCATATGTGAGGTGATGTGACATAGAGACACAAATAGATTTTTTGGGTTATAACATAAAATCATTCAATTGAGGAAACTCACCACTTAATCGTCATGATTTTTTTTGGGTCCGTTGAGGAGGGAATCAGATAATATTTTGACAAAATTCTCTATTATATTTTGGATCAAAGGAATTTTGGAAGATGTTCATGATGAAATGAAATGAAATTGGTTACAACTAACAAAGGAATTGTTGATCCTAAAGGTTTCGGAAGGAGAAACAGAAATCCATGAATGAAGGAGACAAGAGAAGGATGAAGTAAAAGCATGTATGTGAGGTAATTAAGGATACACGTATAAATGTGTCATGTGTATAGGGTCTAATTTGGATCTCCATATTTCTCTCTTCACTCTCTATTTCTTTCTTTAATTAATTTTTATTATCACACTTATCTCTTACTTTTTTTTTGTTTATTTATTTTTAAACTAGTTAGGAGAGAGAAAGGTGTAGAGAGGAATTTGGATGAAAAAATAAAGATCCGTAGAGGGTCATTTAAAAATGAAACTGATTGATTTGATTAAATTAAATAAAATAAAAACAATTAAAAGTGGTTGGCTCGTTTGGCTAGATGAGGTAAAATTGCTAGTTGAGTCTGGATTGCCAGTGTCTCTAATTGTTCAGACTTAATTTGTTTTTGCCATCTCAGAAACCAATGAATGTGTGCATTTTCAATTCCTTGTATTTTGTAATTTGCATACTTGATATGAGCTAATTTTTTTTTATTAATTCTGGTTTAAGGTGGTGCCTTATGCCATCTTTTTCCTTTTTAGTTGGGATGCTTTCCATTTTTCACTGCTCAATTTCTTCCATTATTATAGTTTTAGTATCTTTTTTATTTCTTAAAAGAAATGGAGACATCAATTACTAATATAGTTCTTTGTCCCTAAAATAGTAGTTTCTTATTTTGTTTCTACTCTATTTAATTATTTATTTCTTTTTTAAATAAAATTCTATCATAATTAACTCATTGTAAAGTCTGAGTTTGAAATATTTACTAAAAAAATAAAAAATAAAATTTATACAGGTGCAGAGCAAAATAGATACAAAAATATTTGGACTGACATTCATACTTACTTATTTTTTACATATAATTACTCTTGTTTGTGTTTGTACTCATATGCAGATTTTTATACTATTTACCGTTGATACTTTTTACAAATATCTAATAAATTTAAGTCTAATTGCCATACCTTAAAATATATATATATATATATATATATATATATATATGAGATTTGTTAATTTATATACTCACCTATTTTATGAAGGTGTAAATTATGTCTTTTTTATTTAGATTAAAAACTCATAAATGTTCCTTTAAAAAATTATATAGTGTTATAGTAATTTAGTTTTTTAATTTTTTCTCTCTCCTTACAATGGATGAATCATTCATGTGTGTTCAACTTTCTTCTCTCTCGTAGCATCAAATTCAACTCATTTTGCGTCTTGTTTCTTTGTTTTTACAAACACCAGTAGTCCAGTTTTGTAACGTGAAAGTTAACAATTGACTGTTCTTGTCTTTTGATTTGGAATTGGAAGTATCTACACTCTAAAGCCTTTAATTTGAAAGCATTATTTGAGTTGTTCATTTTAAATAAATAAATAAAAACATTACTGCTCCTCATATTTAAAAAAAGATGAATAGTGATTAAATTCATCTAGCTTTACTACCTCCGCAATGGCACATCAAATAGTTATGATCCAATTTTTTAATAGCTTATGTGCTTGATTTTGTTAATCTACACCAAAATATTAAAAGGTTTAATTAATAATCTACGTACCCCTCTTTTAAATATGGCTAAAATATAATTTTAAGTACTTATATTTTACTTATTATTTGTTTTGATTATTTATATTATTTGTAATTCATTTTAGTCATTTATCTTTTATTTTATAATCGTTAATCATTTAAATCACTTATCATTCGTAAAATTATACAAATGTATTCTTTTATTAAAG
>JBBPBP010009778.1:7056519-7068307 GCA_037974735.1 Cicer chorassanicum | reverse complement strand
TAAATTTGATTTTGATAAAAAATATCACCTCTATATATATATATATATTATTCTTTTAAAATATGTAATATAAAATTGATTTAATGATTGAGATAGAGGCTTAGAGATTAGAGTAATAAAGAAATTGCATATTTATGTGAAAGTTAAGGAGTGAAGTAATAAGGAGATTGTGAATTTAATATATACTCTCAATAAAATTCTAATAATATAATAATGATTATTATTGGTCGTTGAAAAAAACTATATATTTTGGTAAAAATATTCTTCCAAAATAGGATTGGATTTATCTCGTGTAGTGTCTAGTGCAAGGATGAATCCAAAACAAAGAAAAGTTTAATTCTATATAATAAATGTTTAAATTAAAGAATAATTATATATAAATATTGACTAGTTATCAAACTCAAACACATAACCAATGGTGATAAAATGACGAGACAAATTTCTTTTTATAACAATAATTTAGGAGGAGACGATGATGTTCTAGTTTAAGGTAATTTTTTTAAAAAAATATCATTGAACACTTTCAAAAGAATTTACACTTTCTCTTTCAAATGAGAGTTGCAAATATCAAGTCCGCAAGGTTTATATATTAGCGCAAATATTGGAACAAATTAAATAAACTTAACTTGCTACACAACAAACTAACTTGAGTTAACATATTATCAATTGAATTAATGAGAACCTATATAAGCAAGGTTTATATACTAGCGTAAATATTGGAACAAACTAAGTAAACTTAACTTGCCTTGCCGACTCAACAAACTAACTTGAGTTAACTAGTAAGTATTGATACCCCACAAGTTGGAGGATGGAAAATGTCCAACATTTTGCAAATTTGGAACACGCATTTTGAAAAGGGCGAGAATGAGAGGTCTTCGTAAAGATGTCACCAACCTAAACTTGGGAGGATATAGAGAGAAGTTATAAGGTACCGTTAGCAACTTTTTATGCACCAAGTGACAATCAATGTTAAGATGTTTTATGCGCTCGACAAAATATATGGAGTGCACTCTCATTGTGACATTAAATAATAAGGATTCAAGTAGGAGATTGATGAAGATCTTTCATCAAGTACTCAAGCCATTGAAGCTCACACCACTTAGCAACTAATGCACAATATTTTGCCTCATAATACAAACAAAAAAAATAATAGTTTGCTTCTTTAATTTCGTGGAAATAAGGGATGAGCCATGGTTTAAGAAGCATTATCCAAAAATAAACTCCCCGAGAATCAATACATCCACCCTAGTCAGCGTCACTAAAACTCAACAATTGAATGTTCGAATTTCTAGAAAAATAAAGGCAATAAACATAGGGTCCCTTGAGGTAGCAAAAAACATGATGAGCAATTTGTAGGCGATGTTCAATAGGAGAACCCCATAAATTGGCTCAACTATTGCGTCACAAAATTGATGTCGAAGCACCTATCCAAACGACGATACAACATGTAAAAAAGAAGAGGGTTGGAGTCATGATGCAATATGACAAAGGGATCAAACGAGATAGTGACATACTTAGAAATAGTTAGTCCCGCATCAGAAAGAGATTAAGGCATTACTTTCGCTGACAAACAAGCTTGGTGAAAATCATAAGCTAGAAGCAAAGATGAAAGCTTTTCAAACCTCCAACAAATAGCTTTTTTTAAGGCCTCCAATAGATTTATGTAACTTACATACCAAATCTAGATCAAGATGAGTGACATGATAAGAAACCTTCATGTAAAGATCCTCAATTAAATCACCACGAAGAATGACATTAAAAACATGTAAAAAAAATGAAGAATGACGTTTAAAAAATTATTTTATAAAACTTGGTTAATATTTATATTCGACCCAACTTTTCAAAAGTGAATAAATCCAACCATTATACCTATTACACTCATTAGCTTAAGACCCATCTAAATTAGTTTATGTCTCAATCAAGATTGGGCCTGCACATGCCATCCGCTGACCTGCATTGGGTGTTTGGGTCTTGAACCAAAAAGATCGTCCCCTTATTACACATGGAGAATGCTCATTCGTCCCCTATGTTTGTCCATCCACTCCTAATACACTATTCGAAGCTAAAATTCGATATCATATTTTATACTAAAAATTAAAATCCGATAAAAATGAGTAAATATGAGGTTGAATGAACATCCACCATTACACTTATGGGAATAGTATCAAAAAAATCACAATAAAAAAAATTATTTATTTATTTTGACAAAAAATCATTTAAATACTAAGATCACCGATTTTGCATTAATTGATAAATTCTACGGTACAATAAAAAACTGAATGTGTATCAATACTATAAATTTTTTATCAATAATTTTCTTTAATTTATTCCACATTTATATTACTATAATATATGTTAAAATTGACTAAATTAAGAATTTTTATACATAGATAACATGTCATTAGTAATTTAATTTTGATAATATCTAACATATATTAATTTTTCAATATACATAAAAAAAATCCTCAATTTTATTTTAATTTATCAAACGGCTAATATTATAAGCCGGTGGGGTCACGTCCTCCATCAGAATCACACATACATCAATGGTGAACAAGAATGCCATGTTACTCCTCTTCTTCTCAATTTTAGTTATTAATTCTTCTATTCTTCAACTAGTGGTAGCATAGATAACATTACATACACCATGGCCACTACTCTTTCACTTTCTTTCCCCTTAGACCCCCAAAACCGCTTCAACATCTCCAAAACGACACGCCGTTTCTCTCTCTCATCCCTTCCCTACCACAAATTCTCAATTCCAAATCCTCACTTCAAAATCTCCTCTTCTTCTCATTCTCAATCCCAATCTACTTCCTCAACAACCCTAAACGACACCTTTTTCCAACCAGGTCGATTCCTCACAAACGACGAACTCAACAGACTCAGCTTCCTCGAATCATTCCTCTACTCTCAACAACTCCAATCCGGTTCAGTTTGGGTTCGAGTCATGAGAGATCACGAAGTGGACCCCATCGTATGTTTACTCGCTGATTCCTTCGCTGAATCGATGATGTTTCCAAAAGGTTACATCAACGTGTTGAGGTTTCTTGTGAAACAGTATTTGATTGAACGAAGGACGTTGATGCCGCATATGGTAACGCTCATTGCGTTTTATAAAGGAATTGTTGATGATGGTGAAGAAGAAATGCATTTGGCGGGAACTGTGGAGATTTCTTTTGATAAAAATGGTGCTAATGCTTCTCTTCCTTCGCCTACTCCTCCTAAGGATAAGCCTTATATTTGTAACATGGCTGTGCAAAAATCTCTCAGAAGGTAAATTTAGAATTACAAACACTCTAGGGTTAATTTTTATTTCTTAGGTTAAATTGGTTAGTGAACAGGGAAATTGCCATGTCATAGCAATCCAAAAATAGAAGTTAAGAGAGAGAAAGACCATTTTGACTGACTCGATACATTGATTGATGCTCACAATTTCGAGGAACAATTTGCCTATTCACTCTATTTATAATGATGAAATGCGAGCTTAGGAGATAATGATAAAAATAATAAATATTGCGTCTGAGGATGAAATTGACCCATGTAATATATCCTGGAACTAATTTGATTGGCTAAATGCATATTCAGAGACTGAACGTGTAGTTTTCATTTTTTAGAGATTAAGACTGCATTTGGATTGGTTTATGAATAACTTTATCTTAGTTTATCTATTGGTATAAGCACTTGTGAGTATATTTATGAGAGTTTATGAAATAGCTTATGACATGTTAATAAGCTGATTTCATGTTACTACAATAAGCTCTCAAGGATAGTTTATGAAAATAACTTATATAGAAATAATTTAACCATATTTTCTCTTTGATATTAGAAATAAATTATGTGGAAGTGCTTAATCAACAAGTGGTAAAATGTGGGGGTGGAGTTGGGTTGCTCAACTGGTTTGAGATAAGGAGTGAAGGGGTACAAAGACCAGGGTAGGAGGAAAAAATACTGCCGTAACTAACATTTGTCTATAAAAAAAAAGTAAGCGCTAAATTAAGTTGTTTATACAAACACACCCGAGTATATGTAAATGTGAAAGCTAGATATTGGTGAAACTGGCATTTAGAAACTAGATTGATTATTATTTATATACACTTCTGCTAGATAAGGTAGGATGTTTATTGGGTGTATTTTGAGGGCAATAGTGTTGTTAAATAGCAGCTATAATAATGTTATATTGTTATAGCATAGCATAATTTAAATAAATTGCTATTGCTATTGTTCACGATACGCTATTTAGTACGAAATATTGGCAAATAGAGGCACTGTTTCATAGAAAAATTTGAATAAATTGCTATTTTCCATAATCTACTATTGGCAACACTTAGGCAGTCTTGACAGTATTACATACTTTCTACAATTTTACCTTGCCTGAACTTTTTTCATAGACAGACAGTATGGAAACAAACCTGACTTGCTGCGATCTTACAGCACGATAAATATTTTCATCAGTAGCAATTTCAGTTGGGAAAACCAGCAATTTAATTAATTAAGCTACATTCTTCACCATCAACGATTTCCAAATTGTAATAATCTACTACTTAACTGAATACGTCAAGTCATCGAGAGATTGACATAATCCTTGTGATAACAATTTTAATATGTTGAGTATGATTCTAAATTTACATAAGTGTAGCTTTTGTTTACCTTTTCTTATTGTATGCTTTCCATGAGTAATGCATTCTATGGAGAAGCCTAGAATACATCAAAGTTTAAAATTTAGGCAATCAAAGATATATTCTCATCTTGAAATTCCCATAGCTCACATTTTCAAACACTTGGTATGTCTTTTGATTAAGTAAAAGAAAAGAAAACCTGGGTGTCTGTTTACATCTTAATGTAATTGGATTCCAACTTTCTTTCTTTTATGACGGTGGATTCTAACTTTCTAAAAGTGTGTTTCTGGTAATTAATTCCCTTCAGGAGGGGCATTGGATGGCATCTTCTAAAGGCAAGTGAGGAACTGATTTCTCGGATGAGTTCATCAGGAGATGTTTACTTGCATTGTAGAATGATTGATGAAGCTCCATTTAACATGTATACAAAAGCTGATTACAAAATTGTAACAACAGATAGTATATTAGTCCTGCTGATGTTGCAGAGACGCAAGCATTTGATGTGCAAAAAACTTCCTCTCATAAGTATGCCTTCAGAAACAGATGTGTCATTTTCTGATGAGTAAAGGACAACATGTATGTGTGCAGGGTTGCTTAATGTTTTCATGTAATTTTGCCATTATCTCTTAATGTTGATAAAAGCTCATATTTTTCTCTAGCTTCCAAAGGATCTTATACTCAAAATGTTTCCCAAGATAAAATTTTATTATTTATATTTCTGGCTGTTTTTAGTGTTTCAGCAATGGTAGCAAAGATGATCCCGGTGGTTTTAAGTTTGACTGGAGAATGGAGATTGGTTTCAGGCATCCTTATATATTTCTCTTATCTTTAGGAGAGAGATTTTTTGTGTTACAGGTAATTTACAAAATAACGTTTTCTAAATTCTTTATTTACTTTCTGGCTTTGACAGCTAAATGATGAAAAGATTATAAAACTGGTACTTTGTCATAAATTACCAGGCTAGGTACATGTTCTTTCTTGAAGAACCTATGAACATTAAAGATGCATGGAAAATACACATAAAATTTGCTCCAGATTTCTTCTATTCAATCAAAACAATGATTTGTGTATGCATCAAGCATTGGTATATCAATATTTAAATTTGAAAGTGGCACACCGGATCTGTTGAGTTGTACCAATCATGGCCGAAAGAAAAAATAATGCTAGGAGGTTATGGGACATTTTTGTTGGAAGTGGTTGATTCTTGTCACGGTCTCTTAGGTACTCCTTTCATGTAACCAGAGGTGCGGCTAGAAGTTGGATGAGGGTGGTAATGTGGTTGAAGAAGAGAAAAGGAAATGCTCATTTAGATTTGTCCACAACAGACTTAGTTCCTCATCTCGTAAGATCATCAAATTAGTTATGTTTTGTACACAATGAATCAAAATACTTGTGGTCATATTAATTGGTCTGGTGTATAAATATGGAAGAACTTCCGAATAGAGTTTACTCTTTTATTTTCAACAAGAAATCATTATAACTCGTGTCTAAACTTCACTAGATCAGTCTGAAACTATGCATAACCATTCCCAAGCCTTTTGAATTTGTATAGATAATCATTTGGAGTTCTTTTACACAATCTGCCACTGAAGGCCTCTCATTACTTTCAGTACGTACACATCTTGATGCCAGATTGGCAAACATGACTATAGACTGAATGGTGTAAGAATTTCGAGCCATCTCTGGATCTATCACCTTACGAAGCCTCTTGCGGTCATTCAGTATGTGCCTCACCTGCATATAAGTGTAAAACATATTAAAGTATTGCTTCTGTATATATGTTTAAAGTTCTGGAAATTGTGAATTTAGGATTTGTTCTCTCCCTTATTATATAGCATTTCTCATATAATATGTGTGTGTGCGCGAGACTATCCTCAATAACGGACTATGAAAGATGTACCAGAAAATTACCAATCATTCAAAAATAATGTCCAATTATTTTTGAATGATTTGGAAAAAAAAATCACAATTGCAAATGTTAAGGTCCTATAGGCTATTTATTGCTTCGAAATCCATATGGATGTCTTGTGAGCATGTGTGCACACATGCACTTCCTACCTGCAGTACAAGGTTCTGATCATTAGGACCCTGGTTTAGATCTACAGCTCGACGTCCAGTTAAAAGCTCCAGAAGAACAACACCAAAAGCATAAACGTCACTTTGGAGAGTGAGTTTCCCTGTCTGTTGTCATATGAAATAAATTAGCGGGAAAATACTCATCTAGCTTTCAACAGATATTAGATATATAAGAAGATGGAAGGTTAAAGATTGCAGGATAGTATTTTGAGTAATGAACATTTGATTTGGGTTATAGAATTGTCTGTTGGTATGCTGTATGCTTAGATGGAAGGATTAATAGGAGAACAAAATCAGTTTGGATAGCAAAATTTGGTGGAAAGTATGTCTATTTATCCTTTTTTGATTGAATCATGTTCCTTTCAGGTCATACCCCAGTAAAATAAAAGGAAACTGAAAGACTTATTTGGAATTGGATAAAATTTCAGCTTCAGGCTTCTAATGCAGACCAGATTTTCAAAGTAAAGTCCTACATTTACTAGATGAGGTGATGTTGGATTTAGTAGCTTAATTTGCATTAGTAATTTATCTATGGTTGCCTAGCCAATCACAACAGGTACTAGTTGGTGTTGTATTGCTGCTGTGATTGATTTAGCTCACTAAATACATTATGCATGACATGAAAATCAAAGTTAGGTATATTTTGCATGTAATGTAAGTGTACCGATGTATACTCGGGATCAAAGTAACCAAAGGTACCAAGCACTCTGGCAGTCACATGTGTCTCCTGTCCTTCCGGCATTAACTTGGCAAGCCCAAAATCAGATATCTACAAAAAGACTTACAGTTCTTACATATTATTGTTAGAAGGAAATATTATAATAAGTCATTAGTGGGACTTTATTTATACCTTTGCTTCAAAGTTGGCATCTAATAGAATATTGGTCGATTTGAAATCTCTATGAACAATGGGAATTCCAACATCAGCACTTGAATGAAGATAAGCAAGCCCTTTTGCAGCTCCCAGGGCCACGTGTAGTCTTCGAGGCCAATCCATGTTTCTTTCTCCAATTCCTAAAATTAGTTTTAGATTAATAGAGCTTGATGTAAGAAATGTTGGTAGTATTAGTGTTGTGGATTTTGGGTAAATGACAAAGTAACAGACCATTCAAATGATCTTGCAGGTTCCCATTTATCATATATTCATATACTAGGAATCTATGCTTTCCATCAGCACAGTAGCCTATCAAAGAAACAAGATTTGGGTGGTTGAGTCTGCTCAAAATGTCAACTTCGACTCGGAATTCACGTTCCCCCTCTGCTTCTTTAATTGCTGGAAGCTCCATTTTCTTGATTGCTACAACCTTCAAAGGGAGACATATTGTATGAGTATGTATTCATTTTTAACACGATCACATATTTTGAACCATTTTGTAAAAAGTTTGGTGTTTCTGTTTGGAAGTACAACTGATGTTAACAAAATCTTGAAAATCATGATGAATTTTTGTGGGCTATATAAACATACGTTCAGAGCACACTACCTCTCCAGACCGCAAAGTGCCTCGATAGACTTTGCCAAATCCTCCTTTTCCAAGCAGATTTTCTTCACTGAATGAACATGTTGCCTCTTCCATCTCCTTGAGTGTGAAAACAGATGATCCATGCAACCTTTTTGTAGGAGGCGGTGTTTTATCATCAAGTTGCCAAAGTTGTGCAGGTTTGTAAATCCCTGTATAGTGTAAGTGTTAAAAGTTGGTTGTGCACAATAAAATAGCACTATAAACATGCTTGAAAGTTAAAACATGAGAAGAAGAAGAAAATACAGGGATCTGTATGATCTTGAGACTTCGTTCTTCGCCGCTTGTTCCATGCTGAGACTAAACCGAATGGCATGATTGGCTGCTCTATCTAATTTGTTCTCTGCTAAAGGATTGAACTGGTAGGTTCTAACATAGGAAACATGCACTTGGATAAAGATGATTAATTCAATTACAAACTCAGTTACAAGTAGATGATGCTAAGAATTTTGAATTAAACACTTTTTTGATACAGGAGAGAGAGGGGTGTGTAAAGTTAAAAACTTTTGAATTATTTGCATGTGTTTGAAAGAGTTGTTATTCCCATATAAAAGTAATTTTGATAGCATGGGAATTCTCTATGGAATACGTATGGAGCAAGTGAGGTTAGATTAGAAGAATACTTAACAAAACATCTTCCAACAACAGATGGAGAGAGACATATGGTAATGTACTTTAAGCTTAAGAGAATGCTGAGGCAAAGTAGGTATGACTTGCATACCTATGGTTGGATGTAGTTGGGGTAGGGGGTGTGTATAGTTTGACAAGGAAATGGGAACTACAACCGCATTCTCCATGTTGATCATCTTATATACGTTTTACCGTTTACAGATTAAAAATAAAAGGTGGGTAGGATGGCCTTTTCATTTGTTCTCTTAATTACATAAAATGTTACCTTATTTCTAAATCTTTCTCTTGTAAGGTGCAACCGTCATTGTTTATATTAAAGTTTGTCATAATCAGCTTTTGACGAAGATATTCTTTAGCACTAATGATCGTCATTCGCGGTCATGTGGGATCCCAAGAATTATCTTTCAATTAGTTACCATCACCTGTAAATATGTGACAAGGTAAGAAAACAAAATGAAAGTATTTTTTGTTACAAAAAATGAAGGCTTGGTTGACGTTAGAATTTCTCTATTACAGTTAATAATAATATGTTGTTTTGATTCCTTAATAATTCTTTTGTAAATTAAGTTGATTAAATTTTTTACCATTACTTCTAGTTTTTGACTTAAATTTTAAGTTTGGTTTTCTATTTGAATTTCTTATAATTTTTTTACAGACAAATTTCTTATAAATTGAATACACTAAATTATTTTAAAATAGTATTAGAATGTATAATGTTGAAGACGTCATTGATTGAATTTGTCATTTGTATTAAAATTAATCTGTCAATATAAATAAAATGAACACCGCACGAAAAATAAATCTATCTAAAAATTATTTATTTATTTAAAAGGATAGAAGAAAAACGTTATAAAAAGAAATTGTGTTAGTTATAAATTCATTAGCTTAAAACTCACCCGCGGAAAATAGTCAACTTTTACATTTAAAAGCTTTTTTTTTTCTCTTCCAACTTTAGCATCTTGTGGCCGTGTTATTTTCTTTTTTTGCATGGCTCAATAAAACAAGGAGGTAATAATGAGAGTTTTTTATTTTTTATTTAATTTTATCTCAATTTTTATGATTTTAATAAAATTTAGAATTATATTTCTACAAGACCTCTCATCAATGAAAAACATGTATGATGCATGAGGATAGCCATAATCTAAGTTGGCAATGCTCGATCAAAGAGAGATCTAAATCGTGTGAAGTTACTATCACGTATACAATCATTCTATTTTGATTGTCTAATTAACTACGGATGATTTTGATTTTAAAATTAGAATTTTTATTTGAAAAAGTCAAAATTTGAAACTTCAACCTTAACTAAACGACTGAAATGTATATAGCAACATGTAGTCACACTTCATCTAATTTAAATTTATAGATGAGTGACAAATGACACTATATTTGTTTTTTTTTTTTGTGTGACTAAAATACAATATTTACTCATTCAAATTCATAAAAATTATATCAATCGAGAACATTACAATTTAAAACTAGTAAAACCAAAAAAGATGAATTTGTGAACAACCTCACATCACTCAGGTTAAAAGCATACAATGGCAAAATATCTACAAATGTGACAAAGTCTACAAATATGATAAAATTGAGATGTCCGAAATATTTATATCTCCATAACTGTAATGTTGATAACGTCAAAATCATTGATCGAATTTGCAATTAATCGAAGTTGATCTGTCAATCTAAACAAAAAATCACAGCAATAAGACGAGAAAACAAAATACCACAAGACGAAAAAATAAAATATCGGACCAAGACGATGAACAAACGCAATACCACACTGACAAAACCACGAAAAATACAAAAGATAAATTAAATATGTGTAGAAATCATTTATTTAGATAAAAAAGAATAAAACACAAATTAAATGAGTGATTTTAGATCAAAAATTGATCATACACCACTTATCTTAAGTGAATAAATATGAACCGTTCAAAGAGGTCAAAAGGAAGGAGTATAGATGACTAAATCAACTTCTTTTTTTTGTTGACAAATGACATTATTCTTTTGGTTTCGATAGGTGAGTGTGAGTTATATTAAATTATGATCATTCTCAAATATTTTACTTTAGAGATTCCTCCGGTATGTTCGGGATACTGTTATTTGCACTCCTATTTTTAATCATACACCCTTTCATTTTTTTTTAAATTTCAGAGTGCATTTTCGCCACCTTCTTCATTGCAATTTCCATTTCCATTTTATGTACACCCACATTGCTCTACCACTGAAAACTAAAAACCCTTTAATCATTTCCAAAACACATAGCGTACAGAAATCCAAAACAAAATTTCCCTTATTTATTCCTAAGATTATATGATTTGGGCATGTAAAAGTAAAGTAACGAGTTTGTATATATCAACATTGCAAGTTTGCAACTGCCAGTCTGGAAGTGTTAATAAAATTATAAATTATAAATTATATATATATATATATATATATATATATATATATATATTAATTTTCAGATTTAACTCTAACTTTTTTGATAAGTCAATTTTATTAATGTTATAAAGTTCAACATCATCCGTGTACTCCTGGAGAAAAAAACATCATTGATATACTTTCTCTCCACTTTTTTATAAGGGATTAAAAAATACTCAAACAAGTCTTTATCTAACAAACATGTGTTCTGAAAATGAGAGAGAAGAGTAATTTGGAGAAAAAATCTAATATATATATTATTCTCTTCCATGTTACATTTTTTTTCTTACACAAATTTATTTTGAATTAAAGTTAAAGTGTTTTCTAATTTTTTTTTTCTTCCTATTCTTAATTTTGTGACATGTTTTCACCTAAAATATTGAGCATCATTCTACTAGATGCAAAGAAGAAGATGAAACAAGAGCAATAGTTTGATTCAACATTTTTATTTTTTATTTTTGATTTCTACTACTTTTAAAATTGATTGACGTTGTCTGCTTTTTGCTTTTTTTTTTTATCAACAAA
>JBBPBP010009778.1:7033512-7056128 GCA_037974735.1 Cicer chorassanicum | reverse complement strand
AATATTTATTATTGATACATAAAAAATATGGGTCATATATTTGTCACTAGTAATTTTTTTTAAAAAATAGAAAATATTTATCATCGATAGATAAATAAAACCGGGCAAATATGTTATTGATACATAAAAAGGGACACTATTTGTCACTGATAAATATAAAAAAAATGTGGATAAATATTTATCATTGATAAATATAAAAATCACAAGATAAATATTTATCCCTAATAAATATAATAAAGTACAAGACATATATATGTTTTTTTATGCATAAAAAATATATGATCTATATTTGTCACTAGTAAATATAAAAAACACCGAAAAAAATATTTGTCGTTGATACATGAAAATTGCATGAGACAAATATTTCTTAATAAGAAATATATAAAAATCACATGACAAATATATATCACCAATAAAATATAAAAAATTATAGGAGAAATATTTGTCACACTACGCCAAAAATGACATTTTATAGCGCGTCTTTTACAGCGCTTATTAAATACAAGCGCTGTAAAAGGGTCTTTTTAAAAATAACGGAGGCTACAACAGCGCTTTTTCTACAAGCGCTGTAAAAAAAGCGCTGTTGTAGGGTCATATAGGGTCAGAAAGCGCTATCACATAGCCTTTTACAGCGCTTCTTCAGAAAGCGCTGTAAATCAAGCGCTATTGCATATGCTTTTACAGCGCTTTCTGAGCGCTTTAAAATAAAGCGTTGTAAAAGCCTTGCGCTTTGTGTCATTGGTTGACCTATTACAGCGCTTTTTAGACAAGCGCTGTAATAGGCTTGCCCATTAAATTTTTATAGGACCTATTACATCGCTTATTTAGAAAGCGCTGTAAAATCATTCATTTCAAAGAAGCGTTAACTTTAAGTAAATAAAATCAAATTTAAAACAAATTTAATACGTTGTCAAAACCCTACGAAATCTCATCTTCCCTTCCTTGCGAACCCCTCGTGTGCGCCCATCTTCCTCCTTTAAAACAAATTGATCATCAAGTTGTCTCAGGTAATTCAAATTTATTTTATTTATTTGTTGTTGCCTCAAGAAATTGTTACATTGTTACATGAAATTGCTAAATTGTTACATTGTTACATTTGTTACATGAAATTGTTACATTGTTACATGAACAAAAAACTTGAAATAATATTGTTTATTGTTATTGATATAATTTGTTACTGATAAATTTTATTTATAATATATCAGACTGATATAGGTCATAATATATTAGAATTGAAATAATAGGGTTTCTGATATAGGTCATGCTTACTGATATAATTAAATTGTTACATGATATAATAGGGTTTCTGATAAATTTTATTTATATGTGTATTATCAATATATATATATAGGTCATAATATATCAGACTTGAAATCATGCTTATTGTGTAACTGCATTTATATATATAGGTCATAAATGGACCGGAAATGGATGTCTGCTAATCGATTGACAAAAGAGTATGAAAATGGAGTGAAGGAGTTTATTGAGTTTGCAGTGATGAATGCAAAAGATCCAAATAGAGTCGTTTGTCCTTGTTTAAAATGTTGTTTTGGAAAACGCATTAGAGCAGATGAATTGGAAGGACATTTAGTATGGTATGGAATTGATCAAAGCTATACATGTTGGATAAGAAATGGTGAGAAAATCAATGATAATACTCGCACAGATACATATGTTTCAACTGATTTCGACACAGATACCTATGAGCCAGACCGAGTTGAGGAGATTGCAAAAGCAGTTGAAGAAGATCTTCGTGATTGTCCTAAAATGTTTGAGAGCTTGTTGAGTGATGCAGAGAAACCATTATATAATGGTTGTACTAAATTCACAAGACTTTCGGCGATACTAAAGTTGTACAACTTAAAAGCGAGTAATGGATGGTCTGATAAAAGCTTCACAGAATTGAGGGCTATGTTGTTCGGCACAATTAATGATTTTCCAGCATATGGTAATTTATCAGGATATAGCATTAAAGGTCAGTGTGCGTGTCCTATATGTGAAGAGAGTACAAATTGGATGCGGTTGAAACATTGTAAGAAGAATGTATTTCTTGGACATCGTAGATTTTTACCTTATAGTCATCAGTATCGTGGGTGGAGAAATGCATTCAATGGAAAATCAGAGGAAGATAGAGCTCCTGTAGCATCGACCGGATATCAAATACTTGAGAAGGTACAAGGTTTGACCAATAAATTTGGCAAACCTTTTGCGGGAGAGCTGGTCAAAACTGGGTGGAAGAAAAAGTCAATTTTCTTTGAATTGCCATATTGGAAGTCATTGTATGTAAGACATTTTCTCGATGTGATTCATATTGAGAAAAATGTATTTGACAGTGTTATTGGTACGTTACTCAATGTACCAGGAAAGTCTAAGGATGGCATCAATGCAAGATTGGACTTGGTCGATATGGGAATAAGAAATGAATTGGGTCCCGTAAAGAAAGGAAATCGCACATATCTACCTCCAGCCGCTCATACTCTATCTAGAAAGGAAAAAATTGTTTTGTGTAAATTTCTACATGAAGTTAAAGTTCCAGAAGGATACTCTTCAAACATTAAAACTTTAGTTTGCATGAAAGACCTCAAATTAAAAGGTTTGAAGACACATGATGCTCATATTCTAATGGAGCATTTGCTACCAATAGGTATACGTTCAATTTTACCTGAAAAAGTTCGCCGAACCATAACTAAATTATGTTTCTTCTTCAGGGAAATTTGTAGTAAAGTGATTGATCCTCAGAAATTACCGAGATTGTAGAGGGAAATTGTTGTTACTTTGTGTGAGCTTGAAATGTACTTCCCGCCCTCGTTTTTTGATATAATGGTTCACCTTACTGTTCATCTTGTTAAGGAGACACAACTTTGTGGGCCAGCTTATATGAGATGGATGTACCCGATAGAACGATATATGAAAATATTAAAAGGGTACGTAAAAAGTAGAAGTCGACCAGAAGGTTGTATTGCTGAACGGTACATTGTTGAAGAAGCTGCTGAATTTTGTACTCATATCTGTCAAATGTCGAATCCATAGGGCTTCCCATGTCTCGTCATTCGGGAAGATTATCAGGAGAAGGGATAATTGGAAAGAGAATAATGACTATATCAAGGACAGAATGGGAGCAGGCACAATTGTATGTTTTGCACAATGATGATGAGGTTCAGCCGTATGTTACAATACACATGGATCAATTATCTAGTTTGAACATGAATAGGAATCAAAATTGGATAACTCGAGAGCACAATCGAAGTTTCATAACATGGTTAAAAAATCACATAAAGTCAAAGTTTGATGTAGACCCCGGATCAATTTCACAGAGATTGAGGTGGCTAGCAAATGGTCCGAGTTTACATGTCTTTTCTTACACCGGTTATGTAATTAACGGCTACACATTTTATACAAAAGAACAAGATGATCAAACAACTATGCAAAATAGCGGAGTCACTCTCGTAGCTGAAGCGATGCATATCTCAAGTGCAAAAGACAAGAACCCAATATATGCAAATCTATCATATTTTGGGGTTATCGAGCGCATATGGGAGCTAGACTACACAATGTTTCGTGTTCCCATATTTGGTTGCAAGTGGGTAGATAATAATAATGGCGTTCGGATTGATGAGTCAGGGTTCTTGCTTGTCGATTTTAATAGGGTGGGATACAAAGATGAGCCTTTTATTTTAGTGTCGCAAGCTCAACAAGTGTTTTATGTCACTGATCCTGCGGATGATAAATGGTCCGTTGTCCTATCGACCAATAAAATAAGTGATGATAACAATAATGATGAAGATGTTGGTAATGATCTTTTCTTTGCAACATCACAACCACATGAAATTGGTTCAACTGATGATGGTTTATATCTTAGAGATGATCATGATGAGGGAATTTGGATTAATCCATCGTTTTGTATCATTAATGGACAAACAAATGTGAATCCCACCAAGAAAAGAAGAAGGGCATCTTAATGTGTTTTGGTATTTTGGTATTTAATTATGTATTTTGGTATTTATGTATTGGACAAACAAATGTTTTGGCATCATTAATGGATCTGTATGTAATTGGACAAACATATTGAGCATTTTGGTATTTATGCTTATACTGTATGTAATTGTATACTCAACTTATACATGTAATTTAGCAAAAAAAAATAAATTATTACAGGACTTATGTAAAACTAATTTATGGATATCTGTAATTATAGGGTTTAGGGTTTAGGGTTAAGGGTTTATTGGACAGGGCTGTAAATACTATTATAACTTCTAAAGAGTTAAGATATTAAAATTTGTTTTAGACATACTCTAATTTACGGCTGGCCTGATGGTAACATATTTACCACATACATATTTAGCACATATTTAGCACATACTCTAATTTGTACTACATTGCGCCTTTTCATGTTATTCAAACTCATATTTCCTCTTCACTCCATATTTTTGTATCAACACTTTTGAGTTTTGAGTTGGGAGGAATCTAATCCCGTGCCTCTTCCCTAGATATCTGTAATTAATTGGATAACCTTTTCATGTTAATATAATGTTATAGAGGTCTATGAAGATTGGTGTTAATTAAAAGTGCATAAGATTTTATTTAAATGTACGAATTAAGCGCTGTAAAACAAAGAATTATTTCATACATAGAACCCTATTAGAGCGCTTTTCTAAAAAAGCGCTGTAATATGGCTAAAAAATAAAATAGGAATGTCTTTTACAGCGCTTTCCACACAAGCGCTGTAAAAAACAGCCTTTGGGCATGGTAAAACAAAGAGTCATTTAATATATAGAACCCTATTAGAGCGCTTTTCTAAAAAAGCGCTGTAATATGGCTAAAAAATAAAATAGGAAGGTCTTTTACAGCGCTTTCCACACAAGCGCTGTAAAAAACAACCTTTGGACATGGTAAAACAAAGAGTCATTTAATATATAGAACACTATTAGAGCGCTTTTCTAAAAAAGCGCTGTAATTTGGCTAAAAAATAAAATAGGAAGGTCTTTTACAGCGCTTTCCACACAAGCGCTGTAAAAGGGTCTTTTAAAAAATAAATTAGGAAGGTCTTTTACAGCGCTTTCCACACAAGCGCTGTAAAAGGATCTTTTTAAAAATAAATTAGGAAGGTCTTTTACAGCGCTTCCCACATAAGCGCTGTAAAAGGGTCTTTTTAAAAATAAAATAGGAAGGTCTATTACAACGCTTTTTGACAAGCGCTTTAAAAGGCTTATGAAAAAGCGCTGTAATAGGCTTTTAAAAATAAAATGATGAGACCTATTACAGCGCTTGTTTAAAAAAGCGCTGTAATAGGGTCGTATATATAAGCGCTAACCTCTTCAGTTTCATTTACGTTGCTATTTTCAGTTTCCTCTGCGCGTTCTCTTTCTCCTTGCGAACCCTACAAACCCTATTATATTATCAGTTTTCCTTGTTTCTTCCTCATTACTTACTCTCATCCTAGACCTACGATCGTTACATAAACATCATAATCCTCAAGTTACCCGTTTTCATCCTCGTTTTCGTCTGCGAACCCCGTAACCCTACCATCGTTCGTAACCGTTCATCATCGTTTTCATCGTCTTCTGCGCCGTTCGTCTTTGAACCCGTAACCCTAAGCATTTTACAAGGACTATTTCAGGTATTGTAGTTATTATTTTTTTGTTTCACTAACATGCATGTTAACTTTTTGTTGCTACGTACTTAGACTGAACTGAACTGCATGTTGATGTGCTGAACTGAACTGTATATATGTTGATGTTGAACTGCATGTTATATATGTTGATGTTGAACTGCATGTTGTAGATAAATGGATACCAACAAGGGGTTAGATTGTCAAAATGAAGAAGTTGGCAACACTAAGACTTACGAAAATGAAGTCAAACGTGGTGCAACAATAATGCAAAATGTTATAAAAGCAAGAAGTACTGGGCAAAAATTTGAGGTATATTTGTTGTTTTCTGTATGACTCTTGCTGCTGTTTGCTGTTAATATATTATACTTTGTTTGCTGTTAATACATTGAGTTACTTACTATTTATTAGGTTGGATGGAATGAGAGTGGTCAACCAATTGACCCCAACAGTTCCATGTTTGTTAGCTATATTGGAGCTGTTGTTCGTCAAAATATACCAATCACAATAGATGATTGGAGAGATAAGGCATTGAAGGATGCCAAAGATGTGTTGTGGGCTGATATTCAGGTAATTTTTTTACTCCACCCTATTATTTATAAATTTTACAATATACTGCTTTGAAGTATTTTACTCAAACTACATATTTATTTGGTTTGCAGTCAGCTTTTGTTCTTGATGAGGTGAGAAAGAGCTATGTGCTCAGAGTTGCCGGGAAAATACACCGGGGCTTTAGATCTCACCTCTCAAATTGTTATTTAAAAGACCGTGAAGGAAATACGATTGCGGAAGCTCCAAAAATATATAAACATTATATATCAAATGAGGAATGGAGCGCATTCATATCAAAACGTTCCGACCCCGCGTTTGTTGTAAGTGATTTTATTATTAGCATTTGTTTTTTATTATTCATATTCATAGCGTATTTTAAATTTTTACTAGATTGTTATTTTTTTATTTAGAATATTAGTAAGGCAAATCGCGAGAGGGCAAAAATTATTCCCCACCCATACAAGAAATCTCGTATGGGATATGCTCGTCTAGAGCAAAAACTTGTAAGTATACTATCTAACTAATGTGGTATATTTAATTAATGTGGTATATTATAATCTATACTATCTAACTAACATTTTGTTTATGATCTTAACGATATTAGCTACAAGACACCCAATCCGATCAACCGTTGGGTCGTCATATATTGTGGAAGGAAGCTCGTGTAAATAAAGATGGAGTGGTTGATAATGAAAATGTACAAAAAGTAATAGAACTTTGTGTAAGTATATTTATCACTTTAATATTTTTTTAATATTGTGTTTTAAAATGTTTTTGAACTTATCTTTTTAATCCTATGTGTATTTTAGGCGAATCTTGAATCGGAAAATCAAGAGGAAAACAAGGGAAGTTGCAGGGACATTTTGGGTAAAGTGTTTAATGTTCCTGAATATTCCGGCCGCGTGAGGGGGAAATGATTTGGCGTAACTCCTAGAAGTTATTTTTCACAAGAGAAGCGCCAAAATCCATCTAACGAGGAAGTATTAGAGAAGATTAGAGTATTAACGGAGCAAGTGGCCCTCTTGGTGAAGACAAATAAAGACAAGCAACTTGCGGACCAACCCCAACGTGAAATTCACATTGAGAGTGAAAACGCAAGTTGCAACGTTGGTCTCAACAGTATTCCTGAGGTAATTAAATTTGCGGACCAGCCCCTACTCATGTATTAATTAACCATTAAATTTTCTTGTTTCACATATACTTATGTATTAATTAACCATTAATTTTAGGGGGTCACTCCATGCTTTCTATACTTATCCTCCCCTACTCATCGGAAGGTCGGAAAGGGAACATTGTGTAATGCTCCGGGCGAAGTATTGCACAACACACCAATTCCTGCGGGCCATGTCAAAGTATCGCTAGTCATTGCTTTGGAACCAAATGCACCGTTGCCTGTACCGGACAACGATGCAGATTTGAATTATTTGGGCGAAGCAATTGGCAGCTACGTGGCATGGCCCAAACATCTTGTCTCCCTTGACAAGATATGTTTAATTGCTGAATTTTTTACAATGTTAACTTTAATTTCACATTTATTTAGATTCAAACAAAGTCTAATAAAGGGAATGATAAGAAGATTCCCAGAAATGAAACAGTCACATCGCCCGAAAAGGTTTGTAACTTATTTTGTAAGGTTTGTCATTTTTCTAATTCAATAAACTAACAATTTATTAACCTCATTTTTTCAGATTGAAACTAATAAACCACCCGCACAACAAGCCAACAAGCCAGCTGCCGCACCACGATTGGATGTTCGTGGCAAAAATAAAGTCGGCAAACCTCAAAAATTGGAGGGTAATAAATCTGGCAAACTGCAAAAGCTGGAGGGTAATAAAGCGGCCAAAATTGTTGTTGCTAAAAAACTGGTTCGTGTAAAATCAGTTGCTGCTCCTGCTCCGAAAATAAGCCAGCCACGACTTGCTCCATATGGGTCGTCTCTTGACATACAGGCAAAGAAAATGGGCAGCGGCGATTCACGAATAATAAGCATGGATAAAGATCTATTCGGAGGCGCGTATGAAGAATTTTTTGAAAAAGAGCACATATACGAAATTCTCGAACATAAGGAGCTGAGTGCTACTGTTATGAACATTTACATTAGGTAAAAATTACTTTTCATCTCATTTATTTGTAATTAATTTAATTTATTGGTAATTAATCTAATTTGAAATTTTTATTGAAGGTTTTTGTATGAGAAGTTCGTGTGCGCGCGCAGATTGTCGAATAGATTTTCATTCTTGTCTCCGCATCAGATTTCCATGCTTAAACACGATCCAGCCAATGTAAATAAATACGTTTTAGATATACTATTAGCAAATAAAGAGAAGGATAAGTTATTCCTCGCAGCATATAATTCAGCGTACGTAATTATATATTCTATATTTATATCATTTTTAATTTATGAGATCTTATTTTATTAGTTGTTAAACTAAATTTTTGTTGTTGTAGGGCACATTGGGTTCTAATTGCAATCAATGCGACCTCTGAAGTTATATACTACCTAGATCCCTTGCACGACCATTACAACAATCGCCCTGAGTTAAAGACTTTGTTCGACACGTAAGTAATATTCATTTATTTTTTGCATATATATATATATTAAGATCACATTGATTTATAATCACATTTATTTATTCGATAGTGCTTTACAAGTTTTTCGAGCTCAAAGAGGTGCGACAGTGTCGAAGCTAAAGTCAAATAACATCACATGGATTCCAATAAATGTTTGAAATATATGCTTTTAAATTTCACTTACAATCAATACACAATTAAATAATTATTGACTTATATGTTTTATTTTATAGTGCCCTCGTCAAACTAACAACATCGACTGTGGGTACTATGTATTGCGATTCATGAAGGAGATTGTTGATAAGAATCAAATTTCAATCCCAGAAACGGTACGATATTTTAATTATTTGATTTTTATATATAAATTATGTTTATATTTGATTCTAACTTATTTATGTTCAATTTTTATATCAGTACTTTGACAATTCCGGTCCATCGTATTCTGAAGAAGAACTAACAGAGATAAAGGAAGACGGGTGTCAGTATGTGCTTCAAATGAATATTATTTGATTTGCTGGGAAATGGCAAGCTGTAAGGGATATGGTAGTTATGTGCTGTTTGTGTATATATTAGGTTGTGAATATGAGTAGTTGTATGAAAATAGTGCTGTAATTATACTAGGTTGTGAATATGAGTAGTTGAATGAAAATATGTGCTGTTTGTGTATATTTTAGGTTGTGAATATGGTAGTTATGTGCTGTAATTATGAACTGATTGTTGTGAATATTTGTGCATTCGAAAATATAGTGAATTTGTTGTTGTGTACTGATTCTGGATACTAGGTTGTGTACTGATTATAGGTTGTGTACTGAATTTGTGAAGTTGTGAATTAGGTTGTGGACTGATTATAGTGAATTCTGGATACTAGGGTGTGTACTAATTATAGTGAATTTGTGAAGTGATTCTGGACTAAAAGACAGCGCTTTTAAAAAAAGCGCTTTCTAAAAAAGCGCTTCTAAAATTTACAGCATATATTATTTAATAAAACTAAAAAAAAAACACCTTTTACAACGCTTTTTTGAAAAAGCGCTGTAATAGGGTGTACCTACTACAGCGCTTTTTCACAAAAGCGCTGTAAAAGGTTGAATTATCCAGATGTATGTTATGCACCTATTACAGCGCTTTCTTGGATAAGCGTTGTAATAGGTGCATAACAATGCATCTGGAAAAAACACCTATTACAGCGCTTTTTACAAAAGCGCTGTAAAAGGTTGAATTATCCAGATGCATGTTATGCACCTTTTACAGCGCTTTTTCAAGAAAGCGCTGTAATAGGTGCATAACATGCATCTGGATAATTGCACCTTTTACAGCGCTTTTTTAACAAGCGTTGTATTAGGTGCATAACAATGCATTTGTATGTGCACCTTTTACAGCGCTTTTTCAAAAAGCGCTGTAAAATGCGTATAACAAGCGCGCAATATATCCACCTTTTTTACAGCGCTTTTTTTTAAAAAACAAGCGCTGTTATATCCTTTTACAGCGCTGGTAACTACAGCGCTTTTTTTTTTTTAACAAAAGCGCTGTAATAGGCTTAAAAAAAGCGCTGTAAAAGAGGTTTTTTCGCGTAGTGTCAAAAATAAATATTAAAAAACTACACCGAGTAAATATTTATCATTTCTAAATATATAATAGTCCAGAACAAATATTTATTACTAATATAAAAAAAAATTCGACACAAATATTTGTTACTTATAAATATAAAAAAAAATTATAAAGAAATATTTATCTGATCTGATATTAGTATTTAAAAAAGATTAACGAGGCATGCATGGGTAAAAAAGTTAGCGGTGAAATTTGGGTAAATATTGGCCACGTTGATGCAAAAATAGTCTATACATGTTATTTGAGATGCATCACCCAAAACCAGGGACAACTTAAACCAATCAACGGTAGCCGAAAATTTTATAAATAAATATTGCACAACTCTAATGTAATACTCTTCCATCTCAAAACATAATAAAAAAAATTATTAAATAATTTAGACTAAATATATTAAATTTTTTACTCATTTTTATTTTTATTTCAAAATATAAGGAGTAGTTCAACATTTAAATAATAATATTTAATTGAACGTTTTTGTAATTCTTTTTGTTTGCTATTAATGCATACAATTAAATTCTATTGATATTCATAATATATAATATGAAGTATAATATTAATAGATTAATTTTTATACATGGATGATGTATACATTGAATACATGATGTGTGATGCTTTAAATAACTTGACATATGATACAATACTGTAGAATGATTAATACCATAAAATTGTAATAAAACACCGTAAAAACTTAGTTTTCAACTTTGATTTTTTTTTATATTTTTAATTTAATTAATAACACATGAACAATTAATTTATCTAGATGGTTTTATAAGATAGAATTGTATGTCACGTCATTTAAAATATGTCAAATCGTTATTTTTTAGTTAAATTCAAAGGAGATACCAAAATTGTTGATTTTTAAAATAGAGAACTGATTCTATGAATTGATAATGATAGAAGGATCATCAATGTATTAAATTAAATCATAATATTAATATATGTTAACAAAATAACATTGAGGGATATTCCATCCGCTCAAATATAGACAAAAGTACACCATTAAAGAAAATTAATGTATTTGATTTAAAATTTGGAACAAATGCATCAATTTTCTTTGTCCATACTTTTGCATATATTTGATATTTGAACTAAATATATCAACTTTTTTCGATTGATTTTTGTTAATTTGTATTTGAAACCAAAGAAAGTTAGAAGCAATATTAGTTAATGAAGATGTATTTCTAGAAATATTAAAAATATAATTTTTATATTTTCATTGTTTTTAAAAATGTAGACAAAATATTCAATTTAAAAATCTTTTACCTCATTGATAGCGAATAAAACTAATATGAATTTTAAGAAATAAAAAGATGAAATGTTTTTACAAATGCATTTGACTTCTTTAAAAAATAAAATGAATAATATTAATTATTAATAATTAAATCAATAATTATATTATCAATTATTATTATTATTTTTTTATTTAGATGAGTTAAATGTCCATGAATCGTTGGTATAGCTTGTACACGCACCATAAAGAAGGAGACTATTCGGTTTTGGGAGACATGTTTCGATCCTTTCATTTTATTGCAATCTGAATCTGATTTAGATTTTGATTTAGATTTTGATTTCGATTTATGAGGGCCATATATTGAAATCACCGACAATAATGTCATGACTCATAACCAGCAATTGAATTAGCTATGTACATTAATGTCATGATTTGTTTTCTCTTTTTCTTTTTCCCACACGTTTCTTTCACGGAAGATATCTCTATTCAAAACATAAATTAAATGTAGCACTCTATAATGTCATTATTATAAATAAAATAATCATTTTTATAGTTATCAAGAAAATTAATTATGTACAATTAGTTTTTTTAATTTCATATAAAATATAATTTAAATTTACTAAATTGTCACGTTAAATTTCAAACACTCAATTATCGACATTGAATATTTTTTAATTAAAATAGGAATATATTAAACATACAACTGAGTCAAAAGTAGTTAACTTTTAATTATAATAGTAATCAAAGGAAGTGCATCTTAGATGATAATCGTAAGGATATTTGATAAGTTGAAGTATTAGGTTCGAACTTGATATACACTCTTTATCCAATAACAAAAAATAAAGACACTAATACTTCTTCTAATTGAGATTCCTTTTCATGATTCACCATGTTCTGGGTGACTATAATAGCACCTTGGTTACAATAAACCAAGCTATTTCAATAATTAAAATAGAGAAGATTACAATTCGATAGGACACAATGTGTTGAGACATTCTTTATCTACACTTTAAAACTAGTACCAATAGACAAACAATTTAAGACTGACATCAATACACCTTGTGAGTATTAAGAGTCTCACATTGAATGAGATAAAACTCACCAAAATGTATATAACTGGTGAGTAGTTTTCACCCTACAAACCGATTTTGTGGAGGTTGTGTAGGGCTCCACCATTCTAAGATGATATTAGAACCTATCCAAGATTCATTTGACCACCTACTATCAGGTCACCGTTATCGGGCCACTCTGGTCACGTCCAGATATCCAATACTAGAATTGAAGGGCGCATGTTAAGAGTCTCAGTAGTCCTCACCTTACAAATCGATTTTGTAGGTTGTATAAGACTCAACCCAAATTTTAAGATAGTATCAGAACCTATCCAAGATTCATTAGATCACATGTTATCATATCCAAGATTTTAAGATAGTATCAGAACATATCCAAGATTCATTTGTGAGAGTTGTGTAGTGTCTAACTTAAATTCTAACGAAATATATATATATATATATATATATATATATATATATATATATATATATATATATATATATTATTACAATAATAATTGAGTTAGGTTTGGATAAAGATGTTGGTTGTTGTGCCAATTTGGCTGTCAATATCTATAGAAATTAAAGAGGAATTTGATTCTCTTTGTTTTGTATCTATTCTTATTGCATATAGAACTAAGTTTCACCCTAGAGCACGCAAATGTATTGTTTTGGGTCATAAAGAAGGTGTCAAGGGCTATGTATTTTTTGATTTACATTCTAAACAAGTTTTCTTATCTAGACATGTTTATTATGAGAATATATATATTTCTTTTTTACACTAATGATAATCCGATGTCGCATAATCATACCTCTAAGCTTCATTTGCCTCCTAATGAAGTCGATCAACATGATATTGATTTGTCTCCTAATGCTAGTGATATTGATCATAATAATTCCTTTCCTATTAATAATGGTGCTAATAAATTTAATGTTAGTAATAATAATAATAATAATAATAATAATAATAATAATAATAATAATAATAATAATATTCCTATTACAGCTCTCTTTCTCTTTGGTTCTGTAATTCGTACTTCTAATAGGCACATGCATTCTCCTTCATACTTAAATGATTATGATTGCAATCTCTAGTTTCAAACCTTTTGTCAATATGTCAGGTACACTTTATTCCTTGCATAATTTTTTATCTTATGATCTTGTTTCTAATTCCCATAAATCATTCCTTATGTCTCTTTCTATTAATCCTGAACCTCATACATATAAACAAGCTATTAAGTGTAATTGTTAGAAACATGCTATGGATCAAGAAATAATTGATCTTGAAATGAACAAAACATGGATTTTAACTGATCTGTCTGAGGGTAAGGAAATTATAGATTATAAATGAATGTTTAAAACCAAATTAAAATATGATGGTAGTATTGAAAGATATAAAGCAAGACTTATAGCCAATGGTTACACTCAATTAAGAGTTGATTACTTTGAAACTTTTTCTCCCATTATTAAAATGACTACTGTTAGAATGGTTTTAGGTATTGCTACTGCTAAGAAATGATATCTATATCAACTTGACATCAATAACACTTTTTTACACGGTGACCCTAAGTATGATGTCTATGGAGTATAAATACCCATAGCTTCAGTTTTAACGAATCAATCATACTACCAAATTTAGAACAAACTTTGAATATTTTTCTGAAATATTTCCAAAACATAAAAGATAACTTTATCTGAACACGGAGGAGTATTTTTTTAACTTTTTGTTAACGAAATTCTACTTAAAGGGTAACGCCGAAATTATTTTAAAACATAAAGGACCAAATCGGGAAGAAAAAAAAAAGATAAAGGACTAAATCGTTAACTGAAATTAAGTTAAGGGACCACGGGTGATATTTAGCCTAAAATTAATATAAATTTAAAATAAAAAAATATATATATTCACAAATTAAACAGATTTTGATTTATAAAGAGGGTACGGGCTATTGGATCCCAATTTCAATTGATGAGTAATGGTTATCACTTCACCTGAAAAGTTAGACGAGGCTTCTAAATGTGGTAGCTGAACTAGTAACTAATGAATTTATGACATTTACCCTCAATCACAAGTGTTAAAGTCCTATATAAACATATTGCATGTGACCACTATCTCACAACATTCTCATAGCCTAATATCAATCTAGCTACATTATAGTATTATATCTCCAATTTAATTAAATAACTTTTTTGTAGTTGAATCATGTCTGCTAATCGTGGGAAACTAGAGGTAGACATTATTGATCTCAAGTCAAATGCAGACAAGTTCTGGAAAACCATAAGGGATTCTACAACTATTTTCCCAAAGGCATTCCCACATGACTACAAAAGCATTGAGATTCTTCAAGGTGATGGCAAGGCTCCTGGTTCTATTCGTCACTTTAGTTATGGTGAAGGTAATTCAAATTTTGATTTTCTAGCATAGCATTTGTCACTCTTTTTTATTAATTTTTTTTAGTCAAGAAAATGAATAAAAAAAAGTGACAAATTGAAAATAAATTGTGTAACATTTTAATATGTTGTATGGTTTTTTGATGTAAAAGGCTCCCCAATTTGCAAATCATCGAAAGAAAAGATTGATGCTGCTGATGATGAAAAGAAGACAGTAAGCTATTCTATAATTGAAGGGGATCTACTTGAGTACTACAAAGTATTCAAGGGACATATCTCTGTAACACCAATTGGAGAAGGGTGTGAGGTGAAATGGACGGCTGAATATGAAAAGGGTAGTCATGAAGTTCCTGATCCAACGGCTGTTAAAGATTTTGCGGTCAAGAACTTCATTGAGGTGGATCAGTATATTCAACAAAATGCATAGAAGTTCAATGCCATTTAGGAAGGACAAGTATTTTAATAAATGTATTGTTAAATAGTGTGGTGGAGTGGAATTATCAAAAATAAGAAATATTATATGGAATGGAACTGACCATGTCCTATAGCTATATACTATATAATATGATATACTATGTAATATGTAGTAATGAGTAATGAGCCTGTCCTTCCTTGCTGTTGGTTTAGTCAATTATGTCCTCTCTCATTGTTAGTATGATAGTAAATGTTTATTTATTCGTTGTTTGTTTTAGTTTATTTTTTCCGTAAAAAATCACTTTTGTTAAAAAAAAAACTACTTATTTTTGAAAATTTTATTATGTTTGTTACAGCTTTTTTTAAATGGAGATATGAAAGGAATCTAAAAATTATTTCAAACGACAAAGTTGTTTTTAATAGTTTATTAAAAAATTATTTTTATTTTTTATAAAAGAAAAGTGATGTTGATTATGACAAAAAAAATACAAAATAATTTCTATTTTTTTATAAAATTTATAAAAAATAATTTTTAAATTATTAAATACCAAAATTATTTTGTTAAAATCTTTTAACAAATGGTCTCTTATTCCGGTCAATGCACAGGGCAACATTCCAATATTATAACTACAAATTTAACTAATTATTTTTTTATGGCAAAGGAATAATGGAATTATTATTAGACAAGAGGTGCAAGGAAGGAAACATTACACCTTAATCAAACAAGACATTAGCTTACTCAATAGAGATAGACAAAATTGCAACTAAAAAAGAAAAAAAAGTGGATAAACCACATATTTAATATTTGAAATTGTAGAGTGTTATCACTTTGATCCATAATTCAGTTAAAAATTCAAATTATTAAAAATCAGCAAATGTAGTTTATACTGTTATAATGATCATGAACTATTTTGACTGTAACTTGTATCTTTCAAACACTTTTATGATAATAAATTTTGTCTTTCACCTTAATAGAAAAATATTGTTATGAACATTGTTATGAAATTAACCAAAACAATAGCAAAATATAGAACAATGGAAAATTGTATTATGCTCTCCAACATGTATACTTTACAATATCATATGAATTATATTTATAAGATATACATTTTGTAACTTACAAGTATATAAATGGTTTACCATAATGATTCATTAATAATACATTAAAATTAAGAGTTCCACTCTTGTCAAGCACATTAATAAAAAATTATTTTTTTCGTCTCTTTCTTAAGCACGCTTTTATTTCAAAATCATATTCATAAAAAACAATTGATATTAATATTTAATAATAAGGAGAAACAAATATATTTAAGTTAATATTAATTTTGCACAATTAACTACATATAACCGTTTTTTTTACAAATGTTAGGTGTTAATACCTTTCCTATCCATAATCGATTCCCGAACTCTAAATTTGGTTTCAAAGACCATTATTATTATTTTTGTTTTTTTGTTTTTAAGGGTTTCTCAACGTATAATCGACTGCCAGCCATCTAAATTTGGTGGCGACTCCATTAAATTCGAGAAACACTCTAAATTTTAGGCTGCGACAGCTGGTGACTCTACTTGGGACCATTAGAGACCTAACATAATTAATTGTGCAATTTTTTTTCTTTTATGTTTATTTCTCCTTTCATTTTCTTTACTTTATGCCTTTATTGTTTATTAGTTATTTTCTTGTAATCATTATCTTATATATATATATATATATATATATATATATATATATAGATTGTGATTCTCTTTACACACTACACATTTACTTACGCGCACACTTGTGAGTGAGACCTTATACCCGGGCTTGAGGGAAGCTTAAGTTTAGTTAGGGGTTTAGTGGTAATCATTTTGGATGTACATCTTATTTGGTTATTGCAAAGATCTCGTATAAAGTATGACTCCATTAGAAATACTTATATTTGGAATGTACTTCCTATTTGTAGTGATGTTTCAATATGAGTATCTGTCTCTAGAGACCAATGACTTTTAGGATTGTTGAACCCACCCAGGAAAGTGTTCACGAATTAAGAAGCTTATAGACTTTAAGATTTCTCCAATCTTGGAATGTGATTCTCTTCACACATTACACATTCACTTACACACACTTATGAGTGATACCCTATACTTGGGCCTAAGTGAAGTTTAAGTTTAGTTTGAGGTTTAGTGGTAATCATTTTGGATGTACATTCTATTTGATTATTGCAAAGATCTCGTCTAGAGTGTGACTTTATTAGAATTACCCATATTTTGGATGTACTTCCTATTTGTAGTGATATTTCAATATGAGTACTTGACTTTAGAGACCAATGAGTTTTAGGATTGTAGAACCCACCCAGGAAAGTGTTCACGAATTAAAAAGCTTATAGACTTCAATCTTGGATATAATGCATTTAAGTCATGTCCTAGCCTTCTTGCTTTTAAATGGAAG
The DNA here is from genome assembly GCA_037974735.1 of Cicer chorassanicum. Lineage (NCBI taxonomy): Eukaryota > Viridiplantae > Streptophyta > Magnoliopsida > Fabales > Fabaceae > Cicer > Cicer chorassanicum. The sequence continues at coordinate 7,038,285 of JBBPBP010009778.1, read as the reverse complement.
GATTATTTTACACCGTCTGACGTCAATATACCCCTCAATCTTTCTTTGTTGCATCCATTCCCTTCATGGATTAAAAATTATTTTCAAAAAAATACCATATCATACAATTTTCATAATCATTCATTTTTATGTAGGTCCATTAGAGAACCCTTGAATTCTAAGCTAGGTTGAGGATATATCTGATTGAAAATGGGATCCAACAATGAAACCACGATCCCAATGCTAAAGAAAACTCTAAATGTGAAGGCCGATTAACCTATACCTCAGGTTGAAAATTTTAAAAGACTCTGTACCTTGTTGGAGCTTAATCACTGATTAATCTTTACTAAGAAATATGGAAAGATTCTTGATTTATTGGATGTGGACGTACAAATAAAGGCTATTGCCACTTTGGCTTAATTCTACAATACTCAATTGAGATGTTTCACCTTTCAAGACTTCCAACTTACGCCTACTTTGGAAGAGTTTGGACCAATTTACTGCCTATAAAAGGGAAACCTTATCGTTACACGGAGAATTATCCATCTACAACCAAAGTAATTTCGATAGTTTTTATTAAATTGTAAGTGTTCCAAAATTTAGACTTACATATAAATGTTCTTGCAACTACTACATAAGAAATACTTACATAATAAATTAAATTAGTTTTTATTAAATTGTAAGTGTTCCAAAATTTAGACTTATCAATATGAATTTTAACTAATTGAAAAAAATTATACTAATATTAAAATGTATATTAAAGAATGTATGTTAGTATTGTTTATATAAATTAGAAAAATCTTTGGTAACTGAGAAAGAAAGAAATAAAAAAAGATGTAATAGATTAATAATGTGATAGAAAAACAATGATAAAAATAAAGTGTTAATGTGTGTCTAAATACACAGTATCATTATGCCTTGTTTTGTAATAGTGGAACAACATTACGAGACGTGTCCAAGTTCTGAGCTTCTTCTTCTGAAGCTTTGCCCCATTGCACAGCATAAAATCCTACCACGATTATAACAGTGCCAATCAAACTGCAAAGAGTCATACATGAATCATTAGTGTATCATTTTCTTTTGCTATACTCAAAGGGGGTGTTGCCAACAAGGATATGAATGTACCATATGTGATTTTCATTTAAATTTGAAATTTCTTTATTCATAGGCTACACATAAATTTTAGAGTTTAACTTTTATACTTCATTAATATAAAATGTTTTATTGTGTTAGCGCATATAATAAATTATTTGTGTGATTTTTAAAGTAATTATAATTAAAATTAAATAATTTTAATGATATGATGGTTATAATTTTTTAAAGTGTAAAAATAATCTGCATTATGTATGACAAATTTTTATGTAAATTCTGGTTAATATTTTTGACAATTTTCAACCCCATAAAATAAAAGAAATGGAGTTAAAAGGGGAGTCAAAGATCGCAAAAAAAAAAAGGAGTAAAAGGAAATTAACTAGGGTTAAGTATGTTATTTAAAATTTTGCCAAAAAAACTGTTATCTAAAATTGTTTACCTTCCAAGACTAAAAACCTCTCCGAGAAAAATTGAACCCATTATAACAGTGAAGATGATTCCCACCGGCTTGAACATAGCACAAAACAGAGGACCAGCTCTTTGTACACACCATGTTTGTAGCAAGTAACGAATTCCTATTGCAGCTATTGCCTGTTTAAGGTTAATCAACATTGAACTATATATTAATTATAATTTAATCATTATATATTATCATAGGCTTTTTCACGAATAAATGTTAAAGATAAAAAAACTAAGCATACACCAAGGTAATGGATTAAAATAGTAAAACCAATTAAAAATCACACATAATTTTTATATATTTTTTAGTTACTGTTTTGCATCGTTACAATAAATATCTATTAATTTAATTCATATGCATTAATTTACTGTGGAAACATTTTTTTACATTAATTATGATTGTTCAATATTTAAAATGATTTGATTTTTATTATATCTAACTTAAAATGGTGGTTTGTTATTGATTATATACTTTCATGATCGTTCAATTTTATACTATCATCAATTCCATCAAAATTATTCTCTATTATTATAGAGGGATTGAGACACCTAAAGTTGTGTTTGGTTCAACGGAAAGATAGGAGATAGGAGGATATTTTATGAAGGGGAGGGGAGAGGAAAAAATAGAATAATAATTAGCGATCTATTACCATATTACGATTCTTAAATAATTTATTTATTTTTCTCTCTTTTCTCAATTCAAAACTATTTTATTTACCTTTCTTTCTTCTCTTTTCCTTTCAAATTAGAATTATGTTGGTGATAAAAAAAAAAATCAAATAATGGTCATTAAGAGCAACATGTTTGTCAACAAAACTTTGCCGAGACCCAAGAACTCTTCAATGTTTTGATATCAACCTTGTTTCAACATCAACAACTTTCATCAAATAAAAAAAAAATGGAGTCAAATGCATTTGTTGAAGATTTGTTAATAACACCAACATTTAATGACAAAATTATTTTTTTTAGCCAAGTTGACATTAAAAAATACAAACAAAGATTTTCCATGGAAGTGTAGACTCTATATTAACAAAAAAAAAAAAAAACGATTTGATATTTTAACGAAGAGTGGAGAGAGGAGGATAAAAATTTTTAGTAGTTTTATATTTGGTTCAAGGGGAGAGATTTTAAATAATTTTTTAATTTATTTATAATCTCTCCCCTCATTCGAAAATAGAGGAGATCAAAATCAAATTTTGTTCTCCTCCCTTCCTATCTCATGTTAAAATTTGAACAAAAACTTAAACATCTTTCCTTCCCTCCAACGTATTCAAGTGGTTAATGTTTCCTTACTAGGTAACGTGCAGTGTTAGCAAAAAGTGTTGTGTTGTATCTTGATGTCTATTAGATTTGAGACCAACTACACCAAGTAATTTATATGTGGTGGCGAAATACACTTTTAAACCCAAAATCCGATAAGTTAACTTCTCTTTTCTTTATTGCAAATAATATTTATTTGTTGCTTATATTTATTTATTTTCTTTCTGAATATAATATTGTGATATTCAATAGCTAATTTTTTCAACAAAAAGCGCTACAACTACAGTAGTTAAATAGATTAATGTTAGTAAATTATTGATTGGGTTAATTTGTCCGATTTGAATTTAGAATTCATTTTTAAAACTTTTTTCACGTGCTTTTAACTTACCGATAAAACTAAGTACGAAGGAGACACTACAACTACAGTGTGATTTGACGATGGATAGATGATAATGAATGGTTAAAAAAAGAAAAAAGATAGTGAATGATTTACCTGGTAGAAAATGACAATCAACCCCATATCAAGCTTTAGTTCCCATGCACTTGGATCTCTAACCACAATTAAGGCAAATACTCCCGATTGAATTGCAATAAAAAATACTTGGAAGAACACTATGACTATTACAGCAGGGTATTTCTTTATTACTGAAACCTGATCAAACATGTAGCATTACAACAAAAAATCAATTTAATTATCTTCTAGTTAAAAAAAAAAACACACATTAAAGAAGTGTATGATATAATCAGTCCAACCTGATATATGTACCATATGGCAGAAAATAAAGAATCACCAGCACATAACAACCCACCCATGATCCAATTCAATTGTGGTGAAAATTGAAGTGTGTTGAAAGAATTTGAAGAGTGTATCTTGAAAATTGGTGGACCCTTGTAGAATATGACAACAAATGCTCCAGCCATTGATACTATTGTTCCTATCACTTTAGCTTGACTACTAGAATGTCTCCAATTTAATATTTCCATCCTAAATCATTAAATTGAGATATTGCTAGTTGAGATACTGCCATTAAAAGATTTTGAATATATCATGCCACCATATTGAATTTAGAAGCTTTAAAGTTTGAATTTCTCTTTCATCATCATTCAATAAGTTACTCATTTGTGTGAATGTATCAAAATTTTCTTCTGTTTTTCTAATTATACAATTGTAATCTAGAATCTTAATTTTAAATATATAGATAAATAAGGTGACAAAAATCGATTGAGTTGATAAATAGTTGACTCATACTCTACAACACCATAGATTCAAGTTCTACCACTATTATAAATATCTCATTGGATAATATATAAATAGATTTGTCAACATTCCTTGAATCTTGATGTATGTTTTTACTTCAATGAACCATAAAATCTAATTTATATAAAATTTTCATTATATACGAAAATATAAATAAAGTTAACAATTTCAACTGCCTTTTATTTCTTCCGGTAATGATTTAGATCATCCTTTCTTCAATGTGTGAAGATAAAGCAACATGTAATCACAAATTAGCTATTCTAAAAGTAAAAGGGCCCTTTTGATTATGGTAGGATGGAATTGGATTCCGCGTAGTAACTAATTTGAACCATTAAATCTAAAATGAATGGTCAAGATTTAATAGCATTTAATAGCGTGTGAAACTCTTCAAATATGTATTGCATATTTAAAGTTGTTAAATTATAGATTGACGCAAGATTTATTATTGTGTCAAAGTGTTTAAATTTGCGACTACAGTGGATCTGAATTCTAATAAGGAGACATGATATCAGAATTTATCATATTTTATCTTAATTCAATATTTGATAAATTTACATGATTTGATAAATTAATCTTAAATATTATCTCTCTAGTTAAAAATTTTGTATTGGATATGAGGTAAGTTAGAAAACCAATAGAAATTTATAAATTGAAATTTAAAAATATCAAAATTGAAATTTTACAAAACATAAATACATATTAAAAAAATTAACATTGATAATAAA
>JBBPBP010009778.1:7010232-7031335 GCA_037974735.1 Cicer chorassanicum | reverse complement strand
TTTTTTTTAAAAGAAAAAATGTTTTAGTGAAACACAAAATGCATAATTTAAAAGCAAATAAACACTTTGTTTATAATGAAATGGTTTAATTGCAGTTTTAGTCCCCCTATTTATACTGATTCACAAAATTGGTTCCCCTATTTTAAAAGTCGACAGTTTTGGTCCCTCTTTATGATTTTTTAGTTAAAAAATGATGCCGTGAGATGTTTTAAATAACATGACATATGATACGATAAAGTAGAGTGATTAATACCCATGAAATTAGAATAAAACGTCGTAAAAACTTAACTTTCAACTTCGAAATCTTTTCGTATTTTTAATTTAATTAATAACATATGAATAATTAATGGATCTAGATGTTTTTATATCATAGAATTGTATGTCACGTCATTTAAAATATATCAAATCGTCATTTTTTTTTTGTTTAAAAATCTGAATGAGGGACCAAAACTGTCGATTTTTAAAATAAATGATCAATTTCGTGAATTAGTATAAATAGGAAGATTAAAATTGCAATTAAGGTTAATAAAAATGAAATGAAAAGATGGGAGGAAAAAAGCTCTTGTTACATGACGTTTTTTGTTTGGAGCATCGTTAATTTTGAAGAGAAATGAAAATTACAGTTGGGACCCACAGCTTTATGGTTTCCACGCATGAATGGAAGATAAGTAAAATATAGACAAATAATTTGTACACTAAGACAGAAAAGTCAATGTGGTCGTGGTTTTAATAAAATAATAAAAGTTATCTTTCTCTTTATTATATAAAGTGAATCCTCATATTTTATTTTAAGTGTCATGAATCAATAAACGGGTGTTTTTGTGATTATTTGAATATCATTTTATTTGTAATTTGTTGTAAAAATATTAATAATATTTCATAATTAATGTTCTTAAAAAAAGTAAATTCAATAGAAATTAAATTATTTAATCTATTTTATGATATAACTAATTGTAAACAAAACTTTACGTATTTTAATTTAGAAAAAATTTGTTCAGCACTTGCAACAAAAACATGAATGAATGATATTCGTCTATGTGTTGTGCATGTATTAAAAGAATGGTTAATATATATACTACTAATTATTAAATAAGAATCTATGTGTCGTATTCAGAACCACCACTAATTGTTTAAGATTATTTATAATACACTTTTTTTTTCACATTTTTTTTTATTACTAACTTTTCTTTTCTTTCACTTTCTCTTTCTCTTCTATCGAACAATTGACTAAAAAATTATCTTAGTTTCTCTATACTTCCATTCCTACGACTTTATTTACATTTATTTTCTTTTCTTTCATTTTCTTGTATAATCTAAACAAAGCAGAAGAGTACAGAAGCATAATACTAAGTCAGTAAAATATGTAAAAATATATGAATCATATATTTAATTTAAAATTAAAACTAAATACATAAATTTTTTATACGAACCCGAAAAGAGCAAGCAAAAAGAAGCTGCAAAGTGCAGAGAAGGTGAGAGGAGGGCGCTCTGTCCTGCCAATCACAAAGGGAAATTTAAGTCACAGAAAAATTAAACCAAAAAAGATTTTCAAACTTTAGTATTCTTTGAAAACATTAAATCAAATATATATTACCTTAATTAATTCAAAGTGCAAAAAGAGATATAATAGATTAAAGAAAGAAAAAAAATTAAAAGGGGAACCTGTGGATAAAGAAGGCTAAGGGAAGAAGCATGATACTGGAAAGTGCCATGGAATACACAACCATTACATATTTATTCATTCCATCTTTCATCGCAACTTTAATTACCACCATGCTCCCACTTTGAGTTAAAACAGCAACAATCATTCCCATAAATGGAAGTAATTTTCTAGTTGTACCATTCATGTTATCTCTCTCTCTATTCTTTTCTACTTTCTCTAACAATATTTACAAAGTGGTGTTGGTGTAATGATATTTTCTATATGTAAAGTCGATGATGATGTGTGTATAAATAAGGTAACTAGTTATGGATAATCATTTGTATAGTACATGTTTTATTTTTATTTTTTTTACAACAACTATATTATTAATATTTATTGGGTGGAAATCAAACTCACAACTCAATTTCTAATTAATTTCTCCGGCTATGAATCAATCTTATATTTCATATTATGCATTTATCATATCACTATTTTATAAATAATGATTAAGGTTTGATATTTAATTAATTTGAGTGGTTAAACTTCAAATAGTAATGGACCATCCGTCGGACCACCTATTCTTTTGTTGTGATCCGGCAGCTTGCAAGTTTTTGTTCTTCACGCGATCTTCAACGTTTCCTACGATTCGGTCGAATAATATCTAATTAATTATTGGTAATTAATCATGTACTATATTTGGCTTTTATAAACATGCTTAGATTCCTTAATTTCCACTAATCTATTATTGTCACCTAATCCCACTTGGGTTAGATTTAACTCAACGGAGTTTGTCAATTAAAACAAATTTATAGGTCTTCATCTATGGAAAAATTAAAACAAATTGTAAGTTAAAACAAATTGTAGGTTTTAGTTTGTGTAAATTATGCTTCTGTCCCTAATTATAAACCATTTTTTAAGAGTGACTAAAAAGAATATATACTATCGGGAGAAAACGGTTTTATACTCATATTAAATGAAAATTCATTACTTTGACACATCACTTGACATTTTTATAATTATTTTAGAACCGATTATGTGACATAAAGATATAATACTCTTTTATTAGATGTCAGTGTAAAATTATTTTATATTGACAGAGTATGACAAGTGCACTCTTTTAAGAATTTTTTTGTCCTTAAATGTAAATCTCTAAGCAATTTATTAAATGCATTTATTATTATACTTTTCAAACATAGCTCTTATTAAGAAACAAATTTGGTTTCGTAGATGGGTCGATCAAGAAACTAGATTCTGAAGATTCCAATTTTTCCACATAGAAATGCTGCAATATATTGACCATCTCGTGGTTCTATCATTTTATTTTCCCAAAAAATCGTTTCTAGTATCGTCTGGTTCGATGATGCTTCCTTTGTTTGACAAGAACTCCGCAATCGGTTCTCTCAAGGTGATTTCGTTCGTATTTTTCAAATAACTTCTGACCTTTTATTCCCTCAAACAAGGAGATTCCTTTGTAACAAAAATTTCATATCATTAAAGAAACTCTCAAATGAACTTTTCAATTTCCGTCTCATCCCTTCATGAAAATCTTCTTCAAATGGTTGTTGTAATACCTTCTCTACCGTAACAAAATATTGAGAACATGATTAATTTGATTCTCTACTTTCTACAAGAGCTCAATGAAATATACACCTCCATTCATTCCGAGATTCTTCTTCTTTATCCTCTTCCTACCCTCACAAAGGTTTACACTATGATCCTTCAACAAGAACATCACCTTGGTTTTCTTCTCGAGCCAACTGTTTTGGCCGTCAATTCCTCAATTAAACCCTCTTAGAACAAATCAAAACCCAATTTCAAACCCAATGGTGGAAAACCCTCAAATTCTAGGTTATGCACATATTGTAAGAAAACCAACCTCACCATTGATAAATGTTATTTTCTTCAATACCAAACCAAGAAAGTTGTTCATAATGTTGAGACCAATCCTCAAGATGCATCCTCCAATTTTTTTGCTTTTACCAAGGAACAAATTCAAAGGAATAAACTCAATCAATTTGATTCAAATCCCATGCATTTTAACTTTGTTGTTGCTACCTGTGTCGTGCACTACATCAAAAGTTGTCCCAGTAAACGACTTTTCTTCTCATCCTCTTCAAATTTGCAACTTTCTACTTTCTCATACAGTGATTGGGAAACATGCCCTGATTCAAGAAAATTCGTCACCGGCTTTAACATTTTTCTTGACTCTTCCTTCGTTTCTTGGAAGTCAAAGAAACAAACCGTGATTTCTCGATCTTCCTCCGAAGCAAAATATCGAGCTCTTGCGCATACAACTATTGAAATACAATGGCTTCTCTACATTCTTAAGGATCTTCATCTACCTCTCCATAGTCCTATTCCGATTTACTGTGATAGCATATCATTTATCCAAATTGCTCAAAACCCAATTTTTCATGAGCGATCAAAGCACATAGAGTTAGATTGTCATCTTGTGTGAGATAAGGTCTAGTCTGATACTATAATATTCTACTTTCTATTTTGTCAGTTGCTCAACTTGTTGATATTCATGCAAAGGCTTTACATCCATCATCTTTTCATTCAATCGTGACCAAGCTCAACCTCATTGATATATTCGATTCCAGCTTGGGGGGACTATTGAAGTTACTTAGTTATCATTTTATGATTATTCGCGTCACTATATAGTTTAGTTTTTCATATACTTTTTGTAATTTGCAACTGTTAGTTTGTCACTAAAATAGTTTAGTTTGTTATTTATTTTTAGGCATATTATTTTCTTTCTGTTATGATCCAAATAGATATTTTATATATAAAGAGGACATACTAATTTATTAAGAGTTATTTTTCGGATTATATCTATATATTAGGAAAACTAGACTAATTCGAAATTTCATAGCACATGCTTTGAAAATGAGAGCAACGTTGATTTGAAAGATATAAACCATTTACATTACCTACTTTATACTTATGGAGGAAATAGTTATGGTGACCGACATGGCCTGTGAATTAGACTGCCTAATACTTAAGTTAGATCATTCTTGTTTTTAAATAGGTAAGATTAATTTTTTTTCTAATTATTATTGGGTCGTTGTAAAAAAATATAATTATATTTAAAAAAAAATTATTTAGTTAAAAAAAATTAAATTACAAACCATTAAAAAATATTTTAATATTAGATCGATTTTCTTAAAAAACTATATATAAATTATAATTATTATATATTAAATTTTGACAAACCATTAAAAAGTATTTTTTTTTAATTTAAATATAATAATCTACATCAAATTTTGATATATTTAAGAGTATTGTTATATATAAAATTGAGTTTAAATATGATGTCATATAAAACTAGTTTCTCTAAAATATTATGTTAAACATCAAAATAAAACTTAATTTAATTAGTTTATTAGTTTGTAAGGTTATCTAAATGTAGGTTAAATTATTTATTTGAAGATGTTAATATGAAATTCGTAGGACTTAATAAGTTATGTCATGGGGGAAGATGTGTTGGTCAAAGTACACGTCTAAAGGTTAAACTTATGGCTCATGTAGAATTTTTCAAGCATATTTGTATATATTTAATAACATTATTGATGTTGAACCATACTTATCTACACATAAAACTATTGTAAAGGCAAAAAATTCTCGTATGAATGACAATAGGGTGTTGAAATTTGAAAGAAACATTTCTAAATTGGTTTAAAATCAAGATTATGAATGATGGTATTACTTTTGAACCACGAAAATGGTTACCAATTTAAAATCCAGATTATGAATGATGGTATTACTTTTGAAACACGAAAATGGTTATCAAGCTTACTACGTACCCATTGAATATGCTACGAAAATGGTTATCAAGCTTATGACCCATTGATTTTGATCTTACTACCTTACGACCCATTGAATATGCTACTAATTAATGACATAATTGTTGTACCTTGCACGTAGCAAGGTTAGTATCAACGAAAATGACTGCAAATTAAAGGGGTAGATAAATAAAAATGAAGGGTATGCTTTGAATAGATATCACAATACTCACTCTTAACACAATTATTTGTAATTAAGTTAATATTTACCTTAATATGTATATTATAGTTTTAACACCTCCAATTTAGTAGAAAACCTTCACTTATCCCATTGATGACAAACTTAAACCTAATTTATGTTATATATTCACCATAGTTTATATATCTAGGAAGGAAGGTAAAAAATGCAACTTAAACCTAATTTATATTATTGAAAAACGGAAATCAATCAATCAATGAACCAAGAATGTTCTTGGTTTTGTACAAAAAACGCAGATTGATAGAAAACTGAAATGAAGATTGATCCGCAGAAAATCCAAGAACGATCTTAGTTTCTGACTGAAATGAAGATTGATCTTTCTAAACAGAATTTGAAGCTTGTAATTCTAAAATGAACACACACAATTGTTAACCAAGTTCAGAGATTAACTCCTACGTCTGAGGGACTGGATCCGACTTGAATTATCACTAGTAACTGAGATGAAAATGTTTACAATTGAATTGCACTTATGCTGCCAATTTTTCTGCTCTATGTAAAACTGCAGCTTGCATTCTATATTTTCTGATCTGCTGTTTTCCAGTGTTGCTTTGACTTATATACAGTTTGTTTACAATTTGGAGTAACAAACTAACTAACTAAAGTTAGTTACAACTAACTAACTAACTGCCCAAAACAATTGGCTTCTTAATTGAGTACCACTTTTAACAATTCTCCACCTTGGTACCAAATGAGAAGCTTAAGCTTGTGATTCTTCAAATCAGATCCCCTTAGTCCTTGATCTCAGTTTCTGGACTTGATTTGTAGCATATCCAAACAGTGTTTGAATTTTCTAAGTGTGACAGGTTTTGTAAACATGTCTGCAGGATTATCACTTGTATGCACCTTTGCCACATGTATCTCACCCCTTTCAATGACATCTCTAATGAAATGAAGTCTGATGTCTATATGTTTGGTCCTTTCATGATACATTTGATTTTTACTCAAGTGAATGGCACTTTGAGTGTCACAATGTATGCAAACAACTTCTTGCTTGACCCCAAGTTCTGTGATCAATCCTTTTAGCTAAATTCCTTCTTTCACTACTTTAGCAATAGCAGCATATTCTATTTCTGTTGTTGATAATGCCACTATGTGTTGAAGATTAGCTTTCCAACTGACTGTGTTGTTAAACACTGAACACATATCCTGTATGAGATCTTCTTATATCTAAATCTCCAGCAAAATCAAAGACTACAAATCCTTGGACTGGTTTTGATGGTTCTGAACTTTTGCTGTATTCCAAACACATGCTTTGAGTACCCTTTAGGTACCTTAGAATCCATTTGACAGCTTGCCAATGATTCATCCCTGGGTTCCCCATAAAATCTACTCGTGACACTTACAGCATGAGAAATGTCTGGCCTTGAGCAGACCATAGCATACATGATACTCCCTATGGCACTTGCATATGGTATATTCTTCATGTCTTCTGCTTCTAGGTTTGTGTTTGGTGACATGGCTGAAGAAAGCATGAAGTGAGCTGCTAGTGGAGAGCTAACTGCCTTTTATTTACTCATGTTGAATCTATTTAGAACCTTTCCAATGTACCTCTCTTGAGAAATTATCAGTCTTCCTTGTTCTCTAATTCTGATGATTTCCATTCCTAGGATCCTCTTGGCTGACCCCAAGTCCTTCATCTTGAATTCTTTCTTCAGTTGGCCCTTCAATTTTTCTATTTCTTTAATACTTTTACATGCTATTAGCATGTCATCCACATATAGCAGCAAGTAAATGAATGTGGATGATGATACTTGTTTATAGTACACACAACTATCAAAATTACTTCTAGCATAACTTTGACTAAGCATGAATGAATCAAACCTCAAATACCATTGCCTTGGTGATTGCTTTAGCCCATAGAGTGATCTCTTTAGCAAGCAGACCCAATCCTCCTTTCCTGTAGTCCTAAAGCCATCTGGTTGCTGCATTAATATTGTTTCATTCAGGTCACCATGGAGAAATGCTGTTTTGACATCCATCTGCTCCAATTCCATGTCAAAGTGTGCTACGATGGCTAGAATTATCCTTATAGATTCATGCTTGACTATAGGAGAAAATATTTCATTGTAGTCTACACCTTCTCTTTGAGTGAATCCCTTTGCCACTAGTCGTGCTTTGAACCTGGGTGGTTCAACTCCTGGAATTCCCCCATTCCTCTTGAAAATCCACTTGCTGCCTACAATTCTGGAGTTGGCTGGCTTAGGTATGAGTTCCCAAGTGTTGTTCTTCTCCAATGATTTCAACTCCTCATTCATAGTTAAAATCCATTTGTCTTTGTCTTAAGACCTAACAGCTTCATTGAGTTTCTGGGATCTTCTTGTATAATCTCTTCTGCAGCATGTAATACATAGCTGATCATGTCTGCATAACCATATCTTTGAGTGGGTTTTGATGTTCTTCTTTCTCTATCCCCGATGAGGTTATAATCATCTAATTCCTACTCTGGAAAGATAACATGTTCTGCTGGGTTTGCATCAGTCTTATCTTGTTGAAATTGCTGTTGTTCTGAAGTCAAGATCGTTCTTGACTTCTGTTGATCATTCTCCTTTTCTGTGGCAGGAGTCAAGATCGATCTTCGATTTTCTGCAACTTGCTCCACCTCAAGACCAAACCTCCCAGTTCTCTCTTGTTGAGTCTGCTGTTGCTCCAAGATCGTTCTTCGTTTCTCTCCATCTTTCTCCACCTCAAGATCAATCCTCACATCTTCAATTTGATGTGAGCTTTTATTCGCAGCACTGCTTACAGACTTATATAGCTCAACCTCATGAAACTTAACATCCCTACTGATGATACATTTTCTACTTTTAGGACACCATATTCTATAACCTTTTACTCCACTTGGATATCCAACAAAATACCATTTCTTGGCTCAAGGGGCTAGCTTCCCTTCATTTACATGGTAGTATGCATCACATCGAAATACTTTTAAATGATTGTAGTTTGCAGCCTGTCCTGTCCACATCTCTTGAGGGGTTTTGAGTTCAATTGCAGTAGAAGGACTCAAATTTATCAAATAACAAGTTGTATGGACAGCTTCTTCCCAAAACTGTGCAGGCATCCCTGCATTTGACAAAATGCATCTCATTCTTTCAAGCAAGGTTCTATTCATTCTTTCGGATAGTCCATTTTGCTGAGGTGTGCTCCTTACAGTCCTATGTCTGTTCACACCATGAGCTTTGCAACAACTAGTGAATTCCTCACTACAGAATTCAAGGCCATTATCTGTCCTTAGAGTTTTAATCCTTTTGTCAGTCCTATTTTCAACCATAGACTTCCAATCTTTAAAGGTTTTAAATGCTTCATCCTTACTTTTCAACAAGTAAATCCATACTTTTCTACTATAATCATCAAGAAATGTAATGAAATACTTGTTACCACCATGTGAAGCAATCTTTGCAGGGCCCCATAGATCACTGTGAACATATTCCAGAATTCCTTTTGAGCAATGTTTACCTTTGGGGAACTTGACCCTGTGCATCTTTCCATACATATAATGCTCACAAAATTCAAGATCACTGATCTTGTCCCCACCTAGCATGCCTTGCCTGTCCAGAACTTGCATTCCTTTTAGACTAACATGACCCATAGGCTGGCTTTGCTTGATGCTTGAACAGCCATTGTTGCCGTTCCTGTCACTGCTTGACCATTTAGAAGGTAGATTCCATGATCCCTTGTTCCTTTCATGATTACCAATGATCCTTTTATGACTTTTAGAGTGCCTTTCTCTGCTTTGTATGAACAGCCAACTTCTTCTAGCATTCATAGAGAAATTAAATTTCTTTTCAGTTCTGGAACATGTCTCACCTTTGACAAAATCTTCATTGTTCCATCTTCCAGTTTCAGCTTGATTGAACCAATTCCAACTACCTTGCAGGCTGATTGGTTCCCCATAATCACCTTGCCTCCATCAGTTTCTTTGTAGTCAAGAAACCAATCTCTATTTGAGGTCATGTGAAATGAACACCCTGAGTCAAGTACCCAGTCATCATCCATGATTTCAGTTAAATTTGCCATAAGAACTTTTGAGCTTTCATATCCTTCAGAAGCTATAGATGCATTTCCATAATCATCATCACTATGTGATCCTTTCTTTCCTTTCCAATCTGGACATTCTTTCTTGAAATGCCCTTCTTTCTTGCATATGAAACATCTCATTTTAGACTTGTCCTTTTCTTTGTTCTTGAACTTATTCTTATGTTTTTGATTCTTCTTCCCTGCCTTGGCCTTGACAAACAATCCCTCACCACTGCTTTCTTCTTTCCCATCTGACTTCCTCTTCAATTCTTTGGAGATAGTGCAGCTTGTACTTCTTCTACCATACAGAAGTGTATCACACATATTTTCATAAGAACTTGATAATGAATTTATCAACAACAGGGCCTGATCCTCATCATCCAATTTTACATCAATATTTTCAAGATCTAATATGAGCTTATTAAACTCATCCATATGATTTTCAATTGATCTCCCAGGTTGCATCTTGAAAGTATAATTTTTGTTTTAAGTACAAACAATTGGCGAATGATTTTGTCATGTATAAAAATTCTAATTTGAGCCAAATACCTGCTGCAAAGGCCTCCTTTGACACTTCCCTTAGAACCTTGTCTCTAAGACTCAAGATTAAAGCACTATAAGCCTTGTCCATGATATCCCTCTTCTCCTTTTCTGGTAGTGTGGATGCCATGCCTTTCTCTCCTCTCAGTGCTCCTGCCAAACCTTGATGAACCAACAACGCTTTCATCTTGAGACGCCATAACCCAAAATCATTCTTCCCATCGAATTTTTCAATTGCATACTTTGTTGATGCCATCCTTCCTTTGAATCGAATACTCACGTGCTGTGATACCAGTTGTTGAAAAACGGAGATCAATCAATCAATGAACCAAGAGTGTTCTTGGTTTTGTACAAAAAACGCAGATTGATAGAAAACTGAAGCGAAGATTGATCCGCAGAAAATTCAAGAACGATCTTCGTTTCTAACTGAAACGAAGATTGATCTTTCTAAACAGAATTTGAAACTTGTAATTCTAAAATGAACACACACAATTGTTAACTCAGTTCAGAGATTAACTCTTACGTCTGGGGGACTGGATCCGACTTGAATTATCACTAGTAAATGAGATGAAAATTTTTACAATTGAATTGCACTTATGCTGCCAGTTTTTCTGCTCTATGTAAAACTGCAGCTTGCATTCTATATTTTCTGATCTGCTGTTTTCCAGCCTTGCTTTGGCTTATATACAGTTCGTTTACAATTTGGAGTAATAAACTAACTAACTAACTGCCCGAAACAATTGGCCTTAATCGAGTACCACTTTGAACACACATATATATATATATATATATATCGAAAGTCCACATGATAAAAAGAATTTGGTTGGTCTAAACTGTGCATTTCGGTAATGTTACGCCGGCTTAATTTCTGCGATTTTTGATGTGATATGCAATTGAAATATGACTATTAATTTATTGTGTGATTTTTAACTGGAGAAAAATAAAAGATGAAAGCGAAATCCATCAAAGAATGCTTACCCACGTATTATCTCGGAGTGACACCAAGCTTAAGGCACCCTTTCTTGAATAGTAGGCACACTAATTTGCTGATACCTATATGCTTGGACCATTATAATTTATTTTTTAAAAAACCGTAACAAACAAGTCTATTATTTGGTCTCTCTTCAATATTTCTCTTGTTAACCAACCACACTATTAAGTAGAGATCAGTTAAAAGACCTTTCTGAAAATTTGGTGTATTCCATTGGAATATATGACCTTCCTTTAATATAAATTTGACTAATAGAAGATTTTTTCTCTTTTGAGTAGGCTAACATAAGATTTTTTTTTAGGAAACAAAGACAATTATCTATTCATTAAAATTTAAGTCTTAAATCTTTATTTTAACCCTTTGGTCCAATTATTTCATTCGAATTTATATTCTCCTAAACCCTTTGGTCCAATTATTTCGTTCGAATTTATTTTCTCCTAAACGATTGGTACTTAACCCAATCACTTGATTAAATTAGCTCAATCACTTAGTTGGAATTCTTAGTATGCGTGGATTCTCATTTCAACTTTAATTTTTGTAAAAAAATCATCATTCTTGGTACTAGATTAAAGTATTGTGTTATGAAAGTGCACGTCTATAAAATTCCAAATTAAAAATATTTCTATTAATTAAGTTTGTTTAATAGTAACTCACCTTATCTTTTGGAACTTGTTTGGTCCTCTGTTTTACGAACCACAAACATTGTTCGGGTATATACTATTCAATTGTTAATTAGTTGTGTAAGTCGTTCCAAATGAAATATAATTTGGTGCAACATTGTAAAAAAATATTAATTTGATTGTAGTTTTAATTTCGTTATTTTTATTGATTCACGAAATTGATTTTTTATTTTTAAAAGTTGATATTTTTAGTATCGCTATATGATTTTTTAACTAAAATATGATGACGTGAAATGTTTTAAATAACGTGATATATAATATGATAACATAAAATGATTAACACCCATAAAATTGGAATAAAATACTATAAAAACTTAATTTTCAATTTCAAATTTTTTTCTTTATATTTTTAATTTAATTAATTACATATAAATTATTAACGCATATAAATGGTTCTATATCATAGAATTTTAATTGATATCATGTCATTTAAAAAATGTTAAATCGTCATTTTTTAATTAAAAAAATATGAAGGATTGATCAAAATTGTCGACTATTAAAATTGGGAGACTAATTCCGTTGATAATAATAATAATAATAATAATAATAATAATAATAATAATAATAATAATAATAATAATAATAATAATAATTCTAAAACACTTGACAAAACTGGATTTTCCATTGCTATGCTCCAATTAACAATACCTCTATTATCCATCTCTTTCAACTTTTTATTAGTAATATCGATGGGTTTCCCCTTTTTGCTTCTTAAAAAAAAAATCGATGAGTTTATCTTTAGTTTCTTCTAGACAACAATATTTACCTAGTACATCTCGATACTTAATAAAAAAAAAAACTAACACACAATATTTACTTAGATAACCTTCAACAATCAATGGAAATCACATGAGGCAGGGAGTAGGAAAAAATTAGAGGACTTCACTCTAGTTAATTACAAAGAAATAACAACATTTTTTAAAAAAGTTCAATTTTTATACACTTTTAGTGTACAAATTTAACAACTACTAACAAATTAATCACAATCATCTTATCACAATTTTAAAATTAATTATGACTGAATGTTAAATATTTTTTAATAATCTAATAATTATAATTGTTTAACACCATAAAAAAATATTTAAGTCTTCACACAAATAATTCTTACAACACATTATGTAACACACTTTTCAATAAACTTTATTTTATTAATTAAAATTATATATGCACCACTACTATTATTATAGGACACATATACTTTTAGTGTTGAATTTTAAACATGCAATAAAAAATGTAAATTCTTAGTTATATTGAAGTTTTTTTGGGTGAGTATTTTAGAGATAAAATTAATTAAAAATTTAAATTTAATTCAAAATAATTAAATATTTAAAAATAACATAACAGTGAATAATTAGTTAGATGGTGAATAGTTGAATACATACTCAATATACACCCGTTTTAATAAAATAAAATAAAAAACACCTTCTCCTCATCACATTGTTTTTTTTTTGTACAACCTTGTCACTCATATTTTCTTTCCACCTTCATGATTACATTTTACTTTATCGTCATTACACTATTAATTCTCATTTTTATTTTTCCTTGTTAATCGTGGACCACTCAAATTGGTGAAGGGTTTTAAGTTTTTTTTTAAAAAATTTACTTGAAAAAACCTCTAAATTAAATACTTTATAATATTATTAATTATTTTTAAATTTACTTGTATTTAGATGTTAATTTATTTAGTAAATTGTATGTTTTGAGTTTTTTATCCACCGTTTAAAAATAGATTATGTCATTAATTTTAGATATATTAATGATACTTTTTGTCATTTTTTTTTAAATTGATACAATATGAATTTTAAATGAATTTGATGGGAGAACTTAAGTTTTTCTCAGATATACAAATTCAACAAAGTCAAAAAGGTAGATACATTCATCAAATTAAATATACAAAAGAGCTTCTCTATAAGTTTAAAATGAGTGATTGCAAATCTATGGCAACACCAATGCATCCTACTTGTTCACTTGAAAAAGATGAATCAGGCCTAAATGTTTACCAGAAAACCTATAGAGGAATGATAAGATTCCTATTTTTCCTTACTACTTCCAGACCTGACATCATGTTTAGTGTATGTGTATATGCAATATTTCAAGCTAACCCTAGGTATTCACATTTAACTTTTGTGAAGAGAATTCTTCGATCGCTAAAAGACACTACCAACATTACATTGTTCTACAAGAAATCTTCTGAGTACAAACTAAGTGGGTACTGTGATTCTGATTATGATGGCGATAAACTTGAGAGAAAAAGCAAAAGTGGAAACTACACATTTCTAAGTGACAACTTAATATCTTGGTCAAGAGACAAAACACAATTGTCATGTTAACAGCAAAAGCTGAGTACATTTCGGCAGCTAGTGCACTACAAGAAAAACAAATATTTGTGAGGGCCAAATGCCTTCACAAAGGGAGAAAAACAACCATAACAGGAGAATTGGTGGCTGCCTTTGGCAGCCACAAATAAGCCAGTCACAAACATTTGTGGCGGCCAAAACGGCCACAAAAGTCTTTTTTTTGTTACCATTTTGTGAGGGCTTAAGCCCTCACAAAATTGTGACGGAAAAGTCCGCCACAAATTTGTGAGGGCTTAGGCCGCCACAAAGGACTACGAATTTAAAACAGTTAGCGTTTGTGAGGGCTTTGACCGCCACAAAATATGTCCTTTGTGAGGGCTTAGACAACCACAAAGGATGACATGACATAAAATGATCCGTTTGTGAGGGCTTTGGCCGCCACAAACTGTTCCATTTGTGGAGGCTTAGGCCGCCACAAATGTGTGACTTTATTAAAAAAATAATTTTATAAAATTTGAAATTAATATTAAAAAAATGATATTATATATAAAAAATTAATATTAATATAATTTAAAAATTTAAAATTTAAAATAAATATTATATCTTAATAAATTATATAAAATTATAAATTTAAATTATATATACCAAACAAAATAAAACATTCCAAAATTATTAAATTATGTCATACAAACCAAAAATTAAAACATACCATAATTAAATAATAATGTTCATAGAAACCATAAATTCATACAAACCAAAAATAAAAATAGCAAATATTATATAAATACATCAATCATCATAGTAATTGGTCTGATCATTAGCTCCACTCCGTCCATCATTATTTGATGGAAACTTATCCGACAACAAAAGTCCTTCAAAAGTATTACTAATTGGTGTTAGAGGCAACATGGTTTGAAATTGCAATTCATCTTCAATACACCACCACTAGTCGACGGAGCCATAGCTAGCTGAGGTTGATTTAAATCTGGTCTGATCAAGCCAGCTGTTGGCATAGTTGGTCGGTATGGAGCTGGATCTGTTTGAGGTTGAGGAAACTGCTGTGAAAATGACGAAACATACTGATAATTATTAAAATATTGTTGTTGCTGAAACATTGGTTGCTGCTGTTGTTGCTGGAAGGCGGAGTTTGGAGGCAAATTTTTATTTACCATTATTTTGTAAGCAACATAATTTCTAATTTTTTTGGGGCAAATATACCAACATTTCGAATGATGAACTTTTTATGTAATTTTAAAAATAATATAAAAATATTTTACATTTATGATATTACATATTTTATGATTAGATCATTATTATAAATCTTGTTTTTCATAAGTATTATTTTGTTGCTAAAAAAATTACAATTTCTTAATATAATTATATTTTACTAACATAATAAATCATAATACCAATAATAACTATAATAAAAAAAATAGCACTTCATCAACAATTAAAAAATTACTACATTTTAATTTGAGTATAAATTTTACAATTTAAATATTTTACCAGTAATTTGTTTAACAAATCTTACTAATATTAAAGTTTAAAAATAATATTATACTCAATTTTAAAAATAATATATTAATCTACATTCTAAAATAAAATATTAAGTCTAAAAATATTTTAAAAACCCATATAACAATAATAATTATATAATTAATAATCTATATTTAAAATGCATTACATATTTGATGCCGAGTAGTGTCTGACTTGAGGCTTACAAACAAGTAACAACTATTCGCAATCACCACAATAGCACCACTGTTTAAAAAAAAATTAAATAATATTCGTTAAGAAAATTACTTCAAATAAAAAATAACATTAAAAAAATAAAATATAAAATAAAAATTTACAGAAATTTAACAACTAAAAGAGAAATGTTGGAGAGAAAATATTTGTAGAGAGAAGGTGGAGAGAAAATTTAGAGATAAGGTAGAAATGAAAAATGAGAGGAAGGGTTGTATTTATAGGAGAAAAATTGACTTTTGTGGCGGCCTTTGCAGCCAGAAAAATGGACTTTGTGGCGGCCTTTGCAGCCAGAAAAATGGTCTTTGTGGCGGCCTATGCAGCCATAAATGCCAACAGTACGCTACACCTTTTTGTGGCGGCTTTTGCAGTCACAAACGAGTACTTTGTGGCGGCCTTTGCAGTCACAAACGAGTGACTTTGTGGCGGCATTTGCCCTCACAAAGGTGTGATTTTGTGGCGGTCTAAGCCCTCACAAAGGCTCAACGGTGTAATTATGTGAGGGCAGAAGTCCTCACAAAATTCTGCTGAAAATCAAATCCATTGTGAGGGCTTTTTCCGCCACAAATAACAACAAATTTGAATTTTAGTATTTGTGATGGCTTTTTCGGTCAGTAATTTGTGAGGTCTTTTTTCAGCCACAAAATATTTTATAAGTTGGCCACAAAATGAATGTTTTCTTGTAGTGGTGTTAAGACAAAATCTCTAATTAATTGTTTTGATGATAATTAAACAAAAGGTTAATTAAGAATTATAATTATGATTCTAAGTGTTTTGGTATTTAACTTGTGTATTTGAGTGTGTTAAACAAGATAGGTACCAAGAATTCAAAAGAAATCTCATCAAAATCAAAGAAATCAAAAACAACAAATCGAAGATCAATCCTGCCATACATCTATAAAACGAAGATTGATTTTCACTTCCATCAGAATCAAGAATGATCAATCTTGTGCAAAAAACTGCATTCTAGAAGCTTTATCAATCTTATATCTTTATCAAAAATAAGCAAGGAAAAGTTTAAAACAGAATCAACCCAAAATTTGAAGAATCAAGACAACCTTCATGAAGGAATATAAAAGCAAGATCACTCTTCATTTGGAACAAATGCAAGTACAATAGTACATGCTGTAAAAGTTCACCACAGTTGTACTATCAAATCAAGCCTGCACACTGACTCAAAGCAAGCAAGCAACTTCAGAAAATGTACTGGATCGAGTACAAGTCAGATCACAGTTAACTCATCTGAGGATCGATCCTGGATTACAAGAATGCTCTTGGATTCAGGTTGTTCACTCTTGCTTTTGACCTGCTTCAGTCTACTCATTGTTCTATGACAGTTGGCTTCATCTCAACGGCTATGTGAGTTGTCCTAACCTCTCTTGAAGCTTATAAATACATCATCAAGATGAAGAACAAAACACAACTCAAAGTGCCAGGCAAAGCATCAATCATACATTCATATTCGAGCTCTCTCAAATATCATTCTTTAGATTGCAAATCTTTTCTTTGTGTTGTGTTGCAAATCAGTAACAACTGAGTTTTAAATTACAGAATCTATTTCTCAAACAAGAGTTTAGTAATATTCAGATTCTAAACATCTTCATAATCATTACTTTGTAACTCAAGGCTAGTGTATTATCATAGCTTGAGAAGTGTGTGAAAATCCTTTTATGTTGTAAAAGGCAGTTCGTGAAATCCTTTCTGAAATAGGTTAAGGAAAATATGTGGAAATCCTTTCTAAAGTAGAAAGGTGGAAGTTGTGTAAATATCAAGATTGATCTACGAAAAGTTGTGTAACAACCAAAAACAATCTTGCCTTGAGCACTCAATGGAAAATCTCACATTTGTGAGGACTTGACGTAGCCCAAGTTGGATGAACCAAGATATATGCTTGAGTAATCTCTCTATCTCTATTTACTACATGCATTGCAATCAGTTTTTTCATTGATAAAATCAATATTGCTGTTTTTACACTAACCAAGATCGTTCTTCGTATTACCAAGATCAATCTTGAGTAAAACTTTTAGTTTCAAACATGAATTTTATAAATAATCAATATAAAATAAGATTTGATTCAAATTTATAATTGAAGAAAATTTATAACCAAGTTGAAAAGAAAATATGGTCAAGATTTGAAGAAGATGTGAATTATTTACAAGAAGAATTGATCAAGATTTATCTACAAGAAGATATGAATTATTTACATGAAAATTTGGTCAAGATTTATCTACAAGAAGATATGAATTATTTATAAGAAAATTTGATCAAAATTTATCTACAAGAAGATATGAATTATTTACAAGAAGATATGATCAAGAATTGTTTACAAGAAGAAACGCTCACAAGAAGATACATTTATTATTTGTAATGATATGATTTAGATTTTGAAAAATGAAAAAATATTGAATTGGACTTAGTCATATTCCTACTTGTGAAAGTTCAAGAGCTCGTCCAACACTATATTCACACCCAAATCAAAGCAAGTAATATGAAGGAAGTTTCATCTAAAGAATTTGCGAAAGCAATCTTAACTAAATACAAACAATATCAATATGATGAATTTATAAACTCAATCATAACAAAATACAAACAATATCAATATGAAGAATTTGCAAACTCAATCTTACCAAAATACAAACAGTATCAATCTGAAGAATTTACAAACTAAATATGAACAAAATACGAACAAAATCAATCTTGAAGAACTACTCATATTGGATTCAGAAATAAAGAATTAGCTAAAGAACATATTATCAAAAAATGTAACGCCCCGGATTTTTTTATCCTAAGATTACTTTAAAATATTTGTTTTCATATAAAAACGACAATAATTTTTTTTTCTTAGGAGTAGTTCATTATGTAATAAATTGAAGGTGCGTCTAAAAAGACTTAGGCAACCACTAAAATGCAATTTACTAAAATATTATTTATTTATTTATTTGCAAAGTTAATCTTTCAGTTATTAGATCGATATTCATTTATGCGCCAAAATAAAATAGATTCTCAGTGAAATTCAGAAGAAAATAGATTAACTGAAATTAATGACGATTCAATTATTTACTAGCGAATAGAAACTCACTTCCAAATTTCTATTTAAAGTTAATGATGAAGAGTAAATGACTTTACAACGTACCACGAAAAAATTATTAATACAAAACATTATTTTTAAGTAAAAGTCCCATTTTCCCAGTCCCATTTTCCCACGCGCTGCACCAAACAAACATCATTTCATGCAACTCTTTGAGATCATTAGTACCTAAATGTTGGTGTAAGGGGTCAGTTCATCCCACGACAAAAATTAAACCAAATAATAAATTAAAAGCCATAAAATATAAATATAAAATCTTTTCGTAATAAAAGATTTAAATAAATTGATTCTTTAATAATTCACCAATATGTATTAAAAGTCATAAAATGCATCTAAATAAATCAAATAGCAACTCACTGCAGAGCAAATAATTAGATCAAAATAAAAATAATAAAATGTATGCAAGATATGCATGCTCCTAAATGTATATGATCCGGATATAACCAGCCACACAGGCGTCCACACAGAAGTCACCCATACCAATGGGGAAAATTAAACCAGCCACACAGGCGTCCACAAAGATGCATATGGTATGTCATGAAATGATAATGATGCTCAAAATTTACAAATCACTAGCCACTTAGGCAACCACAAAGAAAAGGTCATAACACGAATAACCAGCCACTTAGGCAACCACAAAAGGAGAACTATTCAAACCATAAATCACCAGCCACTTAGGCAACCACAAAGATAATAATATTTAAAACACAAATAACCAGTCACAAAAATCAACTTAATCATGTTATCACAATTAAAAATTATAACTTTTCATCAATTCCCCCAAGACTCATATATTATTCATAAAAATCAAAACTTTAAAATGAATTAGCACAAAAATCAAAACTTTAAATTAAAAACATCCTAACAAACATATTACTCATGAGATCATAATATAAATCATAACTTGATAATTAAGTACACCTAGACAATACAAAAATCGCAACTTTACATCAAATATATGACAACAAGCATATTACTCATGTTATAATAATAAAAATCAAAATTTTATATTTAAGTTTATCAAGGCAAACATATTACTCATAAAAGCAAGATATTATAGTTAAATTCTTTAAGGCAAACATAAAATCAACATTTTTCTTTTAATACATCAAGACGTCATATCAATATCTTACAAACTATTAATTTAACATCTAGCCTAATCTTGCATGGGGAAAAGCCCTTACCTTGAACGCTTTCCTTCCACGTAACACTATATAGCCCTCGAAAAATCTCATAAATATGAAGGAACGAAAGCTTAGAACTTCCACAAGAAAGGGAGAGAATATGTGGGTGGTTGTTTGAGTGACTTAGAAAATATTTGAGATAAACAAAATATAATGTTGGGAATGGCGTGTGAGGTATGGGTAATTAGGACTTCTTTCTGCTCTATTGCAAGTTTTATCGTATTCTATGAGAAAGAGGTGTATGAGACTAATATGGAGACGTGAAACTGAGTAGAGAAAGAGAATAATTCTTCTCATTGAGGTTAATTGCACACATCTATAAGGTATTCAATTGGAATAATATCATTCAATTACTAACCGTTATGAATTAATTGGCATTCATGTACTTATTTTTGCTTGTTACACATTTGAGTGGACGTATAGTAGAAAACGCACGGTTCTATAACTAAATGCTATTAAAAATAAAATATAGCTATCAAGATTAATAGTGTGACTGATTAAATTTTGACCAAAATTGACTTGGTCATTGTTCATTCTAAAAAATGCTCCTACGAGTTTAAATTAATTACCAACAAAACCCCAACAATTAATTAATTAATATAAATATATTTCATCAAATAATTAAACATTAAAGGAACAATTATCTTATTATTTTCACACTAAATTAATTAAATATAATATATAAATAAAACTAAGGATTTTCACTAACTTTACTATCTCCTAGGTCTTATTTGGTCTAAAACAAAACTAATAAGATATAACTTCTATGAATTATAATTTAATTAAATAATTACTAATGTTTTCATCAACTAAAATAAATCACGCAAGAAAGGAATATCACTCACACATAACAAAATAAAACAAACATATCTAACAC
>JBBPBP010009778.1:6997429-7009970 GCA_037974735.1 Cicer chorassanicum | reverse complement strand
AAAAAAATACACAATAGTCAATTTAGGAAATAATCACATCATAAATCATCCCCATGTAATTATCACACAAAAACAATTAAATGTAAATAAATATTATAATTATTCAGGTAAAATTGGGGCTATAAAATTTAATTTAATTTATTTACACATAGAATAATTATTAATTAAATAATAAATCATGACAATTACTAAAAAGACATATATAATATATATGAAAATATTGGGGTGTTACAAAAAACATCTTGTTCATAATTATTTTTGAATAAGATCCTTGTTAATCAAACTGTGAATAAAGATATTGTTGAGACAAAATCCCAAATTAATGTTTTGATGATAATCAAACAAAAGTTAATTGAGACTTCTAATTATGATTCTAAGTGTTTTGTTGTTTAACATTTGTTTTTGAGTGTATTAATCAAAGATAGGTATTAAGCATATCAACACAAGATCATGTCGAAGAAGCAAGATCATTGAAATAAATGAAGAACATTATAACATAATTCTGGAAAAACATATATCGTTCTTCACAGTTCTTAGTTATCTTCAAAACCAAGAATGTTCATGTTCTTAAGGAAAAAGTCGTTTCTGGTGTATTCAATCTATTTCTAAGAAAGTTAGCAGAATTATACAAGGATCACATCAGTAAAAGCTAGGTACCAAGGAACAAAGGCAAAAGCTATGCATCATAATCAAACAAGCAAGGTCATTCTCCAAAATTGAGCAAGTAGCAAGTACGATTCTGACAGACTGGATTGGACACTGCAGCTACATGTCTGAGCAGCTTGCACACGTGACAGAAAGCAGGGAAATACTTCAAGACAACTGTCAAAGAAACATTCCTGCTTTAAAGACAACACTTATCCACTTAAAGCAACGAAGATCGTTCTTGTTTTGCAAGAGCATTCCTGCTTTAAAGACAACACTTATCCACTTAAATTGACACAAGATAATTGGATCTTCTTCAACGATAAGATGAGCTGTCATAAGTCTTCTTGAAGCCTATAAAAGGAACCTCAAAATCAAGGATAAGGCAGAGCTTCAAGTGCAAAGCAATCTATCTCTTACACTATCATACTTGAAAGTTCTTAAAGCTCTTCAAGCAAAAGCAAAGGTTCAATTTTGTTTTCATCTTGATATCAGAATCATTTTATTGAGTCCTTAGCCAAGAATCTAAACTCAAACAAGGGTTGAGTACACTAAGATTCTACAAACTTCGTAAATCATCACTTTGTAACTCAAGACAATTGTGTTGAACATAGTTTGAATAAATTGTAAAAATCCTTTTATGGTTAAAAGTAATATGTAAAAATCCTTCCTAAAGATTGAAGGAGACCTGTGGAAATACTTTCTTGGTTGAAAGGTAACATATTGTAACAGATCAAGATTGGTCTGGAAAGGTTGTGTGAAAACCAAGAACAATCTTGTTTTGAACACTTAGTGAAAAATCTCACAATTGGGAGGACTGGACGTAACCCACTTTGGGTGAACCAAGATATATCTATTTGTGATATATCTTCCCTTATCTTTATTTATTTATAATCAACTAACCATATATCTTATAGATAAGTTAAATTCTGTGATTTCACTAACCAAGAACGTTATGCTTTTATTGTGTTTTCATAACCAAGATTAATCTTGAGTTAAATACTTTGAGATTAAACAG
The DNA here is from genome assembly GCA_037974735.1 of Cicer chorassanicum. Classification (NCBI taxonomy): domain Eukaryota; kingdom Viridiplantae; phylum Streptophyta; class Magnoliopsida; order Fabales; family Fabaceae; genus Cicer; species Cicer chorassanicum. The sequence goes on along the minus strand of JBBPBP010009778.1, from coordinate 7,008,307 downwards.
GAATTTTTAAAAATAGGCAATTACAATTCAAACCTCCCTTCCTTGTAATTGAAATTGTCACTTCAGATACAATTCAGAATTAAAAAAGGAATAACTTGAAGCCCTAATTTTATCTATAAATAGATACTCAAGACTGAAGAATTTGAAATTCATCTTAAAATTCAAAGAGAGAAACACTTGTTCCAATGAAAATATTTTCTGAGTGATTTTCTTAGAGTGTGATTGTTATTGTTATAATCAGCTTGTTAGAAGCAACTACTCAAGTTCCAAACCTTTATATTCAAATCTGATAGTGGTGTTAGTGTGTCTTTAACAATCTGGGTTTGTCAGATTGTGTGGAGAAGACTTAGATGGTAAAGTCAAGGTGTGTGTGTGTTCCTCAAAATTCTAGGGTTGTCATGTTGTTTGAGAAGACTTGCTTAGAGGGTCGGTGTTTTGTAATTCAAGTTGTTCAATTAGTGGATTAAATCATTTTGAGTGAAAGGACTGGATGTAGCCAAGTTGGTGGTGAACCGGGATAAATTACTTGTGTCACTTTATTCTTGGACTCCTTAGTTTTGTTATTACTTTTACTCCAAGTAAATCATCAGGTCTGAACCAATTTAATCAAATAATGGAAAAGTTATCAACTTAGTCAAACACAATTCAACTCAATTCTCGTGTTTGCACAATCAATATAAATAAATTAACAAAAATAATAAAAAATTATATGAGATGTTCTATATATAAGATTAAAACATATAACAAACTAACTACTTAATTACTAGTATTTATTAACAACCAATAACTAACTCTTAAAAGAATTCGTAATTGATGTCGAAGCAAGTAATAATTAAGTTACTAATCATCTATATTTCTATTAAATAAGGCTCTCCTTATCTCATCATTCCTTGTCATAATCACACCTTACATCCCTCAATATTTTAGGAGTAATGTTATTTGAATGCAAGATTCCAACATCATATAAAATACATCCATTTTCTTTTTTACCAAGGAGAGAAAAAATGGTGTTTGAGGTGAAAGAAAATACATAACCATGCATCGAAGAACATTAATATAATGTGTCTACTTATGTGTCAAAAATCATTCTTGATATTTTAGAATCCATCTTCATCTTCATTTCAAGAACCACCACTTTTGTTTTGGGGAATCCAGAGTACAAGAGCAACAACATTTCAAATACTCTAAATCACAAGAGACTTTGATTTGACATCATATCTCTATCGAAAAGTTTAAGACATTAACTATTTGAATCACCTTTCTTTATATCTATTTAATTTATTCATATTTGATGTGAAACTAACCTCTCAAACTTGAACCTAACAACCACTTATGTGGCTAAACCCATCAAAATTTCAAGGTATATTATATCGACACTAATATATGTACACCCACAATTTTCCACCAATTCTTTTTCTATTTTATTTTGCCAAAATCACATAAGTGATTAACCAAAATCATATGCTTAACATAATAGGCAAATTTATAAAATAAATTTTATACACCCGACATTATAATGCAATATGTCGTAGAGAAAATTATGGTTTTAAATTCTGGTTGTAATAGCGTGAATTTTGATGTCTCTGCAATGATATTACAGACGCAATTTAAGACGCATCAATCACATTTGTCTGTATTTTCACGCAATGTAAAGGTTTGCAGCGTAACCATATCTTAAAGCCATGGAGAATAAAAAAAAATGGCAAACCGTGAAATTATGGCAATCATGAAGGTAAAAGCAGGAACAAGGTCAACCAAAGCCGATGACAAAGTGGGAAAGCTAAATCTAATTTAAGTATTCATTAACATCTTTATTAGAATTCCTTAATTTATTTTCTGTCATTTTATCTTCAGTTTTGTCTCCTAGTTAGTTATTTACTTTAGAGTTTGTTAGGATTAGTTAGGCTTGTTGTCTTTCCCTTCCTTTATAAAATTGTCTTCTCCTCTTTTATCGACATTTTCATTTGCTGTAAATTCCATTTTTAATCATAATGAGATGATATTTTATTCATTAATTACTTGTGTGAATGTGTGAATTCCACATTAATATGGTATCATATTTAACCTTCTAATTTTATTTTCTTTTCCATTTCTTCTTGTTTTTGCTTCCTTTTGCGCATGCATCCATGGATTACTTCGATTTCACTATCAATGCTTCCAACCCCTTTTACCTTCATCCTTGTGAAAACCTCTCCCTGGTTCTTGTCACACTATTGTTGGATAGAAATAATTATTGTTTAGGTCCTGAATTATGTACCTATGAAGATTGTGCCAAAACCATTAATATTATTAGAACAGATCAAGTTAATTCCTTAATAGAAATATTAAGAACTATGCCTGACTCAGAACAGAAAAATAATTATGTGAAACAAATGCAAGATATTATAGAAAGAGAACAGAAATTAAAAGAAACTGTTAATAAAGTAGAATTTAAGGAAATTATGAATAGATTTAAACCAGTACAACAAGTAACTATTAAAGATCTTCAAAATGAAATTACTTTAATAAAACAAGAAATTAATTCATTAAAACAAAATAATATAGATCTAAATGTTAAATATTTAGAACTAAAAGGAAAAGATATATTACATCAATACGAACAACCGGAAAACTCTAATCTAAAAATAGAGTCAGAAAAGAATAATGATTCATATTTAAGTGGTACTGTCCCATTACATTAATAATTAAAGGTCAGAAATTTGAATTTACAGCATTAATAAATTCAGGAGCTGATTCAAATTGTATACAAGAATGATTAATACCCACTAAGTATTACGAAGAAAAAAAAACTCTAGAACGATTAAGCGGAGCTAATGGCTCTAGGTTATGAGTAAATTACAAATTACCCAACGTGAAAATATGTAAAGAAAAAATTTGTTATCAAACCTCCTTCTTATTAGTAAAAGACATTATAGAAAAAATAATACTAGGAAATCCATTTTTAGCATTAATTTACCCTTTTACTATCACATCTGAAGGAATTACTACCATAGCTTTAGGCAAAGAAATTAATTTTAAATTTGCAATAACACCTAGAATAAAAGAATTAAATATACTACAAGAATCATCTATTTCACCTATTAATACAATAGAATTGAAAAAGAAACAAATAAATATGATAAACCAAGATATTCATTGTAAGTCTCCTTGGAGCTGTGCAGTCTTTTATGTTATGAATTCTGCAGAATTAGAAAGAGGAGCCCCTAGGCTAGTCATTAATTATAAACCTTTAAACAAAACATTAAAATGGATTAGATATCCTATACCTAATAAAAGAGACTTACATAACTCTTCAATATACTCTAAATTTGATATGAAATCAGGTTATTATCAAATTCAAATTAAAGAAGAAGATAAATACAAAACAACATTTGTTATACCATTTGGACATTACAAATGGAACGTAATGCCCTTCGGACTAAAGAACACACCTAGCGAATTTCAAAACATTATGAACAATATCCTCAACGATTATCAGCAATTTGCTATAGTTTATTTAGATGACGTATTAATATTCTCAAATAATATTAATCAACATTTTAATCATTTAGAACATTTTTTAATATTATAAAAGAAAATGGATTAGTAATCTCGGCCAAAAAGATGAAATTATTCCAAGATAACATTAGATTCTTAGGATTTGATATTTATAAAGGTACCATTAAACCTATAAACAGATCAATAGAATTCGGAGATATATTCCCTGATGAATTAAAGGACAAAACACAATTACAAAGATTTTTAGGATGTATAAATTACATGTCAGATTTTATACCCAACCTTAGAATTATCTGTGCACCCTTATTCAAAAGATTAAGAAAAAATCCACCTGCTTGGAATAATGAGATGACTGATAGGGTTAAAAAGTTAAAAACCATTGTAAAGAAGTTACCCTGCTTAGGAATACCTGACCCACATGCATCATTAGTAGTAGAGACTGACTCTTCAGACTTAGGATTTGGAGGTATATTAAAGCAAAAACCAATAGGAAGTGATAAAGAACAAATAGTTATGTATTATTCCGGAACATGGAACCCATCACAATTAAAATATAGTACCGTAAAAAATGAGATTTTAGCAATTGTATTATGTATTAACAAATTTCAAGATGATTTATTTCATAAGCATTTTTTATTAAAAACTGATTGCAAAGATGCGAAAGATGTTTTACAAAAAGATGTTAAAAATCTTGTTTCAAAGCATATTTTTGCCAGATGGCAAGCATTACTTGCATGTTTTGACTTCAACATAGAACATATTAAAGGAACCAAAAACTCATTACCTGATTTTTTAACAAGAGAATTTTTACAGGGAAAAGCAGAATGAGCCACAAAGATACATACGGACCCCCATTACCAAAGAAGAAGAAAATAAAAATCCTACAAAAAAAAACAGGTTTTAGAAACTCCTCCTCTTTTACCAACCCAAAATAGGTACACCACATTAACCCCCTAGCATTACCCTCATTTTACCCTTCTTCGTCATTAAACCCTAAACCTGTTAGACCAATTATTAGATCATCATTAATCTCTCCCCTAGATTTCGCATTAAACACTCCCAAACAAAACCCTGAAAAATTATCATTTTATACACCGCCTATTAATATTATCTGCCCATTCATAGAAAAGGTTAATAGAAATGTACTATTTCTCATAGAACCAGAATATGAAATAGATAAATCCTTATTACAAATAGTTACTCAATACTTTCCCCCAGACTTTCATTATCTTCCAAACCATCCCCAAAAAACCCGACTCTTTTACGAATTCATATTAGTAGACACAGACTCAATTGATATTGCTCACAATTATGATAAGCAAGACAAACAGAAAATTATCTTTTCTAAATTCAAGATTTTAAAGGTATTATCTCCTTCAGATTGGAAAAAGCATCATTCTTGAACCAAAAAATTTACCAGAAAGTTTACTCCTCAGGAGTATTCTTATCACGATTACATGGACACTTGGACAAAAAATTTATTAATTGAACCTTATGAATATTCATGGTTCATATGGTTTAAGAAAGACATCCCATTAAATTTTCCATTATGGTTCGTTAGATGGTTTAACGAATGGGGCCATGAGCCTCGAATCTATCCAGAATTCGCAAATATAGCTTTTCAATTATTCAATCAAGAAACAAAATTTCAGGAGCATACAAAATTATTAATGTTCCATGCAAGCTTCAGAGTATCTTGGATAACGGCCTGGACTTATAAAAAGGAACAAGCCATTCCTCAGACAGATACTAATTGGGTACTTAGAGTCATAAAAATAAAATGGTGGAATAAGTTGATGCTGCTGAAGATACTGCATCTGATGATGATCAGGTGTCCAACTGAATGATTATGGCTAAACTTGACTCTCTCCAGACTTGCTTCTCCGGATTTACCACTTCTGTCGATGCTCGCTTTCAAGCTCTTGAATCCACCATCGCTACCAACCATGACAGCCTGGTCCACGAGATGTGTATCTGTCGCGGCCTAAAATTTTGAGCGTTTTTTGAATTCAATGGAGTCGCCACCAAAATTTATTTTAAAATAGGGAAAATCTTGGGAAACCCTTAAAAATAGAAAATAAAAAAATGGTCTTTGAAACCAAATTTTGAGCTCGGGAGTTGATTATGCGTAGGGAAGGTATTAGCACCCTACGACATCCGTTAAAAAAACAGTTACCTATAATTAATATTAAATATGAATAACAATTATTATTAATTTTTAATATGATTTTGGAATAAATATGTGCTTAAGAAATAAAGGAAAAAAAGAAATTTTTATTAATGTGCTTGACAAGAATGTGATCTTGCTCCTACGTATCTCCCGGTGCGATGGAGAAATCAAAGCTACGTAGTTCTTTGTTAGAAAATGTGGATGTGTTGATTGTTTTTTAAAGAAAATTTGTTTGGTTATATATATATATATATATATATATATATTGACCAAAAAAGAGTTTGTTTGATTCGAGTAATTATTTAAAAAATGCGAGTTTTGGGACGATCAAGCTGTACAACTCGTGTCCCAAAAACTCAAGGATGTAAAAAAAGATGTCATATCTGATTTAATCCTCTTAAAAATATTTTATTATTTTTGGTTTAGATATGAATTTAAAAACCACCAAATTGTACTATATGTGTCTTAACAATTCAAAGATAAAAAATAATACCACAACCAATTGCACAAATTTACAAGTAGATTTTAGATTAATTTATTAAAATAATAATAATAGATAGATAGAGTTTTAGAACTATCAAGTTGTACCACTTGTGTCCTAACAACTCTAAGATTAAAAAGATGTCACATCTAATTAAGCTTTAATATAATATTTTTTGTATAATTATTTAAAAAAAAAATAGAAACTAATTTTAAAACGGTCAATATATCATAATATATGTAACAAACAACCTTTTATTAATTTTATTATTTTTTTGAGAAAAAAAAACAAAAATCAAATAAACAATCATTTAATCAAGTAAACATATAGGCGTATCATCCCATAAAAATAGGCAGCCATCCTTTCACAACTGTAAGTTACAGTAACGCGCATGGTTTTAGGAAAGCAAATTACAAGCACATGGTTTCTAGGAAAGCAAAAACGTTGTTTCTAGGCAGAGCATTATTTCAAAACAAAAGGAAAAGACCGGTTCTCGTTTCCTTGAATATAACCTAACTCAAACTATACATCCTTTCTCATTTGACAAAAACTAACTTAACAAAAATTTCATTTTTTGTTCTAGCAAAGAAATCATAAACCAAGCCATTTTAAACAAATAAAAAGCTTTCATTTTAAACTTGAAGTCAAGACGAAACAAATCAAAGGAAATGCTGTAGTAAATGGATAGAACAACAAACATGAGAGTGAAGTAGATCCGTTGTAAGGCGGCAGTGGCACACGATTGACGGTGGTAGGCGGCGACTTAACTCTTCTTCTTCTTCTTCTGCTTGTCTGCCTTTTCTTTCTTCTTCTCTGTTTTAGGTATTTTTGTTAAAATGTTTCTCCTTTCTATGAAATTTGATAAGGTGTATTTATAGTGTTTTTTATCTGTTTAGTTGCTTTCTTGCTTTACTTTTGTCATTCTCCAATGATTTCCTGTTTGATGTTTGATCTGTTTTGCTCATTATCTAAATTTTTCTGCATCTCTAATTTATTCACGATTTTGGTTTATGTTTGCTTTTATCTGTTGATTTGCTTATTTGCTGAACTTTTATTTGTGTGTAAAGGAAATAGAGCTGGTTTGCTGGGTAAAAAACTTTTTTATATTTGCAGCTTTGGGTCTTAGCTCATTTTCTGCTTCAAACTCAGCAATTTGTCTTTTTGTTCTATATCATGTGTACAGAGGCTGAGGCAAAGAGAGTTTGACTTTTTATCATATCATCTTTTGTGCTTGTTTTGTGTCCAGGACAAAAACCTTGATGTAAGCCTAGTGCATCAGCAGCAATGACTAGCAGCAATAAGGGCAGCAACAGAACAGAGCCAAAACAGGCTGGCTTGAATTGATTTGGTTTAAATTAAAGTTTAATGTAATCTGAATTTTAATGTAATTTTATTTGGTTTTTTTGATTTGGTTTGAAATTTTAATGTAATTTGATTTGGTTTTAAATTTAAATGTAATTTGATTTGGCTATATAAATTGATGAGAAATTATTGTAATTATTCTATTTCCTTTTTTATATATATCTTCCTTTTTTGATTTATTTTTTTAAAAAGGTTGGACAAAATTAGGGTACTACAGCTGCCCCTATTTAATTATATTTTACTTGAAAAGATATGAAAATATGAATAAAAATGGTTTTCATTTTCATGTTGTCAAGTAAAAGATAAGTAAATATAAGGACCTAAATTTTGTCCAATAACAAACGCATGAATTAAAGTGTCCTTGAAATGTTAAAGTGAGAATGATGCAATTCTTTTGAAATGTGCAAAATGATCGTCTTCGGATTGGTTACCGATGCGTAGATCGACAAGAATGAAAGGATGATCGTCTTCGGATTGGTTACCGATGTGTAGATCGACAAAAATGAAAGTGATCGTCTTCGGATTGGTTACCGATGCGTAGATCGACAAGAATGAAAGGATGTTTGTCTTCAGATTGATTACCGATGTGTAGATCGACATAAATGAAATGATGATCGTCTTCGGATTTGTTACCGATGCGTAGATCGACAAGAATGAAAGTGATCATATTCGGTTTGGTTACCGATGCGTAGATCGACATAAATAAAAAATGATCGTCTTCGGATTGGTTACCGATGCGTAGATCAATAGGAATGAAAGAAAAACGTAATTGGTCTAATCTTGAAGGTAGATAAAGAGGAAGAATAAGTATATGATACTTGCACTTCGAACGATAAGGTATGAATGATTCATGCATGTGTTATGCATTGAATATAGGTAAAGTGTCAATGAAGATGCATGGATCATGTGAGTATGCATGATTTTTGTGTGTCATGCATTATAAATCAATTCTTGTTCATTTCTTTAATTCCCCGATCCTTATGCTCTTCTACGCCCCAAGATTCAATGGATGAATAAAAACAAAATTATTTCCACATGATGACTTTTCGTATCTACGGAGTGACCGTTTTTTTTTTTAAGCGAAGCAAAAATCCATTGTTGAAAATGATTACTCTTCATGCACCTATACATGTTGAGGATCTATCGAGTTCTCATGTATATATTTTTCAAGTGTCAAAATAATTAAAATATTTTTGATATTTATACATATTTCAAATTCCAAAATTTATTATCATAAAATAACATTTTAAAAAAAAAATACTAAAACCAACAACCACAAGACTGAATTGGCTTAGAAACAGGGTAGTGTATAACATCAAATGACAAGATTGGAACATGTACATTCATTACATTGAGAATAATACAAATGAGCTAAGGGTTACAATGTAGGGATGAAGGTGTTTAGGTTAAGTTGAAGGGATAACAAACACTATTCATTCTTGTAATTTAGGCACTCCCGTTGGTCAGCTTCCAAGAATAATAATTGCCCCGGTTTGTAGCGCTTGTTTTTTTTATCCCTAACTTTTGCGTGGACTCCTCTTCCAAGTTTTCAATCCATCGGGATGCTCTAATTTTTGCCTAGGTCGCCTTTTCAGGTTTTCAACCTAGCGAGCCCATTTTTTGATTTTGTTTTTAAGCATAATATTTTTTTACTGCATCTGAATTTATTGGAAATGGAAGGTCGCCTCCATCCATTTCTGTGAGTATTAGAGCTCCCCCAGAGAAAGTTTTTTTCACAACATATGGTCCTTCGTAATTCGGGGTCCATTTTCCACGAGAATCCTTTTTTATGGGTAATATTTTCTTTAACACCAAGTCTCCTTCTTGAAACTCTCGAGGACGAACTTTTTTATCGTATGCTTTTTTGAGTCTTTTTTGATATAGTTGACCATGGCACAGAGCTATCATTCTTTTTTCTTCTATGAGATTTAATTGGTCAAATCGTGATTGAACCCACTCAGCCTCTTCCAGTTTTGTTTCCATCAAGACTCTGATCAAGAGAATTTCAACTTCAATGGGAAGTACCGCTTCCATTCCATACACCAATGAGAAAGGAGTTGCCCCTGTTGAGGTACGAACAGAGGTTCTATAGCCATGTAACGCAAAGGGAAGCATTTCATGCCAATCTTTATATGTCTCCACCATCTTTTGTATGATCTTCTTGATATTCTTATTTGCTGCTTCTACAGCCCCATTCATTTTTGGACGATATGGTGAAGAATTATGGTGCTGAATTTTGAAACTATCACACAACTCCTTCATCATTTTATTATTCAGATTGGTCGCATTGTCAGTGATTATCTTATTTGGCAAGCCATATTGACAAATCAATTCCCTCTTGATGAATCTGACAACTACATTTCTCGTCACATTGGCATAAGAAGCGGCCTCAACCCATTTTGTAAAATAATCGATAGCTACTAGGATGAACCGGTGCCCATTTGAAGCCTTAGGCTCGATGAGTCCAATAACATCTAATCCCCACATTGAAAATGGCCATGGTGATGTTAAAACATTCAAAGAGGTGGGTGGTACATGGACTTTATCAGCATAGATTTGACATTTATGACATTTCTTTACGTAGCTAAAGCAATCGGACTCCATGGTCAACCAATAGTAGCCAGCCCTTAGGATTTTTCTTGCCATCGCATGTCCGTTTGCATGAGTTCCGAAAGAACCTTCGCGAACCTCTTGGATGATTTTCTCCGCTTCTGCTTGATCCACACATCTGAGGAGAACCATATCATGATTTCTCTTGTAAAGCACATCACCATTTAAGAAGAAGTTCATTGACAACCTTCTTAAAGTCCTCTTGTCGTTCTCTGAAATACCCACTGGATATTCCTTGTTCTTGACATATGATTTGATATCATGAAACCATTGTTTGCCGTCAGACTCTTCTTCTATGGATAAGCAATATGCTGGCTTATCTTTTCGTTGAATTTTTATCACCGGCATATCCTGACCGACGCTTATTTTGAACATTGACGACAATGTGGCCAGAGCGTCGGCCAATTGGTTTCCTTCTCGAGGGATATGGTGAAAAGTGATCTTCTCAAAGTGTTCTGTCAGTTCTTTGATATGGGTATGATATGGAATCAATTTAGAATCTCGCGTTTCCCACTCTCCTTTTGTCTGATGGATGACCAACAATGAGTCTCCATATACCTCAAGAACTTTCACCTTTGATTCAATAGCTGCTTTAATACCCATAACACATGCCTCATATTCTGCAATATTGTTTGTGCAATCGAAACACAACCTAGCAGTAAATGGGGTGAACTGGTTCTCTGGGGAAATCAAAATGGCCCCAATTCCATGCCCTAACGCGTTAGATGCACCATCAAACACCAACATCCATTTTTCT
>JBBPBP010009778.1:6956611-6997419 GCA_037974735.1 Cicer chorassanicum | reverse complement strand
ATTTTAAAGGTATTATCTCCTTCAGATTGGAAAAAGCATCATTCTTGAACCAAAAAATTTACCAGAAAGTTTACTCCTCAGGAGTATTCTTATCACGATTACATGGACACTTGGACAAAAAATTTATTAATTGAACCTTATGAATATTCATGGTTCATATGGTTTAAGAAAGACATCCCATTAAATTTTCCATTATGGTTCGTTAGATGGTTTAACGAATGGGGCCATGAGCCTCGAATCTATCCAGAATTCGCAAATATAGCTTTTCAATTATTCAATCAAGAAACAAAATTTCAGGAGCATACAAAATTATTAATGTTCCATGCAAGCTTCAGAGTATCTTGGATAACGGCCTGGACTTATAAAAAGGAACAAGCCATTCCTCAGACAGATACTAATTGGGTACTTAGAGTCATAAAAATAAAATGGTGGAATAAGTTGATGCTGCTGAAGATACTGCATCTGATGATGATCAGGTGTCCAACTGAATGATTATGGCTAAACTTGACTCTCTCCAGACTTGCTTCTCCGGATTTACCACTTCTGTCGATGCTCGCTTTCAAGCTCTTGAATCCACCATCGCTACCAACCATGACAGCCTGGTCCACGAGATGTGTATCTGTCGCGGCCTAAAATTTTGAGCGTTTTTTGAATTCAATGGAGTCGCCACCAAAATTTATTTTAAAATAGGGAAAATCTTGGGAAACCCTTAAAAATAGAAAATAAAAAAATGGTCTTTGAAACCAAATTTTGAGCTCGGGAGTTGATTATGCGTAGGGAAGGTATTAGCACCCTACGACATCCGTTAAAAAAACAGTTACCTATAATTAATATTAAATATGAATAACAATTATTATTAATTTTTAATATGATTTTGGAATAAATATGTGCTTAAGAAATAAAGGAAAAAAAGAAATTTTTATTAATGTGCTTGACAAGAATGTGATCTTGCTCCTACGTATCTCCCGGTGCGATGGAGAAATCAAAGCTACGTAGTTCTTTGTTAGAAAATGTGGATGTGTTGATTGTTTTTTAAAGAAAATTTGTTTGGTTATATATATATATATATATATATATATATATTGACCAAAAAAGAGTTTGTTTGATTCGAGTAATTATTTAAAAAATGCGAGTTTTGGGACGATCAAGCTGTACAACTCGTGTCCCAAAAACTCAAGGATGTAAAAAAAGATGTCATATCTGATTTAATCCTCTTAAAAATATTTTATTATTTTTGGTTTAGATATAAATTTAAAAACCACCAAATTGTACTATATGTGTCTTAACAATTCAAAGATAAAAAATAATACCACAACCAATTGCACAAATTTACAAGTAGATTTTAGATTAATTTATTAAAATAATAATAATAGATAGATAGAGTTTTAGAACTATCAAGTTGTACCACTTGTGTCCTAACAACTCTAAGATTAAAAAGATGTCACATCTAATTAAGCTTTAATATAATATTTTTTGTATAATTATTTAAAAAAAAAATAGAAACTAATTTTAAAACGGTCAATATATCATAATATATGTAACAAACAACCTTTTATTAATTTTATTATTTTTTTGAGAAAAAAAAACAAAAATCAAATAAACAATCATTTAATCAAGTAAACATATAGGCGTATCATCCCATAAAAATAGGCAGCCATCCTTTCACAACTGTAAGTTACAGTAACGCGCATGGTTTTAGGAAAGCAAATTACAAGCACATGGTTTCTAGGAAAGCAAAAACGTTGTTTCTAGGCAGAGCATTATTTCAAAACAAAAGGAAAAGACCGGTTCTCGTTTCCTTGAATATAACCTAACTCAAACTATACATCCTTTCTCATTTGACAAAAACTAACTTAACAAAAATTTCATTTTTTGTTCTAGCAAAGAAATCATAAACCAAGCCATTTTAAACAAATAAAAAGCTTTCATTTTAAACTTGAAGTCAAGACGAAACAAATCAAAGGAAATGCTGTAGTAAATGGATAGAACAACAAACATGAGAGTGAAGTAGATCCGTTGTAAGGCGGCAGTGGCACACGATTGACGGTGGTAGGCGGCGACTTAACTCTTCTTCTTCTTCTTCTGCTTGTCTGCCTTTTCTTTCTTCTTCTCTGTTTTAGGTATTTTTGTTAAAATGTTTCTCCTTTCTATGAAATTTGATAAGGTGTATTTATAGTGTTTTTTATCTGTTTAGTTGCTTTCTTGCTTTACTTTTGTCATTCTCCAATGATTTCCTGTTTGATGTTTGATCTGTTTTGCTCATTATCTAAATTTTTCTGCATCTCTAATTTATTCACGATTTTGGTTTATGTTTGCTTTTATCTGTTGATTTGCTTATTTGCTGAACTTTTATTTGTGTGTAAAGGAAATAGAGCTGGTTTGCTGGGTAAAAAACTTTTTTATATTTGCAGCTTTGGGTCTTAGCTCATTTTCTGCTTCAAACTCAGCAATTTGTCTTTTTGTTCTATATCATGTGTACAGAGGCTGAGGCAAAGAGAGTTTGACTTTTTATCATATCATCTTTTGTGCTTGTTTTGTGTCCAGGACAAAAACCTTGATGTAAGCCTAGTGCATCAGCAGCAATGACTAGCAGCAATAAGGGCAGCAACAGAACAGAGCCAAAACAGGCTGGCTTGAATTGATTTGGTTTAAATTAAAGTTTAATGTAATCTGAATTTTAATGTAATTTTATTTGGTTTTTTTGATTTGGTTTGAAATTTTAATGTAATTTGATTTGGTTTTAAATTTAAATGTAATTTGATTTGGCTATATAAATTGATGAGAAATTATTGTAATTATTCTATTTCCTTTTTTATATATATCTTCCTTTTTTGATTTATTTTTTTAAAAAGGTTGGACAAAATTAGGGTACTACAGCTGCCCCTATTTAATTATATTTTACTTGAAAAGATATGAAAATATGAATAAAAATGGTTTTCATTTTCATGTTGTCAAGTAAAAGATAAGTAAATATAAGGACCTAAATTTTGTCCAATAACAAACGCATGAATTAAAGTGTCCTTGAAATGTTAAAGTGAGAATGATGCAATTCTTTTGAAATGTGCAAAATGATCGTCTTCGGATTGGTTACCGATGCGTAGATCGACAAGAATGAAAGGATGATCGTCTTCGGATTGGTTACCGATGTGTAGATCGACAAAAATGAAAGTGATCGTCTTCGGATTGGTTACCGATGCGTAGATCGACAAGAATGAAAGGATGTTTGTCTTCAGATTGATTACCGATGTGTAGATCGACATAAATGAAATGATGATCGTCTTCGGATTTGTTACCGATGCGTAGATCGACAAGAATGAAAGTGATCATATTCGGTTTGGTTACCGATGCGTAGATCGACATAAATAAAAAATGATCGTCTTCGGATTGGTTACCGATGCGTAGATCAATAGGAATGAAAGAAAAACGTAATTGGTCTAATCTTGAAGGTAGATAAAGAGGAAGAATAAGTATATGATACTTGCACTTCGAACGATAAGGTATGAATGATTCATGCATGTGTTATGCATTGAATATAGGTAAAGTGTCAATGAAGATGCATGGATCATGTGAGTATGCATGATTTTTGTGTGTCATGCATTATAAATCAATTCTTGTTCATTTCTTTAATTCCCCGATCCTTATGCTCTTCTACGCCCCAAGATTCAATGGATGAATAAAAACAAAATTATTTCCACATGATGACTTTTCGTATCTACGGAGTGACCGTTTTTTTTTTTAAGCGAAGCAAAAATCCATTGTTGAAAATGATTACTCTTCATGCACCTATACATGTTGAGGATCTATCGAGTTCTCATGTATATATTTTTCAAGTGTCAAAATAATTAAAATATTTTTGATATTTATACATATTTCAAATTCCAAAATTTATTATCATAAAATAACATTTTAAAAAAAAAATACTAAAACCAACAACCACAAGACTGAATTGGCTTAGAAACAGGGTAGTGTATAACATCAAATGACAAGATTGGAACATGTACATTCATTACATTGAGAATAATACAAATGAGCTAAGGGTTACAATGTAGGGATGAAGGTGTTTAGGTTAAGTTGAAGGGATAACAAACACTATTCATTCTTGTAATTTAGGCACTCCCGTTGGTCAGCTTCCAAGAATAATAATTGCCCCGGTTTGTAGCGCTTGTTTTTTTTATCCCTAACTTTTGCGTGGACTCCTCTTCCAAGTTTTCAATCCATCGGGATGCTCTAATTTTTGCCTAGGTCGCCTTTTCAGGTTTTCAACCTAGCGAGCCCATTTTTTGATTTTGTTTTTAAGCATAATATTTTTTTACTGCATCTGAATTTATTGGAAATGGAAGGTCGCCTCCATCCATTTCTGTGAGTATTAGAGCTCCCCCAGAGAAAGTTTTTTTCACAACATATGGTCCTTCGTAATTCGGGGTCCATTTTCCACGAGAATCCTTTTTTATGGGTAATATTTTCTTTAACACCAAGTCTCCTTCTTGAAACTCTCGAGGACGAACTTTTTTATCGTATGCTTTTTTGAGTCTTTTTTGATATAGTTGACCATGGCACAGAGCTATCATTCTTTTTTCTTCTATGAGATTTAATTGGTCAAATCGTGATTGAACCCACTCAGCCTCTTCCAGTTTTGTTTCCATCAAGACTCTGATCAAGAGAATTTCAACTTCAATGGGAAGTACCGCTTCCATTCCATACACCAATGAGAAAGGAGTTGCCCCTGTTGAGGTACGAACAGAGGTTCTATAGCCATGTAACGCAAAGGGAAGCATTTCATGCCAATCTTTATATGTCTCCACCATCTTTTGTATGATCTTCTTGATATTCTTATTTGCTGCTTCTACAGCCCCATTCATTTTTGGACGATATGGTGAAGAATTATGGTGCTGAATTTTGAAACTATCACACAACTCCTTCATCATTTTATTATTCAGATTGGTCGCATTGTCAGTGATTATCTTATTTGGCAAGCCATATTGACAAATCAATTCCCTCTTGATGAATCTGACAACTACATTTCTCGTCACATTGGCATAAGAAGCGGCCTCAACCCATTTTGTAAAATAATCGATAGCTACTAGGATGAACCGGTGCCCATTTGAAGCCTTAGGCTCGATGAGTCCAATAACATCTAATCCCCACATTGAAAATGGCCATGGTGATGTTAAAACATTCAAAGAGGTGGGTGGTACATGGACTTTATCAGCATAGATTTGACATTTATGACATTTCTTTACGTAGCTAAAGCAATCGGACTCCATGGTCAACCAATAGTAGCCAGCCCTTAGGATTTTTCTTGCCATCGCATGTCCGTTTGCATGAGTTCCGAAAGAACCTTCGCGAACCTCTTGGATGATTTTCTCCGCTTCTGCTTGATCCACACATCTGAGGAGAACCATATCATGATTTCTCTTGTAAAGCACATCACCATTTAAGAAGAAGTTCATTGACAACCTTCTTAAAGTCCTCTTGTCGTTCTCTGAAATACCCACTGGATATTCCTTGTTCTTGACATATGATTTGATATCATGAAACCATTGTTTGCCGTCAGACTCTTCTTCTATGGATAAGCAATATGCTGGCTTATCTTTTCGTTGAATTTTTATCACCGGCATATCCTGACCGACGCTTATTTTGAACATTGACGACAATGTGGCCAGAGCGTCGGCCAATTGGTTTCCTTCTCGAGGGATATGGTGAAAAGTGATCTTCTCAAAGTGTTCTGTCAGTTCTTTGATATGGGTATGATATGGAATCAATTTAGAATCTCGCGTTTCCCACTCTCCTTTTGTCTGATGGATGACCAACAATGAGTCTCCATATACCTCAAGAACTTTCACCTTTGATTCAATAGCTGCTTTAATACCCATAACACATGCCTCATATTCTGCAATATTGTTTGTGCAATCGAAACACAACCTAGCAGTAAATGGGGTGAACTGGTTCTCTGGGGAAATCAAAATGGCCCCAATTCCATGCCCTAACGCGTTAGATGCACCATCAAACACCAACATCCATTTTTCTGTATCAGGTGATTCAGTCTCCTCAAATAAGGTCATGATGCCTTCATCGGGGAATTAACACTGCATTGATTGATAATCTTCTACAGATTGTTAGGCTAGATACTCTGCTAAGGCACTTCCTTTGATAGCTTTTTGGGTAACATATACCAAATCATATTCTGATAGCAGCATCTGCCAACGGGCAATCCTTCCAGTAAGAGCAGGTTTCTCAAAGATGTATTTAATTGGATCCATTTTAGACACCAACCAAGTTGTATGACATAACATGTATTGCCTCAACCGACGAGCTGCCCATGCTAATGCACAACATGTTCGTTCAAGCAGTGAATACTTTGTTTCACAGTTGGTAAACTTTTTGCTCAAATAATAAATAGCATGTTCTTTCTTACCGGATTCGTCATGTTGCCCCAGTACACAACCCATTGACTCGTCAAGTATTGTTAAGTACATAATAAGCGGTTTCCCAGGAACAGGAGGCACTAAGATTGGAGGTTTTGACAAGTACTGTTTAATCTTTTCAAAAGCATTTTGACAATTCTCATTCCATTCAACCTTTTGATCTTTGCGCAACAGCTTGAAAATTGGCTCGCATGTAGCGGTGAGATGTGATATGAACCTGGCAATGTAATTCAATCTACCCAAAAAGCCACGAACTTCTTTTTCCGTGCGTGGAGCGGGCATTTCTTGTATTGCTCTTACTTTATCTGGGTCCACTTCTATCCCTTTTTGACTAACGATAAACCCAAGTAGCTTGCCTGATCTTACACCAAAAGTGCACTTAGCAGGGTTTAAACGGAGTCTGAACTTCCTTAGTCGCACAAACAACTTTTGAAGGTTAACAACATGGTCTTCTTCAGTCCGAGATTTGGCAATCATATCGTCCACGTAAACTTCTATTTCCTTATGCATCATGTCATGAAACAAAGTTACCATCGCTCTTTGATAGGTTGCCCCGGCATTCTTCAATCCAAATGGCATCACTTTATAACAAAAAGTCCCCCATTGTGTGATGAATGTAGTTTTCTCCATGTCTTCGGGAGCCATTTTGATTTGATTATACCCTGAAAAACCATCCATGAAGGAGAAAAGAGAATATTGAGCAGTGCTATCTACTATGACATCAATGTGAGGCAAAGGAAAATCATCTTTAGGACTAGCTTTGTTTAAATCCCGATAATCAACGCACATTCGGACCTTTCCATCCTTTTTTGGAACTGGGACAATATTGGCAACCCATTGAGGATATTTTGCTACTGCTAAGAAACCGACATCAAATTGCTTCTTGACCTCTTCTCTAATTTTAAGTGACATATCAGGCCTCATCCTCCTCAATTTTTGTTTAATTGGAGCACATTCAGGCTTGAGTGGTAGCTTGTGTTCAACTATGTTAGTATCTAGCCCAGGCATATCTTCGTATGACCATGCAAAGACATCCACATAATCAAATAAAAGTTTAACCAACTTTTCTCGTTCAGTTTCTTTCATAGACATACCAATTTTAATTTCTTTCTTATCATGTTCAGTCCCTAAATTGATCACTTCAACAGGTTCTTGATAGGGTTGAATTATCTTAGCTTCCTGTTCAATTAACCTTTCTAGTTCTGGGGGAGGCTCACAATCGTCTTCACAATCCTCATCAGCGTGATTAATTGGGCGTTCAAAATTACAAGAATGGGTTCTAGCGCTGCTATTTTCAACATATTCGTTTTCGACTCTGCATTAATTAAATTAAGAGGAAAAAGGAAAAAAAATGAAAATATGAATAAAGATTGTCAAAAAAGAAAAGAGAAAAGCAAAAACTGTTGGAGAATTCAAAAATGCATTTATTGATAATAAGTACGGAATTGAAATACATGTGCCCTAATTAGTTATCCTTATAGCCTTGGGCAGAGCAAAAGGAGTTAAAATACACAATTACTTTGAGCATGAATGAACAAACACGGGAAACTCGATGATCTTCCAATTATTGAGACTAGTGTTTGGAGGACAAGGGTACACCAATTTGAGGGTATCATCATCAACGTGATCCTCTTCTTCCACAACAGCCACATGGTCCGCACATACTATTCCAGCGCTCTGAAAGGTTTGGCGAATGTCACAAATAGAAATCTTCTGTGAATTCAGTGTCTGATTTTCCAAACGAGCCATTCTGCTTTCAATTCTTTCCTTCACAGCCTTTTCTTTGTCAGCTTTAGTAGGTACATACCCCAAACCGTACCTATCATTCTTTTTAGGTATATCTATCAATTTTCCCATTTTAACAAAAACTCCTCCTTCCAACATTGATTTGGTAGATTTTAAGGAGGCGGTAAACAACTTTGGTTCTTTTAAAAGAGATCATTCACCCATGAAGACAGCATTGGCGATTTCTAATGCTTGAAAGGAAGTCTCTATGGCTTCCTCCGTGTCTTCAATGTAGCCCGTAGAAGATAGATGACTCACTACCATATCTTCTTCCCCAGATATTATCACCAGCTTATTGTCTACTATAAACTTTAGCTTTTGATGGAGAGTAGACGTCACTGCTCCAGCAGCGTGAATCCATGGTCTCCCTAAAAGGCAACTGTATGCTGGTTTAATATCCATCACTTGGAAGGTTATTCCAAAGTTATGGGGTCCGATTTGAATCGGCAGGTCAATCTCACCCACAACTTGTCTTCTGGATCCATCAAACGCTTTCACCACCAAAGCACTCGGCTTCAAACAGGCTCCATCAACAAATAGTTTTGATAGTGTTGATTTCGGCATGACATTTAACGATGAACCATTATCAACTAGCACTCGTGCAAGAATATGATCATGACACCTCACAGAGATGTGTAGTGCTTTATTATGCTCTATCCCCTCAGCTGGTAATTCACCATCACTAAAACTCAAGCCGCTACTGGCGGTAATATTACCGACTACTCCATCAAACTGGTCGACAGTGATATCATGAGTAACATGGGCCTCGTTTAAAACTTTCATCAGTGCCCTTCTATGCGCTTCAGAGTTTAATAACAAAGAAAGAACAGATATCTTGGAAGGGGTTTGATTTAATTGATCTACCACCTTATACTCACTTTGCTTGATAAATTTCAAAAATTCATTAGCTTCTTCTTCGATCATTGTCTTTTTGCAAGTCTCTGGCTTTTTTATAGTATGATTCGCGACTTCTTTTCCTTTTCCTCCATGGCCCTCTTTTTCCTTAGGTTGTCCAGAGGCATATACTCAACCACTCCGAGTCATCCCACCAATCCCTGAAATGTTGGTGATATCAGTTCCTTTAGATTCACAACTATCACTAGATTGATGATTGGCCAAGTGTGAGGTAACTTCATAATTCCATGGCACCGCCTTGGTATTTAGGTAGGGAAAAGGGGTTGGTGCTTGGACAATTATTGCATTTGGCCTGTTAGGAGTTGGCTTAAGATTTTCTTTCCTGTAGAGGATTTCCAATGGTCTTTGGAAAGATATACTATTTTCCATATACGGTTCTATGGTCAACACATGATCATCTTTCGCACATTGGTCTATCTCATATTCAATGACATTGACAAAAGTATCCGCGTGGCCTGGTAAGGGATTACTCCCTACGTTGGGACCGTCTTCCTTGAAGGTAAGCCACTTTGCATTAATTAATTCTTGCACTTTGGATTTTAAGGCTTGACAATCTTCAATAGAATGTCCTACAGCTCCAGCATGGTATTCACATTTGGCGTTTGGGTTATACCATTTTGGGAATGGCGGTTCCAGAGGTTTCATTGGTCTCAGGGCTACCATTGAATTCTGGAGTAGGTGAGGCAACAATTGGCTGTATGTCACGGGAATTAGGTCAAAATGGGTTATCTTCTTTTCTCGATTAACTGGTGGTTTGTATTGACTCGGGTTAGGGTTTTGGATTCGTTGGTTTTGTTGTGGAAATGCGACGGGTGATGGTTGTACCAGAGGTGGTTGATAAAAAGGTGGCCTTGAAGGGTGATATTGGGGGTATGAAGTTTGAGAAGTTGCAGCCACATATGGATAGGGAATGTAAGGAGCTTGGGGTATCGGGGGCTGGAAATTTGGGGGTCGATACGAATTTATGGATGGAAAATAGGAGACTTTTGGGTTTACCATTACAGCGTTAGCATCTGCTTCTTTCTTTTTTATGAATCCCATCTGGGGTTTCTTCACGCCACTTGCTGCACAGATGATCTTGCCACTCCTCATCCCACTTTCTATCCTTTCTCCTATCATGACTAGGTCGGAAAAGTTTGATGACATACTCCCAATCATCTTATCATAAAATGGCGACTGGAGAGTATCCATAAACATACCAACCATTTCTCTTTCAGATAAAGGAGGTTCTACTTGTGATGCCACTTCTCTCCACCG
Organism: Cicer chorassanicum; assembly: GCA_037974735.1. Taxonomy (NCBI): domain Eukaryota; kingdom Viridiplantae; phylum Streptophyta; class Magnoliopsida; order Fabales; family Fabaceae; genus Cicer; species Cicer chorassanicum. The sequence continues at coordinate 6,987,037 of JBBPBP010009778.1, read as the reverse complement.
TTATGCGTATTCTTTGAAAGTTTCGTTGTCCTTTTTCAATGAATTTTGCAATTGCATCCTATCAAGGGCCATGTCAATGTTGTACCTGTATTGTTTTAAGAAGGCATCAGCCAAGTCCTTCCACGAACGAATTCGATTTCGCTCGAGATGCATATACCAACTTAACGATGCCCCACTCAAACTGTCTTGGAAAAAGTGAATGAGAAGTTTGTCGTTATGAACATGAGAAGCCATTTTTCTGCAATACATAGTCAGATGATTTTTAGGACATGTGGCGCCTTTGTATTTTTCAAACTCAGGAACCTTGAATTTTGAAGGGATAGTCACATCGGGAACTAAACACATATCAAAAGCTTCAAGACCATAGACATTATGCCCCTCAATTGCTTTTATTCGCTCTTCTAAAACATGGAATTTCTCTTTTGAATGTGTATCATCCCCAACGTGAGGTTGTTGCCAATTCCCGTTAGCATCAAAATGGGGTATTTGGGGTGCACTATACGGAATATTTTCTGAGGGTATAGTGTTTTGGGGTGGCGTGTAGCCCATAAGAGGTGGAATTTGTGGTTGGTTTAGGCTTTGGGTGTTGATAGTTGAGTTGTTTTGGTTATTGTCTATGGGGCTGATGACTACAGGCGGAGTATAACCATGTGGGAGACCATACATAGGAAATTGCATAGCCGTTGTACGATATTGTTGGGTAGTCGGGGTAAAGCCTGGTGGGTGAGAAGGAGTGGTTTGGTGTTCTTCATTTGCAGTTGGAGGATCCCCATCTGTATTCTCCTTCCTTGACAAAGCCTTTATAGCTTCTAGAATTTGATCAACCTTGTCCTTCAATTGGTTAACATCTGCTCTCATGACTTCTTGGTTTTGCTCAAGTTCATCCATGATCTTGGAGTTCGCGCGAGTCCGATAAGGGTGTCGGGGAAACAGCTTTATTGATTTTTCTTTTCTGTTTTTTTTTTTAAAAAAAATAAAATAAATGAAATTCCAATGAGTATGTATTAAATATGAATGTAATGAAATTAATTATTAAATATGATAGTTGGATGTTGGGGAATCATAAGCCTTATATAAATTTTTTAACAAAAACGAATTGTTAGTGAAGAAAATATGGGGATCGGAAATCAAAATAGCAAATCTTTCATTGATGAGAAAAAGAGTACATCACATTTAAATTAAAAACTACATTGACTATGGTACTTCAATCTTCTCTCTTAATAGGACAACCAATCTTCTCTTCCAATTCTTCTATCAAATTTTTGCAATATTCAACGAACTTGTAGACTTTGACTGGAGTATTGAGCGGATGCATTACTGCATCAATCTCTCTTAGATGCTTTGGAATTTTTATGATTGCTTGATTAGCTAGCATCGCCAATTTTGAAAAACAGTCTTTCCAATGCTTGCCCTTATCTTCCAGCTCTTTATAGATCTCTTGATTCTTCAACTGACCTAGCAACATCATAAAACGATCCTCCCAATATATGGTTTCATCCTTTAAGTCGTTATAGATCTTTTCTTGGTAATCAATGTAATTCTTCAACTCACTATAATTCTCCATTTCTGTTTTTAGTGCATCTTGATGTTTTGAGAGTAATTCTTCAATTTCTTCTTTTTGTTGCCTTTCATTCCTTAATTGACCCTCGTACTCAGCTACTATTTGTTTCAGTTGTTTCTTTAAATCTTCAAACTCCTTTTTTATGTTCCGCTCAGAGCTTGCTGATTTTGTCCACAACTGTTTCCACATATAGGCTTCTTCAATAGCTGCATTCTTTTCTTGCTTTCGCACATCTAACTCTTCATTTGCACCTCTCAAACAGTCTTGTATATCAAGTTTATTTTCTTTTTCAATTCTCAACCTCTTGTTGCTTCTCTCAATGAAATGACTTTTACTGGAGTTTTCTGATCGTAAGTTCTCGTTCTCTTGTGAGACTTTTTCAAACTTTGCTTGTAGCTCTTTTTTCTCCTCCTCGGATTTTAACAATGATGCTTTGAGTTCTTCTATTTCTTGATTGGCAACAAAGGTAGGTTCAGATATTTCCGGATCACTCAAGGGTGTGCTGTGGAAAGGCAACTTGATTTCTTGGACTCTTTTCTTTACCCATTGTTGATAGGGTTCCTTTGTGCTGCAACTTCTGCATCCGAGTACTCTTCCTTTTCTAATGATCATTTCCCAAGCTCGACTTATCCTTCGCAACATCGTTGTGTCTTCTGTACCCGTATTGTGCAAAATAAAAGCTTCCAACGACTTATCATCTGGTTTCTCCAACATAGGGTAGCCAAGTTGTCTCAGAGCTACCGTCGGATTGTAATTAATACATCCTTTGGTTCCCATGAGAGGTACATTTGGGAAATCTCCGCATTGGCATATTACTTCCTCCACCCCTTGTTCTCTATGATACCATGAAATTGTGTCCCCAGTAAGGCTAGCGATACTCTGAGCCCATTCACGATTACTTTTAACTCCAACATGATATCCTTTCTTGAACATATGGGACATTAACCAAGTATACAACACTGGAACACAACACAAAATTGTTCCCCCTTTCTTCTCGTGTTGCATATGCAAAGAGTAGTATACATCAGCAAGAACCGCGGGAACTGGATTTTGTTTATTTTTGTTAAAAGCTAAGAAGACATTGATTGCGGCAAAATCCACAAAGTTATCAAGGTTTGGGAATAAAACAATACCATAGATAATCAGAGCCAAAACATCTATAAAAGTACTCCATTCTTTTTTAGCAGCTAAATCTTGACACTTTTGCTCTAGATATTTTCTTGAAAAACCATGAGTAGCTCCTTTTTTCTCTTTTGTACTTGCCAACTCTCTTATGTCGATTTTCAACACTTCAGCAATTGCGCCCAAATTCGGTGGTTGCCCAGTATATCGATAAGGATTTCCTTTCTCTAAAGAGTAACCCAATATTCGTTCAAATTTGACTCTTCAGACTTAGGATTTGGAGGTATATTAAAGCAAAAACCAATAGGAAGTGATAAAGAACAAATAGTTATGTATTATTCCGGAACATGGAACCCATCACAATTAAAATATAGTACCGTAAAAAATGAGATTTTAGCAATTGTATTATGTATTAACAAATTTCAAGATGATTTATTTCATAAGCATTTTTTATTAAAAACTGATTGCAAAGATGCGAAAGATGTTTTACAAAAAGATGTTAAAAATCTTGTTTCAAAGCATATTTTTTCCAGATGGCAAGCATTACTTGCATGTTTTGACTTCAACATAGAACATATTAAAGGAACCAAAAACTCATTACCTGATTTTTTAACAAGAGAATTTTTACAGGGAAAAGCAGAATGAGCCACAAAGATACATACGGACCCCATTACCAAAGAAGAAGAAAATAAAAATCCTACAAAAAAAAAACAGGTTTTAGAAACTCCTCCTCTTTTACCAACCCAAAATAGGTACACCACATTAACCCCCTAGCATTACCCTCATTTTACCCTTCTTCGTCATTAAACCCTAAACCTGTTAGACCAATTATTAGATCATCATTAATCTCTCCCCTAGATTTCGCATTAAACACTCCCAAACAAAACCCTGAAAAATTATCATTTTATACACCGCCTATTAATATTATCTGCCCATTCATAGAAAAGGTTAATAGAAATGTACTATTTCTCATAGAACCAGAATATGAAATAGATAAATCCTTATTACAAATAGTTACTCAATACTTTCCCCCAGACTTTCATTATCTTCCAAACCATCCCCAAAAAACCCGACTCTTTTACGAATTCATATTAGTAGACACAGACTCAATTGATATTGCTCACAATTATGATAAGCAAGACAAACAGAAAATTATCTTTTCTAAATTCAAAATTTTAAAGGTATTATCTCCTTCAGATTGGAAAAAGCATCATTCTTGAACCAAAAAATTTACCAGAAAGTTTACTCCTCAGGAGTATTCTTATCACGATTACATGGACACTTGGACAAAAAATTTATTAATTGAACCTTATGAATATTCATGGTTCATATGGTTTAAGAAAGACATCCCATTAAATTTTCCATTATGGTTCGTTAGATGGTTTAACGAATGGGGCCATGAGCCTCGAATCTATCCAGAATTCGCAAATATAGCTTTTCAATTATTCAATCAAGAAACAAAATTTCAGGAGCATACAAAATTATTAATGTTCCATGCAAGCTTCAGAGTATCTTGGATAACGGCCTGGACTTATAAAAAGGAACAAGCCATTCCTCAGACAGATACTAATTGGGTACTTAGAGTCATAAAAATAAAATGGTGGAATAAGTTGATGCTGCTGAAGATACTGCATCTGATGATGATCAGGTGTCCAACTGAATGATTATGGCTAAACTTGACTCTCTCCAGACTTGCTTCTCCGGATTTACCACTTCTGTCGATGCTCGCTTTCAAGCTCTTGAATCCACCATCGCTACCAACCATGACAGCCTGGTCCACGAGATGTGTATCTGTCGCGGCCTAAAATTTTGAGCGTTTTTTGAATTCAATGGAGTCGCCACCAAAATTTATTTTAAAATAGGGAAAATCTTGGGAAACCCTTAAAAATAGAAAATAAAAAAATGGTCTTTGAAACCAAATTTTGAGCTCGGGAGTTGATTATGCGTAGGGAAGGTATTAGCACCCTACGACATCCGTTAAAAAAACAGTTACCTATAATTAATATTAAATATGAATAACAATTATTATTAATTTTTAATATGATTTTGGAATAAATATGTGCTTAAGAAATAAAGGAAAAAAAGAAATTTTTATTAATGTGCTTGACAAGAATGTGATCTTGCTCCTACGTATCTCCCGGTGCGATGGAGAAATCAAAGCTACGTAGTTCTTTGTTAGAAAATGTGGATGTGTTGATTGTTTTTTAAAGAAAATTTGTTTGGTTATATATATATATATATATATATATATTGACCAAAAAAGAGTTTGTTTGATTCGAGTAATTATTTAAAAAATGCGAGTTTTGGGACGATCAAGCTGTACAACTCGTGTCCCAAAAACTCAAGGATGTAAAAAAAGATGTCATATCTGATTTAATCCTCTTAAAAATATTTTATTATTTTTGGTTTAGATATGAATTTAAAAACCACCAAATTGTACTATATGTGTCTTAACAATTCAAAGATAAAAAATAATACCACAACCAATTGCACAAATTTACAAGTAGATTTTAGATTAATTTATTAAAATAATAATAATAGATAGATAGAGTTTTAGAACTATCAAGTTGTACCACTTGTGTCCTAACAACTCTAAGATTAAAAAGATGTCACATCTAATTAAGCTTTAATATAATATTTTTTGTATAATTATTTAAAAAAAAAATAGAAACTAATTTTAAAACGGTCAATATATCATAATATATGTAACAAACAACCTTTTATTAATTTTATTATTTTTTTGAGAAAAAAAAACAAAAATCAAATAAACAATCATTTAATCAAGTAAACATATAGGCGTATCATCCCATAAAAATAGGCAGCCATCCTTTCACAACTGTAAGTTACAGTAACGCGCATGGTTTTAGGAAAGCAAATTACAAGCACATGGTTTCTAGGAAAGCAAAAACGTTGTTTCTAGGCAGAGCATTATTTCAAAACAAAAGGAAAAGACCGGTTCTCGTTTCCTTGAATATAACCTAACTCAAACTATACATCCTTTCTCATTTGACAAAAACTAACTTAACAAAAATTTCATTTTTTGTTCTAGCAAAGAAATCATAAACCAAGCCATTTTAAACAAATAAAAAGCTTTCATTTTAAACTTGAAGTCAAGACGAAACAAATCAAAGGAAATGCTGTAGTAAATGGATAGAACAACAAACATGAGAGTGAAGTAGATCCGTTGTAAGGCGGCAGTGGCACACGATTGACGGTGGTAGGCGGCGACTTAACTCTTCTTCTTCTTCTTCTTCTGCTTGTCTGCCTTTTCTTTCTTCTTCTCTGTTTTAGGTATTTTTGTTAAAATGTTTCTCCTTTCTATGAAATTTGATAAGGTGTATTTATAGTGTTTTTTATCTGTTTAGTTGCTTTCTTGCTTTACTTTTGTCATTCTCCAATGATTTCCTGTTTGATGTTTGATCTGTTTTGCTCATTATCTAAATTTTTCTGCATCTCTAATTTATTCACGATTTTGGTTTATGTTTGCTTTTATCTGTTGATTTGCTTATTTGCTGAACTTTTATTTGTGTGTAAAGGAAATAGAGCTGGTTTGCTGGGTAAAAAACTTTTTTATATTTGCAGCTTTGGGTCTTAGCTCATTTTCTGCTTCAAACTCAACAATTTGTCTTTTTGTTCTATATCATGTGTACAGAGGCTGAGGCAAAGAGAGTTTGACTTTTTATCATATCATCTTTTGTGCTTGTTTTGTGTCCAGGACAAAAACCTTGATGTAAGCCTAGTGCATCAGCAGCAATGGCTAGCAGCAATAAGGGCAGCAACAGAACAGAGCCAAAACAGGCTGGCTTGAATTGATTTGGTTTAAATTAAAGTTTAATGTAATCTGAATTTTAATGTAATTTTATTTGGCTTTTTTGATTTGGTTTGAAATTTTAATGTAATTTGATTTGGTTTTAAATTTAAATGTAATTTGATTTGGCTATATAAATTGATGAGATATTATTGCAATTATTCTATTTCCTTTTTTATATATATCTTCCTTTTTTGATTTATTTTTTTAAAAAGGTTGGACAAAATTAGGGTACTACAGTATCATAGCCGACAAAATTGATCACCTCCATCTCCCGCCTGACCGTCACTGATTCGCACTTAATTTCCTAGGCCTAGTTCGCCTTTTGTTTCTCTAGGATTGGCTTACACTTATGTTTTGTTTGTTGTAATTTCTGCTACTTTCCGTTTCGTTTTGGTATTATTGTCAGCCTATTATATGACTTTATCTGCTTGCTTATTTCTAATATGATAATTCTTGGTTTATTATAAATTTCTTCTGTTTTATCACTTCATTTATTATTGCTAGTCTTCTTCTTTTTGATCATGTCAAAAGGGGGAGAAAATATGTATTTTGTTGTTGTCCATTAAACTTTCAATGTAGGTACTCAACCAACACAGAAGTATGCATACATTACGGGGGAGTATAAATACATTATGGGGGAGTATAATGCGCATACATTACGTGGGAGTCGTCAATAAACAACAATGGTTTTGTCATAATCAAAAAGGGGGAGAATGTAAAATACATGTTTTTGATTATACAAAAAGACCAATGGTGACAACGCTCAAAGCGACAAAAAGAAGAAGTCCTTTAAAACATTTCCAAACACCCTTTGATGAATTAAAGTAGACGGTTTATGTAAAGGTAAATGATACAAGCCATAGTTCAACTACAAAGAGAACCTTACATTTTTTGCATATGCATACACAATATTTTCAAAAGTCCAAAATAATATTTTCAGAGTGTTAGAATCTTTATTTTTGACCAAATACAACAATGTAGTCGAATACAACACAAGTGTATTCGGATACAGATGAAAATTGCTAAGTCAGTAGCAAAAACATCTCATCTGTATTCGACTACAACCAAGGTGTATTCGAATACAGATGAAAAATTGCTAAGTCAGTAGCAAAACCATCTCATCTGTATTCGACTACATCCTGCTGTATTCGAATACAGATGAAAAATTGCTAAGTCAGTAGCTAAAACTCTTCATCTGTATTTGACTACATAAAAGTGTATTCGGCTACACAGTGATAAATTTGAATAAATTTGAACGTTGCAGCGAGGTGTATTCGAATACAGATACCTTGTAATCGAATACAACTGGAAGCAATGCAATTTTTCAGTTCTGAATCCAATCTAAAACATTGCAATTCTTCCTCAAACCTCCTGGATCAATGGCCACGAATCTGAAGAGATGTTTGTGGACTATAAATATATCATAACTTCAGATTCAAAATCATCAATCCAATTACACAACTTCAAAGACTTTGAACAAACTTTTCTGAATTTTTCTCAAAGTCATTTTCACAAATTCAAGTACTTGCATATCATTTTCATATCCTTAAGGTTCTCAACGTACTTGAATCAATCTTGGATTGTTATCATTCTATCTCTTTCTTACTCCTATACTCTTATCAAAACAACAAGTGTTTGTAAAAGAAAGTTGTACTTTCTTTAAGTGTTATATCTAAGATAGTAGTGTTCTATCATAGAAGGTTTGTTAGAAGATTGTAGCAAAGGTCTCAGGGTGAGGACTTGTACATATTCTGACAAATAGTGAAGGAAATCTCTTGTGGTGAGCAAGAGGACTGGATGTACCCTTGGTTATAAAGGGAACCAGGATAAATCTGTTGTGTTCATTTACTTACTGCTATTTACTTCTTCATCTACTATCATTAAGCGCAAAAATCTATCACTAAAATTCTGAAAACTACTAAAATACCCAAACACCTAATTCACCCCCCCCCCCTCTTAGGTGCACATCTGATCTTACAAATATGATTATGCAATTAATTGGTCAAATTTTAGGGTATACTCTCTAATTGATTTCTTATGTGGGAGCTCATATGTACACCACTCATTTTATATTTTTTAATTTCAGTATAAAGTAAGCATAAAATCCTTAAAGGAGTACCACATTATATATCATTACATTTGAACATTAATCTATTTATTAAATCATTCATTTGTTCTCATATTTTAAATCTTATCACGTGGGTTCCACTTGCAAGAAGAGAGAGAAGAAACTTATACAAACTATTTACTCAAACTAGGGCCGGCCCAAGGGAGAGGCTCCTAAAGCCCTTGCTTTAGGCCTCGCCAAAAAATAATTTTTTATTTTAATTTTTATATTGTATAGAGGCCCAATAATATATTATCAAAACTCTTGACCATACGTAGAAACAAAAAGGCCTCCAAAAAAATTTTAATTTTCAATTTTTCGCGTAATCGTCGTTTGAATTGATACATGTGTGTGTTGATTGTACTATTAGCCAATTAATATCGATGCAACTATTTACGAGGATGAGGATACTATACCGTTGGAAGAATCTTTTAATATTAAATGCATTCCTTTTTTTCCACTAAAAATCATCTTATATTAAAGGCATTGTTTTTTACTAAAAATGTCTCTTAAAATCGTTCGTCTGAAACTTTCCTATCAACACGACAAAAAGTTTTTCAAAATGCATATATTGCTTATAGAATAATGTTAACAATTCCTATAACTGTCGGTTCAACAGAAAAAAGCTTTTCGAAACTCAAATTAATTTAATCTTATCTAAGATTAATGATGTCATAAGAAAGATTAAATGGATTAGCTTTGTTATCGATTGAAAAAGAATTGTTAAACGAAATTGATTACAATAATTTGATAAATATTTTTGCATCAAAAAAAGTACGAAAGATCAATTTTAAATAAAAATATTAATAATTTATTTATTAATTTTGAAAAGGTTCCGTCTGATAATTTCGCTTTAAGCCTCATAATGTGTTAGGCTGACCTTTATTCAAACGTGTAGGTGTCATTTCAAGTGAGCCTTACATGTATGATTATTGCAACTCGCATACTTTGTCGCTATACAAAGAATAACCTCCTAGATATCATTGCTTTTGATTGACAAGAGAGGAGCCGAAGAAGATGGGGGTAAATGATTTTCACTTGTTATGTGCTCTTCTTGAGCTTGGGCCCACATCACAACATAAAATCCAATGGCTATTATTGCTGCTCCAATCATGCTGCACCAATATTATATACCAATATTATTAATAGTTTTTAAATAATTTTTCACAATTTTATTGCTCTATTGATGTACTTATATTTACCTTCCTAGATAAAGATTGTCTCTCAAAAATATTACTCCCATACCAAATGCAATGGCCACTTTTAAAGGGTTGAACGTAGCTACATATATTGGTCCTTTCTTACGAAATGCCCACGTGTATACAACACTTCTCATAGGTACCACAAAAACTGCCTATAAATGAACCGCCAAAAAACAATATATTTCAAGTTATAATACATTTCTTGTATAAAAAAAGTTATAACAAATTAATAAAATAATTTATTTTGAATCTTTAAATTTCTAAAAACAAAAATGATGTTTATACGTACTGAATAAAGCACAGATACCAACTCCATATCTGGTTTGAGTGTCCATACTTTTGAAATTCCTTCTACAATGAGAGCTACAATGGCAGTTTGGATTACCACAAAAATGCAACAAATGGTTGTAACCACTAGCTCTTCAGGATAATCCTTGATAGTCCAGGTCTATATATATATATATATAGGTTGAAAAAGTAATTAATTAATTTTTTTGTCTCTACAAACATAATTAGTTATAAATCTACAACAATATTTACATATATATTGAAAATGGTGTGTTTACCTGGACAATGAATAAAACAGAAAGTGTAATGCTAGCAGTTGCAAGAAGAAAAGCACCAAGTATCCACTCTGATTTACCTAACAGGTATATTCCACTTGCTCTCATTTCTGTGCTTTTAAAGGCATCACCAGTCAATGATTTCCCTTTATATAATGTCACTATTAATGCTCCTGCAATTGACACGATTGTACCAATAACTTTTGCCTGGCTGATATGATGTTTTAGATTTAGATTTTCCATCCTGCAAATGCACATCACAGTCTTCACTACAAATTTTGTTTTTCTCCTATTTATAACGATTAAATTATATTAATAAATATTAGCGCATACTCTTCAATCTTAATTATGGAATATGTTTTTCCTTCATTAATCAACAAAGGATAGTTGTTATATATTACTTGTTGTGTTATCCTTATTCGTATCCTTTACTTGTTATCCTTCTTCTATATCCATATATTCTCCACTATATACTATTTTAGTGAGGTGTGTCTGCAACTAGTTGCTATATCATTGTATAGGAATTCTACATCATGTGAGGTACCTGGAACACATCCTTGGCAAGTTGATATTTCAGATCTCTTTACAACATTCTTTTTGTTTATATTGTCAAACTTGGGAAATCACATATGATTAGAAGTGTGTGCATAACAAAAAACAAAAAACAATGTTGAACAACTGGATCAGTAGTTGAATCGCATAACTATAGATAAGTTGGCATTTGAAGATTCAAGGTTTAGATCTTATAGTCTAAAGTAGGAAGAATACTTCAACAAGAGTTGTGCACATCGGCCACTACCACTTTCTAAGTCAACTTTCTTGTTTAGCCAATGTGATTACATCTTGTATTATTTTTCATTAGTTATATTATATTTTCATTTTTCTTAATTTGTATTGTTCTTCAAATGATGAATTTGTTAATCCACTTCCAAATCTGCGGCGATTAGATATAGTTAGATAATTTAGAGTTAATTTAAGATAGTTATAAGTTAGTTATGATTAGGTGAAAGTTGATTATGTTAGCTAACCTTAAGATTACTATACAAAGGTGTATCATACATTAATTGTATATTATTATTCATACTATCAATTTCAATTTTAATATTTTTCATAATTATTTCTCTCTTTCTTGAGTTCAACCATGCTTTTCAACGATTGTATTAAAATCAATTTTACAAAGATCGAGGAAAATTCTTCCTTATGTGGTTTAGGAAAATCAAAGCACATTTATCTCATGTAGATCTACTCTTGATAATATTCTTGTTTCATAGGAAACCATTCATTGTTTGAGTCATTTGAGAGAGAAACAAGGATATATGATCATTAAGCTAAATTTAGAAAAAGCCTATGATCACTTGGAGTGGACTTTTATCAAGGACTCTCTAGATTTATTAAGCTTGGCTAATGAACTTACAAATGTTATCATGAGATGTATTTCTTTGGCTCCGCTTTAGATTAATTGGAATGGTTTTATGACTAGCTCGTTTAATTCTTCTCGAGGAATTAAACAAGGGGACCCCATCTCTCCATATATTTTCGTGTTATGTTTAGAGTTATGTCCAATTATGAGTTATGTCCTACTTGGCTTGACTATCCAGAGTCCATCATGCACTTGTTGTGGGATTGTAAGGTCATGCAGCAACTCTGGACTAAGGTTATAGACCCAAATGAGTATAGTATCTTTTTCAGTATGAGCTTGTATAATTGGCTTGATATAATCTTTCATCTAGTCGTTTTGGTCTTCATAAAGAGCATTGGTTGGTTTTCTTCAGTGTTGCTTTATATGAAACTTGGAAATCTAGGAATGCTCTCGTGTTCTCTCGATAGTCTATTATTTGTTAGGTGAAAGTAAGATCTATTATTTGTCATATGTCTATTTTTAATATTTGATTTGTTATTTTTCAAAGTCTTACAAGATTTAATGTAGGTATTTTTAACTATACTAACAATGTGAATGTGCCTCAAATCATCTAATTAAAGTTAGTTAAACTTTAGTGGTTGCTATAACTAACTTTGGCCAAGTTAGTTATGATAGATGGATAAAGTTAGTTGTTTGTGTATACTATATATAGGGCTGTATTATTATAGCAAATGTGGGTTGAAATCATAGCAGTTACAGCAGCAAAACAGTGAGGCATAAGCAATTCGTGACTGATAGGAAATCAGAGGAAGAAAGATTGAAGGGATAGGAAGAAAGATTGAGAGAAAAGGCTAGTGTTGCTGGTTCAAAAACAGTGATAGACACTAGGAAATCAATCTTGAGAAAAGACTTTAATCTTGTAAAGTTCAATTAACAAATAGTGGATTAATCTTGCTTGCTTGCCCGTGACGTAGGTCTCAACAATTGAGACCGAACACGTAAATTTTGGTGTCATTCTTCCCTTATCTTTCTTTACTTTTCGTTTAATTTGAGTGATAAAAATTGGTTTACAAAACTGCTAAAACAGATAAGATCAATCCTGGATTGAACCAGGATCAATCTTCGTTCTTCTGTTTTTCTGTTTTTTCTGTTTTTCAGCTCTGTCAAGATCGATCCAGGATCATTCTCCGTTTTCGTTTTCTGCAATCATTTGTTCTTTCTACTTTGTTGGTTAATTCTTGTTGCAGATCCCATTATATTGTTTCAACAAACAAATTAATATGTCAATAAAATTAAATTTTATTTGAATATTTAACATAATCTTTTTCGACATTATGTAATTTCAATTTTATTTAATAATAATATTTTTAAATATGTGAAACATTGCAAATAATTATATTTAAATTAAAAAAAAATGTTAAAAAAATATTTAACACAAAGTAAAGATTCAATAGTATTATAATATTATAATCTATAGACTTAATGTTTTTTCAATCACATGTAATAATTTTACCTTTTTTAATTAAATAAATTTAAAAAAAAAAATAGGTGTCCACCGACACATCTCTTTACAACTTGAGATAGTAAGACTTTAATAAAAAAAACAAAAAAACATAATCTAAAATAAGTTAAATATCCTTAAATATTAGTAAAGAATGGCAAAAAAACAAACCTTGAAATAACGGCAAACATGAAGGTAAAAGCAGGGACAAGGTCAAGCATAGCTGATGCGAGACTTGGAGAACTATATCTAATTCCGGTATTCATTAATGTCTGCACTGCAGTACTGCGTTTAACTCATATTAAAATAATAACAATAAATTCTACATTTTATTCAATACACATATTCATATACCTATACATACCTGAGGCAACTAATAATAAACATTCGGCACAAAATGGATGTTGAAATTGGTAGAGGAGCTCTTTTTCTGTGGTAGAAAAAGGTGGAAGGTACAAGAAAACAGAGAGCCAATAGATTTGAGTAAAAATTGAAAACAAAAATACTCATTCCATCTTTGGTGGCAGCTTTCATCAAAGTGTCACCACCAACTTCCACAAATTGACCTGCAATCATTGCTGCTGTTATACAGCTTGCTCCTTCACTCCCCATTTTTCACTCTCTCTCTCTCTCTTTCCTCCAACTTTTTTTGTTCTCTTCTCTCTCACACTTTAATAACTTGCTATCCTTTAAAAATATGCTTGTCGTTTCTATTTGCTTGATGACGAGTGGTTAAATAATTAAAGGAAAAATATGGATATATTTCTGGTTAAAAAATAAATGGGAGTGGCCTTTAGATCAACTATTTTAATTCATTAATTATGAATTTAAGTAGCCAGTGAAGTATTTGATTGGAGTGGAATGCAATTTTAATGGTAGTCAATTTGAAGGAGACTTTCTAGACTATATCCATATTATTATATTAAACGTTTTATTTTAATTAATTACGCTGATATTTATTATATTTCTTATAAAAAAACATAGATTTGATTTAGTAATAGGGAGGATTGAAATAGAAAATTTGTATTCTCCTGTCGGTTGACTAGTCTTGTTTTATCTCCTGTCGGTTGACTAGTCTTGTTTTATCTAAAAAATGTTTGATTATTTTTTATTGTTGTTGATGACAACTTCAATGTATTTTAAGTATGCTTGTATTCTCATCTAATATTATATTTTCAAATCAAAACAAAAATTAGTTATTATTATTATTATTAACGTAAAAATTTAATTATATTTTTATTTCCTATTTTATTACATTTAAACTAACAATTTTCATATTTTAAAACCGATAGTGTTATCAATTAATTATTATATTTATTGTAAATTTGGTCCAATTCATTATTTCTGCCCAAATTTTTTTAGTGTAAAAATAGTAAAATTTTTGTTATAAAAGTAGTATTTTCTTTTTAAAGATAAAACAATCTAGATGTGAATTCAAACTACAACATATATGATAATTAAGAGATAAGCCTCATTGTAATATAATATAATTAAAGCTCAACTTCAGGAAAAAGGGTCTTTCACACGATAGGCAATACGCCAACAAGCTGACCCAATAAATTTGGAAGTTTAAAATAAAATTTAAAGCAGAACACGTTAAAAATACAATAATAAAACATAAAGTCTTTTACGTTTAAATTATTTATATAATATTAAACAATTCTTTTACAAATACACACAATATTAAACAAATAAATTTAAATTATATCCACATGATTGAGTATTTTTTTATTGAATTAATTAGTACCAAAATTAGAAAGTAAAATTTATACTATACATACAAAAGAAATTAATAATATTAAATAAATCAAAAACATAAATTTGAGGACTTTTTTACCTTAATATCACTTTTTTTTTCTTTCTCAAAAACATCAAAATACTCCACTGCGAAATATAAATACAGAAATGCCCTACTTTTTAGCCCAGTTGCTGATCGCAATCTGGGGATGCGACATGCTGAAGGGTTTTTGTTTTTATTCTAATAGGAGGTCGCATCCCTACCATGTACTATGCCTAAATTTTTTTTGGTTCCATTTTATTTATTGGTATAATTATTATTTAATTAATTATAAATAATTAAAATATTTAAAAAAATCAAAATAGTATAATGAAATAAAATATATTATTAAATAATAATAATAATAATAATTTTAATAATATTATTAATTTTAATAATAATAATAATATTAGTGATTTATTGTTAATTTTAATTAATTATGAATAATATATTTTTAAATTTTAAATTAATGTTAATTTTAAATTAATGTATTTTTTTCTTTCAATTTAATGTATGTTTAAATTAATGTGCGAAGAAAGAGGAAATTGTTATAATAATATGTCAAAAAAAATAGGAGTAAGTTGTTATAATAGGAGAAAATTGTTATAATATCGTGCCAAAATAAATAACGTCTTCCTAATATTTTGTCGATAAAATAAGAACTTATTTTCTTAACAACTCCCTCTTATTTAACTGCTTATTTAATTATTTTTAATTTATTAAAAATCAATAACATAATTGTTAACAAAATAATATTAAGTGTTAATTTAACTGCAAAATATGATTGAGTTGTCAAAATAATAATGTAACATGTTATTTATTTTGCACATCTATTCAAACACGTTAACTTTGATATTTTGTTTGATTTTATTATTAAAATTTTATATATTTTTTAAATATTTTTATTATTATTTTTTAATTACATTAACCATTTTTAATTATTATTATTTAATTACATTAACAATATTTAGGAAATAAAAAAAGAAGTTAAATAAGAGGGAGTTGTTAAGAAAATAAGTTGTTATTTTATGACAAAATATTAGGGACACGTTATTTATTTTGGCATGTTATTGTAACAACTTGCCCCTATTAAAACAACTTTCTCTTATTTGTTTTGGCACATTATTATAACAACTTCCTCTTTTTTTGGCACATTATTATAACATTTTCCTCCTATTTTTTTTATCTAATAAATAAAAATTAATGAAAATAATTATTATAAAATATGAATTTGATGTATTAAAATTATTATTATTATTATTATTATTTAATAATATATTTTATTTTATTATTATTATTTTGATTTTTGAAATATTTAATTATTTATAATTAATTAAATAACAATTATACCAATAAATAAAATGGAACCAAAAAAAATTAGGCATAGTACATGGTCGCATCCCTAGGATGCGACCTCCTATTAGAACAAAAAAAAAGTCCTTCAGCATGTCGCATCCCCAGGTTGCAATCAACAACTTGAAATAAAAAGTAGTGCATTTCTGTATTTAAATTTTGCAGTAGGACATTTTGGTGCTTTTGAGAGAAAAAAAAAGGAATATTCAGGTAAAAAAGTCAAATTTGAGGCCTTTAACTATTTGAGATCCAAGGTGGCGGCCACACTTGCTTCCCCATGGTCCGACCCTATACATTGGTAAAAGTTATATATACAATAATACGACACACCACTCTAACACTATATATGTTTTGATGTTTAAAGAAATAGAAAAAAGTGAAATAAGAAATTATATGGTTTGAAAATGCCAAATACATTTGCACATTGCATTGAATTAAAATCTTTCACTTGTTCACAAATAACATACTAAAATAAGTCTTGTAAGTACATATCAATTATTAGTTGCAAAGATATTGATATGTTGGAGTCTAGGTTCAAATTTGAAAATCTCCACTTCTCCACACTTAAGAGGTAGAGATTCAAACCATTATGCTATTTGATAGATGATTTGAGTAATTAGGGTCTTAACCATTTAGAATGTTAAAGTGTAGATCGGAATTTAAAAGTATCGTGGATTTGTGAAAGAATTTTGAAATTTACCACAAGCGCCGTGATGGGAGGATTGTGTTGAAAGAGAAGTTGAAGGCTATTAAATGAAGCATAAGTGAGTGGCATCAGAATCATTGTTGTAATTTGGAGGTGTAGGTAAGTGCGAGAAAAGAACACGGATAAATTCTAGATCTCAAAGAGAATCTATTGGATTAGGTGTTTCAAAGATTGAGGAGCGAATATTGGTGGCACCACAAATAGCAAGTGTCATTAGCCGGGATGAAATGTAGCATTATGTGGCAGAAATCAATAGTTTTATGGTCTCATTATATGTTGATGATATATTATGACAAGTAATGATGTTGATGTGATTGATGATTTGAAATTACAATTAACTAAACAATTTAAGATGAAGAATTAAGGCATTCTTCATTACTTCTAGGATATTGAAGTTGCGTACTCTCTTAGAGGCTATCTTCTCACTTAATCCAAGTACTTTAGGAACATTCTTGAGCAAACCCACATCTCTGATACTCGAGAAATACATAGTCCTCTTGAAATAAATGTGAAATATGTTTTCTCTAATGGTGTTCTTCTACCAAATCTCACTTTATATCGTACTTTAGTTGAAAGTTATGTGTACCTTACTATTATTAGACCTGATATTGCTTATGTAATGCATGTTTTTAGTCAGTTTTTTGTTTCTCCTACTATAGTACATTGGGCATTTTTGCTTCGTTCTCTCTGTTTTCTTCAGGGAACTCAATTTTAGAGCCTTTTGTTTCCTTCATCTTCTTCCTTGGAGTTACATGTTTATTATGATGCTAATTGGACAGGTGATCCTACAAACCATAAGTCTACCATGAGTTTTTGTATCTTTATTGGAGATTCTCTCATCTCTTGAAAGAGTAAAAAATAAAATATTGTCTTGCTCTCTTCTATAGAAACTAGGTATTACGATAAAACATCTACCACTACCAAAACAATTTTGTTGTATTTATGACTTTCTGATATGGATGTCCCTATTTCTGAACCAACTCCTATGTATAATGATAGTAAGAGTGCCATTCAAATTTCCCACGACTCGATCTTGCGTAATTACAACAAGCACGTTGAGATTGATTGTCACTTCACGCACCATCATCTCCAACGTGACACCATTTATGCAGATTGTTGACTTGTTAACGAAAACGCATTCCATTAACCATTTTCGTTTCTTGATTGACAAACTCTCGATGTCCCTAGTTAATGCATCGTGAGTTTGAAAGAGGATATTATATAATATATATTAAGAGTAGTTTAGTAATTTGTGAATGTGAATTCTACCCAATTATATGATCTCAGAACCTTGTGATCTATAATTTGAAAGGAGTTAAATTATTATAATATTTTAAATTATCAGTGTTATTGTTCATTAATTAATTGTTTCATATATATATATTCTTAATATCAGTTTCATATTTTCTTAATAAATATTTAAACCTTTTCAAATCACATTAGTTTATTCAAATATTTGTTTTTTTAAAATCAATCAATATTATATTAGAGTATCTCCAACGATAAACTCAACATGAATTCATTAAATAGAGTCTGTATCACATTATCTTGAAGCAACTCATTCATTTTTTACTTCTACCGTCAACGTCAAGTCAACCTGAGTTCATTAAATAGGGTCACTGTGGCACATCATGTTAGAGCAACTCATTCATTTTTTAGATTTAATTCTTAAGAATCATATTAGGTCCCACTACTTTAATTTATACATTAATATTTTATTTATATTTAATTTTATTACAACTTAAAATATTAATTTAAATATTTCAATTAATATTATTATACATTATTTTAATTTGAATTTAAAATAAAATTGAATTTAAATTTTTATAACAATAATAAAAATTTTAAAAAAGCTAACGGTCATAAATTAATAAAAAAAGGTAACACTCATAAACTTGTTATTATTAATAAATTAAAAAGAAGCTAACGGTCACAAATTAATAAAAAAAAAAGTAACGGTCATAAATTTATTATTATTAATAAATTAATAAAAAAAGATAACGGTTATAAATTTATTATTATTAAATTATTCTATACTGTTTGACACAACTTCAATGATGAAATCACCAAAAACTCAAAACACTGGCGGACTAACGTATTTGATATGTTGATTTTACATAACTTCACACTAGCAGACTAGCGTATTTGACACGTTGTAGATGCTCTTATTGATTGTTGCCTCTTTATCATTTTGCTCCTTATCAAAATACACGATTAGTGTTTTTACAATATCATTCAATTATAAATCGCTATATCTTTAAAACTATTTCAGAGTATCCTTAATTACACCTTAACTACTTATGAAGAATCGCTAAATCTTTAAAACTATTTAAGAGTATCCTTAACTACACCTTAACTACTTATGAAGTCATATATGAATAATTGTGATTTGTCAATTGTATAAAATATTTTATATCAATTAATCTCTATTAAAATTATAGAACAATTATTTTATGTTTTAACTCAAATTCCAAATGCAGATATTGTTAAATTGATATGATAGTGTTTACAATTTTTTATTTTTTACAAAATTTACTATCTCTTCTACTAAATAAAATTATACAACAATTTTTTTTTTACCAAATTACACATTATATATTATTGGCAATTACCAATGTACGACTTCATTACAATTAGCCTTATAAAAAACTTCATTACAATTAATTGCTTTTTAATGACAATTACTAACTGTAACATACTAATTAAAAACAAATAACGTGAACAAAGTACTGATCTATCAAAATCTTATATTTTTATCTAACACACTCTTTTTTGTTAGTCATGTTGTGTTGTTACTATGTAAAATAATCTTTTAAGCATCAAAGAAAACAAATTCATTCAGAATAGTTAGATGGAAATCTGGTTAATAATAACAATTTTGTGCCTAATTTTTTCATTAATTTTCAAAATCATAAGAAATACTTTCTTCCCTCATTCTCCCCTGCCTCCAGGACCTACCAAAGTACCTATCATAGGAAACTTCACATTGCTAAAACAATACACAACAGATCCTAAAACCCTTCTTCAAAATCTCCATGCCAAATATGGTCCAATATTCACTCTTCAAATGGGTTCTCACACTGACATTTTCATTGCCAATAGGTTTCTTGCGCATCAAGCTTTAATCCAAAATAGCACCATCTTCGCCGATCGCCCCAAAGCCGAACCCACAAAGAAAATAATTAGCAGCAATCAACATGACATTCTTTTCAGCTTCTACGGTCCAATTTGGCGCCTTTTAAGACGCAATCTCACTTCAAGAATCCTTCATCCTTCGCAGGTCAAGTCTTACTCTCAAGCACGCAAATGGGTGTTAGACATTCTTCTTAAACGCCTCGAATCCGATTCACACGAAACAAACTCGAAAAGGGTTGTCAATGTCGTCGACCATTTTCGATATGGCATGTTCTCCTTGTTGGCTCTCATGTGTTTTGGTGACAAACTTGATGAGAATCAAATAAGAGAAATCGAGGAAAGTCAACGTGTTATGCTTCTTAGCTTTTCGAGATATAATGTATTGAATTTTTGGCCATCAATTACAAAAATATTGTTTAGAAAAAGATGGAAGGAATTCTTGAAGCTAAGAAAAGACCAAGAAGATGTGTTGATTCCATATATAAATGCTAGAAGGAAAATGAAGGAAGAGAGATTAAAGAATGGTGGAATGAACAACAATGTGAATGAGTCATGTGATGAATTTGTTTTGTCATATGTGGATACATTATTGGATTTGGAGTTGTTGGAGGAAGAAAAAAGGACCAAACTTGATGATGGTAAAATTTGCACCTTATGTTCTGAATTTCTAAATGCGGCAACAGATACAACTTCAACTGCATTGGAATGGATAATGGCAAATTTGGTGAAGTACCAAGATATACAAGAAAAAGTTGTAGAAGAGATTAAAGGGGTGATTGGTGATAATAAAGAGGAGAAGGAAATTAAAGAGGAAGATTTGGAAAAAATGTGGTATCTTAAAGGTGTGATTTTGGAAGGGTTAAGACGTCATCCACCACTACACTATGTGGCACCTCATAAAGTGACAAAGGAAGTTATTTTAAATGGTTATTTGGTGCCTACTTTTGCTTCAGTGAATTTTATGGTGGCGGAGATAGGGAGAGATTGTTCGGCTTGGGATGATCCTATGGCATTTAAGCCAGAGAGGTTTATGAATAATACTAGTTTTGATATAATGGGTATTAAAGAGATAAAGATGATGCCTTTTGGGGTTGGGAGGAGAATGTGTCCTGGATATGGTTTAGCATTGTTGCACTTGGAATATTTTGTAGCTAATTTTGTTTGGAATTTTCACTGGAAGCCTGTTGATGGAGATCAGGTTGATTTGTCTGAGAATTTGCAATTCACAGTAGTTATGAAGAACTCTTTGAAGGTTCATTTAAAACCTAGGTTTTAGTTGTTATTATTAGTACCAATTATATAATAAGCTAGATGTTTATCATGTTTTTTTTTTTCATAAGAGAGTATAATATATGAGAACAATAATGTTTATGTTTAGTGTCATCTATTTTGGAATCAGATAGTTTTTTGTAGCAGCAGATATTTTGGTTTTAATCCAGAAATAAATAAAATTTAATAAATAATTATTTTGATCAAGGTTTGAATTAAAATTCTCTCAAATAATTTATGTTTAATGGAAGTTTATTAACTATTTGAACTTAATTATCGATTTTTGTAATAGAATACACTGGTATGTTCACTTGAATTATAATATTATATTACTATTTATTCTCTTTCTTTTTATTAGTATATTTTTTTATCCACAATTTTTTGTTTTACCTGTTTCTTAGAAAATATAATGATAAATTAAAGAACAAGCAGCCGTTTATAAACCTGAACATTTTCTATGTGTTGGACAGAGAACTCATTAAAAGGGAACAGTATTATATATATATATATGTATAAATCATGTTTTATAAGAGTTTTGGAACATTAAAAGGCAATAATTCTCTGGTTTTCAGAGAAAAAGTTACTTTAATAATTCAAAATTCAAAATTCGATAAGAAGATAAATATAATCTGAAAATTATTTCGTATATGAATCAAACTCATTGTGTAAAACATTTATGAAAGGTGACTCAAAAACTTGATTAATTAAAATTAATGATGAATAATAGGAAGCTGTCATGGACAATGGATAATCTTTGGCAATAATTAATCTGAAAATCACAATGTGTTTTATGGGCAGAGTGACATTTTTAATAAAATTCAGAACAGAACATAAACATAAGATGTGTTAGAAGCAGTGAAAAGACCAATACAGAAAGAAGAAAAAACATGAACCAGAATTGACACCCCCCCCCCTTCACCCGGGGCCTTGCAAGTATCAACCATTACGTAAGGCCCAAGTCCATAATCTCCATTTTTTTGCCAAATCTCCATGGTTTTTTTGTTGTCAAATATCCATTGTTGAAAATCACAATGCTGATTTTAAGAAAAAAACAGACTCACACACAATGTTGAAAAATGCATGTTTGGAAAAATATTGAGCAGTGTTGACCCAAAAAAAATTATGGGCACTTCAAAAGTGGGTTTGCAGCAAAAAATGAAAATGTTTGGTTTTTTTGACAAAAATATGAAAATAATTGTTTATTATTAATCAAAATGAATTTTTCTCTGAATATTAAGTATGAAAGTGATAAAATTAACTTTTGTACTACTGGCTTAAAGTTAGAGTTTAGTTTAAATACATTAATATTGTAAAATTGTATATCTAATACATATAATTATGTGTTGACACATCATTCTAATGAGTATGATAACTCATGCATGTATTTGGAAGTATATATGTATAATATTTTTACTCTAATGATGTATATAAATTAAGTATAAAAAAACATTACATTAAAATTTTCTTTAAGATCAAAACTATTTAAATATATAATACTTCATTTGTCATAATTAAGGTGAATGTGATGGGTCTAATTCTTAATCATCAAGGCAAGTTGGTTAATGGTTTCTTCAATAAACTTGGGGCTAATAATTTTGTTTGAGCTTAACTTTGGGCTTAATTATGTTGTTTGGACTCAAAAGAGACTGTGAACATGGTCTACTCCAGTACCACTAATAATTATGACCTCATTCCACTTAGGAGGTTGTTTCTCTTCTCCAATAGCCCTCATGGAGAATTTCAGTTGTTTCTCTTCATTTGAAGGGACAGTGATAGATGTCGTATGTCCTTCTACCTTTAATTTTGATTATTATGATTAATTAATAAATTTTTTCTTTTATGAATAAAAAATACCTAAAAAAAAGAGACTTAGGTAATTAGAGACCAAAATAAGAAATGGATAAAAATGAAATTTATTTTTAATTTTTTGTCACTAAATTTAATTATAAAACTATAGACAAATACTATATTACATTTGACCAATTTTAAGAAGAGTCTATTGTTGACTAATTCTTAAAAGTTGTTCAAAATTTCAACGACCATAGACATTGTCTCATTGAAGTAGAAGTCTACCATCTTCATCATTTACAACACTGAGAAAGTAACTTGATTTATGTTCGTTCGATAAAAACATGCAAATATGTGCTTTGTCTCAATCACTTCTACTTTCAAGAAACTTCACTATATATTATCTTTAGAGTTTCAGATAATTTTTAAGTATTGATCAACGGTAAACTATATATTGTATATCCTTCCTCAGCTTTTAATGACTAATTCAATTTTTTAAATAGTAACTTCAAACTCAATTTTAATTGAAAAAAATATTGCAAAATCAAGATAGATATGAATTATTGGAAGCACTATCATGGTTACAATTATACATATAACTCATAACTCTGATTGTTGTCAACCCATAGCCCATAGGTATATACCACCAAAGGAGAATTAGAATCAATCCAAATTTGTTAACTAACTACATGTCAATACAGTTGCTTTCCTTTCCATTTAAACTATAGTACACTTGTGGGGCACCTGTCCTATTGAAAAAGTTACCACTCTTAAGCTTCAATCTTTAATAAATGATAATATTTGTTGAAATTGAAATGAACATATGGGGAATAATTTGAGTGGCCTATAGTAAAATTAAAACCGGAAGGGAAAGGCATAGTTGAGAGAGTAGGCAATAAAATTTTGCTACATACTTGTAATGTTTGGAACACGACACATTAAAGTGAAATGCTTGGTCCCCGTCTATCAACATTTACATTTAATTTTTGTACTATATAGTTGAGTGGCTAGTCAATTAAAATCTCCCTGAAATAAGATTTTCCAAATAATATGCTGTTCCTTTACACTGTTCTTTGTCTGCCTTAAGAAAGGAAAAGAAAATAGACATGATGTAGAGTAGTGCCTGACATAACAAGATCTAGTATTTTGGAATATGCTTGTGACTTTGGTAAGATTTTTTTGGGTTATATTTCCCAAGGAAAGTTTATTGGGATATGTAATGTAATGTAGCTACTAGCTAGCTAGCTAGTGACATGGAAAAAAAAATTAAACCATGTATTTTTTTTACTCTTAATTTGTAGCAACGTTTTGGATCACAAATTAGAAAAGTAGATATTGAGGTAGCTAGTGACTATTCATGAGTTTCCTAAAACCATTATTGGCCCATCAAAAGAAAAAATATATACATAAGCCCAAAGTTTTTTTTTAGGCTTTTATTTTTTTATATTAAAGTTTGGGTGTTGGAAGAGATGATATGTGCTTATCGTGGAAGATTTGGTAACCAATCATGGAAATAATTGGGTTGTACGGACGGTAGGTGGCCAATATTTGATGATAGTGATAATGAACACTCATCGAAAGAGATTGAAAATCCAATACAAGTTCCAGCCATAACATATATATGGAAAGAAATTGAAAATCCGCTATATAAAGTTTAAATAATGCCAATTGGGGGGATTCTTTAATAAAAGTAAAATCATATCTCATCTAATATATCAACCATCAAATTGATCTAATAGTTGATATTTCTGTAGTAAAAAGATACTAGTAGTTGAGGATTTGCATTAATCATGATTAGCATGTGTGGACTTCGTAGTTGTTGTATAGTACATCATTCCATGTTCGCTATATATGTATTTATTGACTATTTACAAAGATATAATTGTGGCTAATAATCATCTAATCACTATTTAGTTTTTGCACAAAATTAGAGAACTTTTTCTCTTAGAATTGTTGTCTTTAATTTAGCTTTTTTTTAGTGGTATTCAAGACAATTTAGCTTTTTTTTTTTAGTATTATTTGAATACCACTAGAAGTATTTATCACCAATTAAAATATATTTTCGTGAAACTTTTACGTTGTTAATTAGATATTTTTTAAGTACAAGATCAATTATTATTGGAATTTTGATTATTTGAACTCCTCTAGTTAGGTCGGTGTTGGAAAAATAGACATTAGATTTGTAGGTTGTATGTTCGATCTCTGCTAGTATCATTAGAGTGGGGCAAAAGTAAATCTCTTTGTAAGTACTTTTATGAATCTTAAAGTTTTCTCTACTTTAAATTGAAGTACTATTCTCTCACCCTAAAACTTTTTCATAAATAAAAAAAATAAAATAAAATAAAATAAAAATTGATCGCTTGTTTAAGAAGTTATCAAACCTCTTATAATTAGAATTAGACTGTGACAAACATAAGATGGTTAAGATTTTTTATGAATAGAGCTATCTTGATATTTGAAGTAGGAATGAGAATTAGTTAAACCCGCCAATAAGAGTTATAGCTTAGTTTACAACAAATCCACACTAAATAAGACTTTTTGTAATATAAGTTTGGTCGAGACTTGTTTAAAACTCTATTTAGTTAAAAATGTTACGCTTCAGATCAGTAAAAAAAGTCTTTTAAATCTATCAGAACAATCTATTTAATTAAATATAAATAAATTTTTGTATTACAATTATTATTATCAAATCAAGTTTTGTACTTTATGTTAAATCATAAGTTTTCTAACATTTTTTGCAAATTAAACATATTAACCTACATCAAATTTGGACATATATAAAATTATTAAAAATTGACCTATGATAAGTAAAAGGTCAGACTCACGTCTTACAAAATCTAATTCGATATAGTCTATTTTCACTTTTATTGTGGAGTTTATGACACTTGCACACTACACATATTAACCATTTGTGGTAGATCCGTTGTAAATATTAATTAAATTTCTTAATTCCAAACAAAATATATTGAATTAAATGGGTTAGCCTTAAATATTTAAAATTTGATATGAAAACTTCAACTTGTACACACTTTTATATATATAAGTTTTAATTGTATTTTTAGCCCTCTAACTATTTTATAAATCAAACTTTTTAGTCATTCAATTATTAGAAGTTGCAATTTTCAGATGAAACTCATAAACGTTACTTCTAAAATGGAAATTTTTAATCTAATCCATGGTGATTTTTTACCTCTAAAAATAATATTTTCTCTTCAAATGTAATAATAAATCACCAATTTTTAGGTTTAAAAATTACCATTTTAGTGGTAAAAATATAGGTTGGGACAAATGCAACAACAAATATAATAATTAAATTATCAAAAGTTCAATTTTTAAAAGAGAAATTATTTTTGTGAGTATTTAAAATAGAAGAAGAATAATACTTTTTAAAAAAAAGAATTGGAAAAGAAAAATTATTATAATTATTATAAATATCTTATTTGTAGAGAGTTTTTGTCTCTAAAGTGTGAATTCGAAATCCAGCATAGTAATGATAGAAAAGCGAAGTGATAATTAATTAGTGGCAGTGAAATCGTTGAAGGTTGGTGAATTTTGCACTTGGATTAAGGCACGTGACACGTGTGTTGATAAGAGCACGTGGAAGTCACATGGGAAGAAGGGTTGTGGGGGACCTTCCTCCAATTGTCTTCCCTTTGAATAGTTTTGTACAAGAATAGTTTGGTGACGGTCCTTTAATATACAAGTACATGTTCTTCTTTCCCTACTCACTCACTTACACTAACTCAACAATTCACCACCTTTGACGTCGCTTACAGTTGCAGAACGACAGTGACTACTCTGTGCAACCCATTGCCTCCTAGTACAAACATTCACGTACATCAATTTAACTAAACAAATATTTATATATATATATATATAAATAAACACAAGGTAAAGGAATAGTACAATGTGGAACAACTTCTCTTTCATGCTGGCCTAACATTATGTTTCCATCTCCATTCATCGATATAATTTTCTTTTTCTTTTTTCTATATAGCCTACTGTGGAAAACATAAATCTCAATTTAAATTCAGATTCATACATATTTATATTCTTATAACTATCAATTGAATAATATTTATGAAACATCTAAATATTAAGTTATAGATGTTCTCACAATTTAAATTTTCATCGGTTTCTATTAACCTTGTCTATTTTTTTATTTATTTTTTCGTTAAATTTTAAATCTATATTATAAAAATTCCGAAACTTATAAAAATTAATAATAAATAAAAGTACATAAAATATTAATTTTAAAAATACATAATTTATATGATATAAACTTTTAATTAAAATTAAAATAAATTACTAAAAAATAAGAAAAATCGAGAGACATCAAAGTTGAACCGAGAAAATCCATAACTATTACACTATTATTCAATTTATACATCAACTATGTTCAACTTTAACACTATTTATTTAGTGCTTCCTCTAAAGGCTAGAATAGTATATTTCGTGTTTTAATGATTAAAATAATTATTTTTTATGAAGAAAAGGCTTTTTATTATTGTGGTAGTATTAATGTATGAATTGAAATTCAAATAAATTTTTTAGCTTCTTGAACGTTGATTTTACTCAAAGTCACGTACTACAAGAATTAACTAAAATAGTGTAGCATCGATAGATATAATTAAGTTTTTTTAAAAATATAATCAAATATTTAGTCAAAGTCGGTCAAATAATTATAAATAGTAAGTGAGACTTAAATTAATTTTTTTATTAAATAAAGTTTAGACGAATTTCAAGTTGACGGAAATACTTACACATCAATCGGCAGCGAAAATTAAACCCAAAATCTTTTAGAAAGTAGACTATCTAGTTAGAATAAAGTAAATTTAATAATGTAATCTTTTTATTTATAAACTAATAAAAAAACATTGTGATATTGTGAGCAAATGCTTTGGGACATATAGTAGAGATGTTTGTGGTGCAGTTTGAATTGGTTTTAAGGTAAAAAATTACCTGATTCAAAAAAAAAAAAAGTCTGATTCAATCCAATCCAAATTAATATAATTTAAATTGGATCAATTTTTTGTTGATTCAAATTACAATTTCTAAAATATTAATTTAATACTAATATTATTAAATTACATTAAAATAATACATTTGAAGCAAAACATTATATATATTATACTAAAAACTAATTGGGCTGATTATCAACATGTGCACTTAGAACATTGACACAAAACCTCCAATTAGGAAAGATTCCAAAAAAAAATTATAATATACTCTAACTTTTAAAAAAACTACATTGATATCTTAATTTTGTACGTTGAATATTCTCAAATTTTTTTGTTACACTTTATGTCTACAATAAATAGCCATTTTGCCATCACTGTGAGTCTGATAGGGGTTGCAGCCTACCAAAAGCTACCACCCACTAGTAGAATCTTGAAGTTAGAATTTTGTGATTGTAGAGACCCAATTTTTAAATTCGAATAGAGCCTCTAAAAATATTGAGACACCTTAAAAATGAATATTACCGAATAACATTAATCGATTATGTTTGAAATAGTAATAGAAATATATTAAATTAAACAAATAAATTTATTAAAAAATAATTAAAACAACTGTTGGAACATAATATGTTATTATGTGAATTGAAAAAAATAAATAAATAATATTTTGTTGAAGTCCCACATTGGAAAGAATTGGTTTTTGTAAATTCAAGTGGAATGAAACATGTTTTTAAAATTCAAGTCCCACATTGGAAAGAAATGTTTTTTGAACTCCCACATTGGAAAACTCTCCTATTTTGAGAATGCTAAAGTCTCACATTGCTTAGGAATCATATGTGAGCTTGCTTCCATCACTATATAATGAGTATCAATCTATTTAGAAAAGCACACCAAAGTTGGATGCTTTTTCCAACTTTCTCTTTTCTCCCTCTTTTATTCTGCTCGCCAATTTTCGAGCCACTTCTCCCCTTTCTTTCTGTCCCTTCAATTTTTTTTTAGCGGTTATTATGTCGCAGTCCCTTCGGTTTTTATGAGCGGTTATTATGCCGCAGTCCCTTTGGTTTTTATGAGCGGTTATTATGCCGCAGTCCCTTCGGTTTTTAGAGCGGTTATTATGCTGCAGTCCTTTCGGTTTTTTAGAGCGGTTGTTATGCCGCAGTCCCTTCGGTTTTTTATGAGCGGTTATTATGCCGCAGTCCCTTCGGTTTTTAGAGCGGTTATTATACCGCAGTCCTTTCGGTTTTTTAGAGCGGTTGTTATGCCGCAGTCCCTTCGGTTTTTTAGAGCGGTTGTTATGCCGCAGTCCCTTCGGTTTTTAGAGCGGTTGTTATGCCGTAGTCCCTTCATTTTTAGAGCGGTTTTTGAGTCGTAGTTCTTTTGATTTAGAATGGTCATAGTACCATATTGCGAATGACTTTATCGTCATATTGAGAGTGGCTTTAACTGCCATATTGAGGGTGTAATTCTAGAACGGTTTTCTATAGTGCAGTGGAACTCCGATACAGTGAATCTGGGCTGTTTTATCCTGGGGACTTCGTGGTTGATAGTCTGCCTTGCACAATTTGGGCAGTGCCGCGAAACGTCTTAAAGAGAGCGACCTAGTCCGTGACTCAACCCAGTAATATCTTCGGTGACATAAATTGTGATTTTAAAGAGTTTATCGAAACTCAAAAATAACAATTTTAAGACGTTTCTTTCTGCCATGTCAACCGAAGAGATTACTGGATTTGGTTCTGTTGCCTCTAATTTCAATGAATTGTTTCAGTTTGAAGCAAACAGAAAAGGATAATAAAGCTGAAGAATTAACCCATGATAAGAATTATATTCTTAATAGACTTGCTAATGATCTGTATAACTACTACAGTTCCAGCAATACTGCTATAGATGTTTGAGATGCTCTGATTAAGTATGTTGTAAGCTGCTACTCAAAGTATCATATGTCCGATGACATGTTCGTGGAGGCTGAAGATAACTGGTGAGATCATCTATTAAGGTACGTCACTCATGACATATTTAATTTAAAAGTTGAAATTTAATATGTCTTTTTGTTTGAATGTTGAAATCAATAAATGTCTCCTGCTTACATGTTGTATGATTTTAATTTTTTGACATGCTAGACTATGTGATGTGAACACATTTGATTTCAAACTTAAGTAACTTAGGTTTAATTTCAAATATGAATGATTTTGAAAAATGAGATTTTTGTAGTTGAG
>JBBPBP010009778.1:6941533-6954041 GCA_037974735.1 Cicer chorassanicum | reverse complement strand
GGTTGTTATGCCGCAGTCCCTTCGGTTTTTAGAGCGGTTGTTATGCCGTAGTCCCTTCATTTTTAGAGCGGTTTTTGAGTCGTAGTTCTTTTGATTTAGAATGGTCATAGTACCATATTGCGAATGACTTTATCGTCATATTGAGAGTGGCTTTAACTGCCATATTGAGGGTGTAATTCTAGAACGGTTTTCTATAGTGCAGTGGAACTCCGATACAGTGAATCTGGGCTGTTTTATCCTGGGGACTTCGTGGTTGATAGTCTGCCTTGCACAATTTGGGCAGTGCCGCGAAACGTCTTAAAGAGAGCGACCTAGTCCGCGACTCAACCCAGTAATATCTTCGGTGGCATAAATTGTGATTTTAAAGAGTTTTTCGAAACTCAAAAATAACAATTTTAAGACGTTTCTTTCTGCCATGTCAACCGAAGAGATTACTGGATTTGGTTCTGTTGCCTCTAATTTCAATGAATTGTTTCAGTTTGAAGCAAACAGAAAAGGATAATAAAGCTGAAGAATTAACCCATGATAAGAATTATATTCTTAATAGACTTGCTAATGATCTGTATAACTACTACAGTTCCAGCAATACTGCTATAGATGTTTGAGATGCTCTGATTAAGTATGTTGTAAGCTGCTACTCAAAGTATCATATGTCCGATGACATGTTCGTGGAGGCTGAAGATAACTGGTGAGATCATCTATTAAGGTACGTCACTCATGACATATTTAATTTAAAAGTTGAAATTTAATATGTCTTTTTGTTTGAATGTTGAAATCAATAAATGTCTCCTGCTTACATGTTGTATGATTTTAATTTTTTGACATGCTAGACTATGTGATGTGAACACATTTGATTTCAAACTTAAGTAACTTAGGTTTAATTTCAAATATGAATGATTTTGAAAAATGAGATTTTTGTAGTTGAGCTAAGTAAATAAAAACGTTCACATAAATTTGTAGTTAGAGAATCTGAGTCTTTAGATTTATTAACATTATGATATATGTGAATTTGATGGGACGTTAACAAGAAATGAAAAATGTTATTTCATTACTTTTATTGATGATTGTTCTGACTATAATTTTGTATATCAAATGAAAAATAAAAGTGAAAAGCTTGACATGTTAATGATCTTTGTAACTGAAATTGAAAATCAATTTAGTAGAAATATTAAGAGGTTCTAAATATGATTCTGGTTTGTTTAATGAATTTATAAATTGTCTGGAATTATAATTGGAACAACTGCACCATAATTGCTTGAAGTGAATGGTAATGTTGTAAGAAAGAATAGAACTCTTATTGAACTAGTTGTTGCTAGTATGTTTAACTCTAGTGTTGTATCTCATTGGTGTGAGAAATATATAATGCTTATTTGCTATGTTTTGAATAGAGTTTCTAAATTTAAAAACAAAACATCTCCTTATGAGATAGTGAAGAAAAGACAACTGAACTTGTCTTATATTCAAACTTGGGGTTGTCTGGCTTATGTCAGAATCCTCGATCCCAAGCAAATTAAACTCCCCAGCAGAGCCTATGAATGTGTATTCATTGGGTATGCAATAAAGAACAAAGCGTATAGGTTTTATGACCTAAATGCAAAAGTGATCATAGAGTCAAATGATGTTGACTTCTATGAAAATAAATTCCCTTTCAAATCGAGAAATAGTGGGGGCAGCGAACCAAGTCAAGTTCCTGTGACAAGAAGCGCTGAAAGCAACAAACAAGACGAAACAGAAACTCGAAGGAGTAAGAGAGTAAGAGTTGCTAAAGATTATAGACCTGAATATATGGCCTATAATTTAGAAGAGGATCCTGCAAAACTCAAGGAAGTGTTGTCGTCTTTGAATGCAGATTTATGACAAGAAGCTATAAATGATGAAATGGATTCTCTAGAGTCTAACAAAACCTGACATTTAGTAGACTTGCTTCATGGTTGCAAATCAACAGGTTGTAAATGGATTTTGAAAAAGAAACTAAAACCTGATGGATTTGTTGATAAGTACAAGGCACGCCTTGTAGCCAAAGGTTTTAGACAAAGAGAAAATATAGATTTCATCGACACTTTTTCACCAGTCACTAGAATAAAATCCATTAGCGTGCTCATATCACTTGTGGCTATTCATAACCTGGTGATACACCAGATGGATGTCAAAACAATTTTTTTAAGTGGTGACTTGGAAGAAGAAATCTATATGGAACAACCTGAAGATTTTGTAATACATGGACAAGAAGACAAGGTCTGTAAGTTAGATAAGTCTCTATATGGTCTTAAACAACCTCCTAAGAAATGACATGAAAAGTTTGATAAGTTGATTATATCGAATGAGTTTAAGTGAATGAAAGTGACAAATGTATTTACCACAAATTTGAAAATGGCATTTGCACTATCATATGTCTTTAAGTAGATGACTTACTCATATTTGGTTCAAACATTCATGCCGTTAATAATGTGAAATCATCGTTGTGTAACAACTTTGATATGAAAGACCTCGGAGAAACAAATGTAATCCTTGAAATCAAGATTACTAGGTCAGAAAATGGAATGTCTTTGGATTAGTCTCACTATGTTGAAACAATCCTAAAGAAAATATAAATGTTTTGACTGTAAACCTGCTTGCACACTACATGATATAAGTGTTAAACTTTTCAAGAACATTAGTGAAGGTGTTAGACAAACTGAATATGCGAGCATCATTGGCAGCCTTAAGTATGCCACTGATTGTACTAGACCCGACATTGTCTATGTCGTGGGATTGTTGTGCAAGTTTACTAGTAGACCTAGTATGGAGCATTGGCACGCTATCGAAAGAGTAATGAGATACCTAAAAAGGACCATGAGTCTCGGATTACATTATCGAAGATTTCCTGCCGTCATTGAACGATACAGTGTTATTGATTGGAACATCTTATCAGATGACTCCAAAGCAACCAATTGCTATATTTTAGTATAGCTAGTGGTGTTGTATCTTGGAAATCGAAGAACAGACGATATTGGCTCAGTCAACTATCGAGTCTGAAATGATAGCACTAGTTACTACTAGTGAAGAAGCAAGCTGGTTGAGATGTTTGCTAGTTGAGATCCTTTATGGGAAAAATCTATGACAGATGTGTTGATCCACTGCGATAGTACCGCGGCTATTGCGAAGATTGAGAATCGTTATTACAACGATAAGAGACGACAAATTCGTCGTAAGCACAACACTGTTAGAGAGTTACTTTCTAAAGGAGTTGTTATAGTGGATCATGAACGCACTGATGATAATTTAGCAGATCCTTTGACGAAAGGATTAGCTATAGAGAAGGTCATAAATACATCCAAAAGGATGTGACTAATGCCTATAGAGTCACTCATGATGGTAACCCGACCTAAAAGACTGGAGATCCCAAGAATTAGGTTCAATGGGTAATAACAAGTTGTGAAGTGATATGACATGAACATGCTATTATAAATCAGAGAAGCATGATTCCTGAAGCGATAATAGGATGAGGTAATAGAAACTCTTAATGAGATCTATACTCTATGTGGAGGGAGTACCTAGCTACAGGAGTACTCTTGATAGACTCACCTATGTGAATGTGGAAGTGAGGCC
This sequence comes from Cicer chorassanicum, assembly GCA_037974735.1. Taxonomy (NCBI): domain Eukaryota; kingdom Viridiplantae; phylum Streptophyta; class Magnoliopsida; order Fabales; family Fabaceae; genus Cicer; species Cicer chorassanicum. The sequence goes on along the minus strand of JBBPBP010009778.1, from coordinate 6,950,453 downwards.
GCTTCCTATGGAATTTTGAGGCAGAATTCCTAGAGCGTTCACTATACTGGGATACTCGTGCAGGGCCATTAATGCATGGGCTTTTGAGAATACACCCTATGAAAAGGTTGTGTGTGGGTTTGATGTCAGAGATAGAGTTCAAGACTACAAGTCACTCTTGTTGAATCTGAATCTTACTTACTATGCAAAGGTTCAAGTTAAGAGACACCTTTGTTTATGCACGATCTTATAGAAGCGTTTGACGCTATTTCAAAAACACTTTTTTAAATTCAAGTGGGGGATTGTTGGAACATAATATGTTATTATGTGAATTGAAAAAAATAAATAAATAATATTTTGTTGAAGTCCCACATTGGAAAGAATTGGTTTTTGTAAATTCAAGTGGAATGAAACATGTTTTTAAAATTCAAGTCCCACATTGGAAAGAAATTTTTTTTGAACTCCCACATTGGAAAACTCTCCTATTTTGAGAATGCTAAAGTCCCACATTGCTTAGGAATCATATGTGAGCTTGCTTCCATCACTATATAATGAGTATCAATCTATTTAGAAAAGCACACCAAGGTTGGATGCTTTTTCCAACTTTCTCTTTTCTCCCTCTTTTATTCTGCTCGCCAATTTTCGAGCCACTTCTCCCCTTTCTTTCTGTCCCTTCGGTTTTTTTTAGCGGTTATTATGTCGTAGTCCCTTCGGTTTTTATGAGCGGTTATTATGCCGCAGTCCCTTTGGTTTTTATGAGCGGTTATTATGCCGCAGTCCCTTCGGTTTTTAGAGCGGTTATTATGCCGCAGTCCTTTCGGTTTTTTAGAGCGGTTGTTATGCCGCAGTCCCTTCGGTTTTTTAGAGTGGTTGTTATGCCGCAGTCCCTTCGGTTTTTAGAGCGGTTGTTATGCCGTAGTCCCTTCATTTTTAGAGCGGTTTTTGAGTCGTAGTTCTTTTGATTTAGAATGGTCATAGTACCATATTGCGAATGACTTTATCGTCATATTGAGAGTGGCTTTAACTGCCATATTGAGGGTGTAATTCTAGAACGGTTTTCTATAGTGCAGTGGAACTCCGATACAGTGAATCTGGGCTGTTTTATCCTGGGGACTTCGTGGTTGATAGTCTGCCTTGCACAATTTGGGCAGTGCCGCGAAACGTCTTAAAGAGAGCGACCTAGTCCGCGACTCAACCCAGTAATATCTTCGGTGGCATAAATTGTGATTTTAAAGAGTTTTTCGAAACTCAAAAATAACAACAACAAATAATCGTTTAATACAATATATTATACTAATAAAAAGTAAATAAATATTAAATTTATATATACAATTAAATTTGATTTCTAAAAATAAATCTAATATCTGATCTAATCCGAGTAGTTTTTACCAAAGAATATACAAATACATCCAATATTCTAAATTCTAAATTAATTTGTAGTATTTTTTAGATTAGTTAATGTATCATGGTAATAGTTATTTGCTCAAATCTACAGTGGTCATCATTTATTGTCGGATTGGTGTACAAACCCAAGGGAATATATTATAAGAGTTTCTAAAGTGTACATATTGTATTGCTTAATACACACTTCATCCCACAACATAAGTTATTCTAACAAAAACAAAATTATTTTAATTTTAACAAAAACATAAGTTATTCTAACATTAACGAAGTGTAATTAATCATAATGATGAATTAAAATATTTGCACGAAATTTCGAACTCGAACAGAAAATCCAACCATACATACCAACATGAATTGTGGAAATATAAAGCAAGATATTTAGGCAAGTTGCGTTCCAAATTTCAATAATTGAATACTACCTTATTGTTTTTCTTTCTCTTTTTGTTTTCTAATCAAGCAGAGAGCAGCTTTGCACAAGGGTGGGGTGTATTTAATTATTCTTTTCTCTGTGTTTCATGTCATGGTTTACACTATGTTTTGCAACATTTATCGTCACCAACCAGTGCATTATAATTCAATGGGGGCCCATTTTTTGGGGACATGCAAGATGTGGGATCGTCAGGGATCAATGAAGTGGGGTCACTTAATTCTGTATTTTGGGCCATGGCCCACTAACTTTACAGCCTAATTGGATATATGCTTCTGAATTCTAGTATCTCCAATTTAATATAACCCCCTAGCATGTACCATGTTTTATCACGAAAAATGTCAACATACGTTCGAATCATCATTAATATCACCGATTTGGAACCCAAATAATATTGATGCTTTTCAATTGAGGTACTATTTTTCCGAACTCAGATTCCATGTTATAAGAAATTCATACAATTGCACACGGTTTTTAATCTCGGTCGTTAAGCTGAGATCGAACCGTAGATCAAAAACGGTGTCTTTTAATTAAACTAATTCTAACTATTGATTTAAAATTGAATGGTTGAGATTGGTTACAGCGTCCTTCTATAAGTGCAGGAAATACAATTCTCTATATATTTCTTAATAATTTGACAAATTTTTAGATTTTTTTTTTAATGTCATAAATCATTTAGAATTGTAGTCTTAGATGGTACAAATTTTATGTTGACATAAGTTTTTTTTTTATCAATGACGTAAATTTATTTTTAGGTGACAAGATTTATGTTTTTCTAATTATATAGATTTGAATTGATGAACGGATGATGAAATTTAAGATTAAAATATTCAATCAGTGCTATCAGCATGAACGAGAATACTTTTGAAGACAAATATTGTGTTCCCCAATTGTCATATGTTCAAATCTTTGGTTACATTTTGGCCATAACCCCCATGTGATATACATTCTGTAAAGCATTTTTTATGTGCTCAAAAGGATAACAAAATGTTAGTGATGTTATTTGTTATGAAATGACATCGTGCGTTTTAATATGATATCATTTTCTAATATATATAATCAATCAGGATGCTATGGTTAAGAAAACAGAATATCTTCAAGAAAAAAAAAAAGAATAAAATGGAACGAATGTTTGAGAATTCGAGATATGACACTCAATTATAGGGTGAGAAATACATATTGAGATCATATCTCATGCATTGTAGGGATTTTTAATATGATCATATGATTTAGATTTGATTTAACTCAATTTTATAAATCTGATATAAAGAGAGGTTCTCACTTATAAATATTTTTTTAACTCTTAATTAATACATCTTTTATATGTTGCCTTTAAAATGTTGCTAGTTGATGACCTAATTATGAATAGACTCTTATATCATCTTAAAAATTAGTTTGAATCCTAACTCAATTTTATAAAATCAACTAGAATAAGAAAAAATATCTCCTGCTTATAAAAAAAATTTCAAACTAAAATTTCAAACTATATTTCATTTTACGTAAGACTCTTATATAATTACATTAATTTAAATAAATAGTGTGACTTTTACTCTTTTTTATTTAGAGATGAAAATGAAAGACGTAAATATATAAATTAATGTGTCTATAATTTTATCTATACATTTTATCAATCTAATTTAAAGAATAATTTCAATTTTTGTTTTTAATTTTGTCGATTATTCAACTTTTTCTAATGATTTATTGAACAATAGTAATTAGAGATAATTACCTTAAAATATACAATTGTCAGTTGAAAGTTGTTATTAATTAAGGTTTATGTTGGTGTTTGTTTAAGGGAGAATGGGAGATATTCCAATCTTAATAGTAGTGACATTTATATGCACATATATTCTTATACTAAAACACTATGCATACTATTTTACAAAATTTCAAATAAGACCATGAGTTTCATCATAATCTTTATAAATAGATCAAAATCAATATAGATTTACATGGATATATGTGTAACTATCACTCTCATTTTTAACACAAAGGTGCACAAAAAACCCTAGTAGTTAGAGAAGAAAGGCCTCCATTTTCCATAGAGTAAAGGGAGAAAAGGGGCACTTTATATGTGAATGATCAAATGTCTCTATCTAATGGTACCCCACATATCTTAGTCATGTTGTCCTCAACCACAGCACTAGATGCCTATTCCATCTCTCTATCATTGTTGGTCCTTTTCAGTACCCTCGGCTAAAGAAGCTATCATCATCAACACCCTCCCTCCCAACCCCACTCCCAACTATTGTAATCATTTCCATCTTACATGGACTTCATCAATAACCTACTATTCATCATATCATTAGTATAACTAAATAATTATAAATTTTCGGAGACAAAAATAAACGTAGGTAACTTTCATAATCGAGATTATATTGTTTGATTATAAACGTAGGTCTCATAATCGAGATTATATTGTTTATTATAGATTCTCCACTATAATTAATTTTATATGAGATATATTGTTTGATTATAAATGTAGGTAACTTTCATAATCGAGATTATAATTTTTGTCTGTTTAATCTATCGAAAAAGATTAGTCTCTACTGCTAGACTCAACTTTGAAGACTAATCATTGTCGCAGTGTGTGGCTGCTTCTAACTAATAATTTTTTTATACTTCCAAATAATAAATTTGAGAACACCAAATCGACACCCGAATATTTCAAAATTGACCTTACTATTGCGGGGCCAAGAGATTTTGTTAAACTATTAATTAATTTTTTTTAATATATAGTCAATGATTTTTCAATTATCATTAATTAATGAGATGCTACACTACATATAAAACTTGTTGCTGCTTTTCTTGTTTCCAAACCTCAAACCTAGATACACATATGCTCCCCTAAAGATATATGTTTTAGGAGAAGGCAATTAATTAAGGAAAAGTTGTATAATGCATGACACAAGACACAATATTAAATTTTGACAACTCAATTATTTGAAACAATACTGGGTGGCAGCATATGTTTCATAGTGATGGAACAAGTAAACGTGTTTTAATTAAAAGGTTAAAAATTACAGCCTAGAAGTGGGCCTGACCTACTTATAATTATCCAACTAGTTCTGTCCTAGTTGTCCAACAAATGGGACAATGATGGGTCACATAAATACTTACAAAACATTACGTAGTGTGTGTATAGTAATAGTGCTTTCTAAGAAGGTAACAAATTAATTATGTAGAGGAAAAAATTGATTTTGATCAAAATTGAACATCTGTATCACATTAACTGCATATGATAAAAGACTTTTTATTATCATCTTCTAGATCTTTCAGTAGCTTGACCAATCCCTAGCTAGTGATTGCTACTTGTTATGTTCATGCAAGGCTTGATCAATCACTTTCTCGATGACTAACAAAATCATAAAGGGTTTTCATTTATCAAATTTTGTGGTTTGAATGAATGGCATAAATTGAAGGTGACAACTCTTATACTTGAAATTTTGTTAGATATTGTACAATCAATATTTAAATATTTAATTGATGATTCATGCATCACTTTTTAATATGTAATTCATTTTTAAATAAAATTAAATATTAGATTAGTTGTATCTTATAAATATCGGTAGCCAACTTTCTTTAATGCATCTCAAAGAATTTATCTACTTTGAATTGTAACTCTCCATATTGGACATATTGTACTATATGTACTTTTTGAGCGATCATGCAATGACCTAGCTAGTGCGAGAAATAATTTTATTATCACTTATTGTTATTAATTTCTTTTTTTCCTTTTATTTACATAATAAAACAGAGTGACTCTGTTTCTACAAGGTTAAAAAGTGTAAGAAACTGAAAAATGTGATAGTAACATATGGAGGTAGCTTTGTTTTGGTTCTTTTACTATCCTTTTTACCTTTGTGTAGTGGATGGCTATTATGGTGGGTAGGCAAAGCTTTTCTTGGCCAAGATTGTGACTTGTAATCCGATGCTTCACGTGATGATTTGGAGTTTTTCTCTATTGGAAAAACTACCAAGTCTTAGACTTTTTCATGTATTTGACCAACTTATTACCCCCACCCCACTACACTTAATTGGAATTGTGTGAATTTCTTCCCTTGTCTTCTTTCTTATTTGCATCATTTTAAAGGAAAAGGGAATGGATCGTTGAACATGGTTGTAATTTATTCCATATTTGTTTGTTTTGTTTTATTTTTTAAAATTATTATGTATTGAATTATAATGACCAAGGGCCGGCCCGAGGGGGAGGCGCCTAAAGCCCTTGCTTTAGGTCTCGAAATAATTTTTTTACTTTAATTTTTATACAGTATAGAGGTGCAATAATATATTATAAAATCTCTTTAACCATATGCAGAAACAAAAAAAAAAAACCTCTAACTTTTTTTTAATATTAAATCTATTTATGAGGATGAGGATACTATACCGTTGGAAAGAATCTTTTAATATTAAATTGATTCCTTTTCACTAAAAACCATCTTATATTAAAGGCATTGTTTTTTACAAAAAATGTCTCTTAAAATCTTTCGTCTGAAACTTTCCTGTCAACACGACAAAAAGTTTTTTCACTCTTGACCATACTTCCTTATTCCTTGCTTTGATATTATTTGTCATTTTGAATTTTCATTGTGTGAGTAGCTCTTGTCAATGGCCAAAATATATTAACGTATGTGTTTTAATTTATTCGTCTCTTTTTCATCTGTAATCTGTTAAGTATTAAGTAAATATTTATATTCTAAATTATTAGTCTTTTTATCAATTGTTGTAGAGATAAACATTTTCTATATATTTGGCTGGAGCAGAAACTAGAAGAAATTTTTATTTCAAATAGTATCTTACCGATCAAGTTCTATTGTTCTAATATTTAATTATACACCAATTGACATACTTAATTATATAAGAAGGTTAGATTCTTTTCCAAATGCATATATTGCTTATAGAATAATGTTAATAATTTCTGTAACTGTCGCTTCAGCAGAAAGAAGCTTTTCGAAACTTAATCCGATGTCGCCCACAGATCAAATACGATTTAAAATTAGTGCAGAAAGGGGTAATAACCCGAGTCGTTTCGCAAGGACTCCTGATATAATGATATTAACCGAGTTGAAATTCGAAATTGGGGGTTTGATAATGATTTGGTTTGGACAGATGAGCAAAACGATTAATCCACTTATTCGAGTTTCGAACCTATCACAGATTCTATCAATGAATTTTAATTAATTTCCAATTCGTGATTCTATTCTTATTTGACTACAGAATTGATCAAACAAGCGTACAATCAATCCTACGTTCGGTTTCGTTGACTGGATTAAGCATCACAATCATTAAAATATTACAATTAACGATTAAGCATCGCAGAATTATAATTCAATTAAATTATAGATTGAAACCGAATTCTGTCAAATAAACTTAATCGATTTTATTGAAATTCAGTTTAAGCAATCAGAAAATCAATATAATCAGATGAACGAAAATAGAATCATGAACTAAAAATCGACGGTATAACCTGAACCTCCAGGTGTGATGAAACTCTAAATTCGTGGATTAATCTGATGAAATTAGCCTTCCATTGAATAAAAAATTCGCGTATCAATTTTATTCTGTCCGAAAATATTGTCCACCCTAAAAAAAAAAGAAATCCCAAATATATAGTACTCGGGCTTTTGGGCTTTAAAACAAGGAACCCGCTATTTAAGTTATTACAAAGGTCCAGAATATGAAATCTGTAATTTAGACTCAGTAGAATTCGGAATTCAGATTTTTTTCAAACACAAAAGTTGTAGCTCTGATTTTTAGCTTTCCAACGACTGCTCGCATGCCTCAATCGGATATCCAGAGCTCAAGTTATGACCTACAAAGCGAGCAGGGGTTAAAATGCAAATAATAAAATTGTAATTCAATTTCAACCCAAAGTTTAGAAATAAGCTAAAAAATTATTCTAAGCTATAAAGTGATTTTAAAAATACTAAAACAAAAGGATAAAAACATGTGTCCGAGTTCTATGATCAAAACTCAAATTAATTAAATCTTATCTAAGATCAATGATGTCACAAGAAAGATTAAATGGATTAGCTTTATTATCGATTAAAAAAGAATTGTTAAACGAAATCGATTACAATAATTTGATAAATAATTTTGTATCAAAAAATACGAAATATCAATTTTAAATAAAATATTAATAATTTATTTATTAACTTTAAAAATGCATCGTCTGATAAATTCGCTTTAGGCCTCATGGGTTGGACCGACCCCGTGACCAGGGCCAACGGTTTAAGTGTGGGCTGCAGTCCCTCCCCTATACAAACTTGTTAGGATATTAATAGAGTTATATTATTTAAAGAAATTATAGTAATAATTTTATATAATCTTTATTAATAAATTTTTTTTGATATAATATATATATATCACATTGAATCTTTTTAGAAACAATAAGAACATCGGTAAATTTTGATTTTAATTTTTTCTCAATTTTAAATTTATTTCATACTTTTTTAAGTTGTTACTTCGAGTTAGTTTGTTACAAAAGTATATGATTTTATTAAACTTTAATAGTTTAGACGTAGATATTGAGTTAAAAGACTTTAAAATATTATAGAACTTTAAAATATCTAAAATGCTATAATAATAAATAACAGCTATCAAGAAAATTGAACTTGAAATAGATTTTATAATATAAGAAATGATTATTAGTACGAGAGTATAAGTAACGAAAAGACTAAATACCACTCGTGGTCCCTAAACTTAATTTCGGTTAACGATTTGGTCCTTTATCTTTTTTTTTTCGATTTGGTCCTTTATGTTTTTAAATAATTTCAGCGTTACCCTTTAAGTAGAATTCCTTTAAGAAAAAGTTAAAAAATCATTCATCTAGATCATTGCATATGTTCATCAAACCTATAGGAACGATTGTCACTGATTTAAAGTGATTTATATGGAGTATAAATACTCATAGCTTCAGTTTTAATGAATCAATCCTACTATTAAACTTAGAACAATCTTTGAATATTTTTCTGAAATATTTCAAAAACATAAAGGATAACTTTTTCTGAACATAGAGGAGGAATGTTTTTAACTTTTTCTTAACGAAATCCCACTTAAAGGGTAACGCTGAAATTATTTTAAAACATAAAGGACCAAATCGGAAAAAAA
>JBBPBP010009778.1:6879498-6921607 GCA_037974735.1 Cicer chorassanicum | reverse complement strand
TCTTACATGCTTTACCTTCATTTATTCCTCCAAATTTTTTTTAGGCTAAAACACGATTGCATTTTTGAAAAAAAAAATTCCCTGTTTTGTGTCTATATAAAATAAGAAAAATTATTGGTGTATATCTATACAGTTTGTGTGCACCTTAAGAGAGATAAAAATAGATAGACTGATTTTATAGATATAATATAAAGATATATAGAGTAAATAAGATGTTAAATGAGTATAGAAAAATAGAAAAAATAAAGATAAAAACGAAGTTTAGAGTTTGTAAGTGTAGAAGGAATTTTTTGAATAAAATATAACATTTCTAACATTTACCAATTAGCTTGCATATAAAACAAAATGATGTAAAAATATTTGTGTGCACAACTAAAAAATTAATCATTTCAAATAACTGAAATTTATTTAATGAATTTATCTCTTTTAATATATGTATTTCTATACATACTATTAAAGATTGAAGTCCCAACCAAATAGTTATGAGAAATAAGCATCATTCGCTTCTATTGTATACTATATTATATATATAGAGAGAGATAGTAGAAACATATCAAATGATACGACTTTGATAATTATAAATGTTTAAGATTAGAATAATAAGTTATGTGATTTTTTAAGTGGTGATGTGACATTTTCAATTTTAATCATCACCATCTATGTATAACTATATCGTTAAAATTTAGTCATCTCATATTAAAATTCATCTCACTTGTTACAACTAAAAGAAAGGGAAACTGCATGTCTAGGTGAGTTGCTCAAAAAATAGTTTAAAGCAAAACAGCAGCACCTATTTCTTATTCAATATACAATCACAAAATAAAACATGATTAATGTGAAACACAAGTCATTGAGGCAGAAGAATTGAATAATTCCCAGTGACTTGGCCAAACTCTATCAACACCAATAAAGAACCAACGACAAGCTAATCAGGCTTATACGCATGCAACAAAACCCATTAATTACCCTCTACTTATGGTGTGCATCGATAACAAATTAAGAGAATAAATGTGAAACTGTACTATTAGGTTAGCCTAGCCACCTAACCCTTTTCTCCTTCTTCTTGGCTCTTCAGATTTTTTGGCCTAAAATTATCTCTCTAATTCTTTTTTTCCTCCTTTTAATTAAATAAATATTTTTCACACATATATTTAGTTTTTTCCGTTTTTGTGTAGCGTTTGATTTTCTGTTTTATTGTGGTACTCGTTTGAATCAAGTGTAGAATCAAATTCAATCAATGATTTTTGCGTTTTCAACATTACAATTTCGTAGGAATGTCTATTTCAAACACTTCAATTATGTTTTATTTGTAGGCATTATGTCGGTTTATACTATTAACTTGGATGCAAGTTTGCTCGTAGATTTATCCTTTTTTATTTTAACAAAGTTGAATTGTATTGTTAATTTCTACCAATTTGAATGAAAGAATGTCGTTTCTTGTCAAAACGAAAATGTAAAACTGTACTGCTTTGATTTCTAAATAATTGTGAATGTGCTTTAGAATACTCTCTATCGCTTTTTATAAAATGTCATACTAACAAATGTCATGAAGGTTTTTAAAAGTAAAAAATTTGTATTGAAAACATCTAGATGTTTGACCTTTAAAAAAAAGAATGCACAAATTTTAAAATAAAATTTCTGGGTTATCTCACATAGCTTTTAGTGAACGCACGTCCAACGAGATTCCACTGAGTTTCCAAACATAGGCTAATATAATGATTTATGTGCTCTCATTTTTGCTTATAAGGCTAGTTAGCTGGAAGGGATATTATTTCTTATTTATCCTTTTTCATGCTATCCAAACATTATATCTATGTTCATTGATATGTATGACGAGGTAAAAGAAAAGGTTATTGAACATGAAATTCTCTTGAAGTTTCATACGTATAACGAGGTAAAAGCCAAGATTGTTGAACATGAAATTATCCTGAGGTTTGAGATTCAACATTTTCCATATGAAAAATGAAGTCCGGACATCCATGCATCAAATAAACATCTCGAGAGAGAAATATGAATAATAATATATTGATGATGGGATAAAAAAAGAAATAGAGATAAAATAAAATATTAAATATATATTGATGATGGGATAAAAAGAGAATTAGAGAAAATAAAATATTAAATGGATATAGAAGAATAAATAATAATGTACATATAGAAGAGCTCTTTTCAATATACAATACATAAAATTCAGTTTGGTACTACTAGCTAATTTATAATTTTAGTATGCCCAGACACGCATTCAACTTTACGTGATTAATAATTGAGACACGATAGAACAAAAAGAAAATTACAAGAATACTTACTACTTATAACTGTGACTCAATTACAGCAGTGAATGTGAATCCTCGTCAATGAAGAATACTATTATGCAATTCAAACGCGATATGAAGTTCGTAACGTAAACATAAATTATTTAACGCTAACAAATTCTCTGGGCAGGATTGTTGAAATTGAATTTGAAAAATAAATCAACAATAAAAATGTGTTCAAAATGTCTCAAAAAGAGTATATTGCTAACATTCCTCCTCCCTAGGTATTCGAATAAGGATGGCATGCTCTCTAAAACAGACAATACATGAGCCTACATCAGTGAGCTTCACATATTACCATGATTCACTAACATCAATCATTACAGTAATGAAAATAAAATTAAACATCAAAATCACGTCTGAAATTGGACTATATTGTCGGGTCAAAAATATAAATAATGCACACAAATGTGTACAACAAGAAAGTTAGTGGCGGGGTATAAACTTTGCTTAAACAGTTTTGGGAAGCAAATTATCAGTGGAAAGCTGCAACTTCGTCTTCGAAGTGTTTGAGTAAGTTCTCAATACTCATAACACTATGGTCTGCCTTATCCCTGACTCGTACACTCACCTGGAACAATGAAATAACTCTTAGCTTCCCATCCGCGGAGTAAAAAGACAACAATATTAAACTTGGATAATCAAATGGACACAAGCCCTAGTGTACAGTACTTTTCAGTGATGGAAATGTAAAATAAATAAATGGCTCCAAAAATCTTGGAATGCATGTCCATTAATATAATAGTCCAAGGCCTAATGTAGTTAACTTCTTCAAACAAATCAGAAACCACTACCACCTCTGAAGTTAATGAATTGGATAAAAAGCCTCTTAAGATTTATAGATAATAGGCTACTTCCCTGTTTGGAATTTGAGTCCAGCCTTACATCAAATCTAAGGTTTAAGTTTAGCCATACAATAACAGGTTCAGGCTCTTTCAACTAAATTTTAACAAGCCTGGACTGAGACAAACTTTAAGCAATCTAAAATCATTAGCCTAAGCTTCCCTTGGAAAGTATGTTAAGACTAAAGAATATTGCCTTCTTTCAATCTCAAACTCTTTCAGATTTTGAACTTAAATGATGGTATATGCATTGCACGTGACATCATTATATAATGTCGTATGCGATAAAATGTTATCAAAGAGCTGTTCACAAAATTCTTACACTTAAATACAACTATTTGTGCTCAGCTTATATACATATATGCAAGCAAACTCAGCTCAAAATTGTCATGGACTACAACCCTTAGGTCAAACAAATATGAAGACATGTTATTTTAGCAATGAAAGGGTGATGTTTGGAGGTTTTGGGAAAAAAAAACTAGCAGAGTTAAAATGAAACCAATTTATTTATCAGATAGTGGAAATAGGAAGAACCTGTCCTGTATTAGCTTCCTCTTCTCCAACAACCAAGATGTAGTTGTACTGTGCTAGCTGAGCTTCTCGTACCTACAGAATGACACAAATTGTTGTTAATATACAGCTAAGTTCTATTTGATACTAGCAGAAAACAATAATATACTAGCAGAACTGGGTTTCTCAATATTCAAACATAACAGTCAAATTTTCAATAAGCAGCAGATCAAAACTACAACACTATTTTTCCCTGAATGAATGGCATGAAGTGCTAAACAAAATTTATTGGTTCTAAAGATTTGTGATACCTTCTTTTGAATCTTCCTATCAGTTGTATCAGCATCTACGTGATACCCTGCTTGGTGAATCTGATCGCGTACCTAGAAAATTGCAGCACGATAATATGTTATCAAATTAATAAGCACCTAGCTTTTCACATCAAAATATAATATAAGTATCCCAACAAAATAGAATTAGAACAATGACAAAAGTTAGGTCATAGGACTATTCAAGGAAGATTGATCAAGATTCATGAGGGAGTAACCATAGAAAAAGTTTATATAAAAGAACAAACAAGAGTTACTCAAAATTGCATCAACTACACAAGAGTAAAAGATTACAATGTGACAAGCATGAAAAATTACATAGGATGCCACAAGATTACCACTCCAAGGAGATTAAAAGTGTTATCCAATGATAAGGAGTACACATCATCACACCCATTTAACTGTTACAACTTGGACAAACATACAACAAAACAAAGCTCAAGCTTTGTACCTTCAGTGCATAAGCTTGTGATTTCTCAGACACAGGGCACAGAATTGCTTGGCGAGGACTGAGCCAAAAGGGCCATTTTCCCTTGTAGTGCTCTAAAAGTATGGCAAACATGCGTTCAACAGATCCTAGAATGGCTCTGTGTATCATAACAGGTCTCTCAATTTTGGCTTCATCCTCAGCAGAGAATTCCAACATAAAACGATCAGGAAGCTGGAAGTCAAGCTGCAAACATCCAGTTTATCCATTATCAGTAAAAAAAAGTTAACAATTGAAAGGTGTAAATGCAGGTCAAGCGGAACAATGTAAACCTGTAGAGTTGCACACTGGAATTTCCTACTCAATGCATCGGATACACTAATATCTATCTTTGGTCCATAGAATGCTCCATCCCCTTCATTCAACTGCAGAGTTTTACTCAGAATATAAGTGCACAATTGAAGCTAACAACGTTGCACTCCACAGAAAATAATAAAAGAGATACCGAAATAAAAATTGGTGAGATAAGAAAATAAAAATGGTGTCAAGTAAACCTATAATTGAATTCTAAACACGATAAGCACACTCCACTGTTAGAAGTCCAAACTGAAAAAGTTCTAATCAGAATTACAATCACACATTCAAAGGAACACCTTATCTTATTGCTGACATTTAAGACATCTATAATACCTGCCATGGTTTGCCAAACTCATCCAAAGCTTCTTTGAGAGAACTTTCAGCCTTCTCCCATGTTTCGATGTCTCCAAGGTATTTCTCTGGCCTCTGCTCAAGTATTTAACATAAGCAAGGGAAAATAAATAACCAAGTCAATAAATAAATTATAGAAATTTCTACTAGCAATACGTATTTATGTATCATGAATTAAAAGAAAAGAAAATAACGAGCGGAAGCTACCAAGATTAGACAATGATCTATATTCCCAAAACTATTCAATACCCCCCTCCTCCCCTAAATATAATAGACATCTCTTATTTCTCTCAAGGTAAAGAGCCGGTGGAAGAATAAGGCAGCCTTTCAGTTGCTGGCAGACGTGGGCGTGAGAAGGTCTTGCGTGATGCTCTCTCTTCTTCAAAAAGACGGGCGAGAGAGAAGATAGAATGAGGTTTAGTTCTGGCGGTTTTTTTCATTTAGACAGCATTTGCAATTTGCAATTGATGACAGCATTTGCAATTTCATTGTGATCTTCAGCCATCTGATCACATGAGCATCACAGCAAGAGAGCAAGGGTTTTTGGATTGCAGGATCGTGCAATCCCACGGTATACTTGTAATCTTACCAACATTGTTCCCAATCTTGACTTTGACAGTCAGACAATAATCTTGGGATTTGCACCTGCTTCCATTTCCGGAATTTACTTCTAAAGTCTTAATGTTAATAACGTTCAATCCCAAATAAGCCCCAAACTCCCTTGCTATAAAGTTGTTACTTGACTCATCAACCAAAAGCAAAATACTAAATGTGGTAGTCATCTAGTAACCCTTTAAATTTAATGGTCCTCGGTTGTTGTGAGATTAACCTTGTGTGCATACACTTTCAATAAAAGAATCAATTGATAGCAATAACTATCGCCAAATATGTAAGTTTGTGTTATTTATCAAAAGAGCAGAAAAAAAACAAGAGCCAAAAGCCCCCAAGCGTGAAAGATATCATCTATCCACGAAACTATTTGATTACCACTTTCCTAGATCACAGGCATCTCTTATTTCTCTTATTTCTCTATTTCTACCCTTTCCTCATGCTTATATCCCGTCTAAGGTAATATTAAGGTCCTTGAAAGAGAAATTCGGGCATACATTGGCCAAAACCTTTTTTCCTAGCTGAAAGCCCAAGATAAGGAAAGAAAAATTTATTTCCTTCTCGATATGGGGAATCAATGGGTATTGAGAATAATAAAGAACAAAACATACCGTTGAAAGTTTCAGTTCATATGTGAAACCAAATATTTGATAGACATAATTGATGAAGTTCAAGGCTTTTCTGACTTCATCCTTTATCTGTAACATGAATTGAAACAATAATTTCAGCAATAGCTCAATATATATTTCCGAGTTATGTAGCATCATTTTTCATTCAACACACCTGAGACTCCCTGCAGAAAATATGTGCATCATCCTATCCAAAACACAAAGCAAAGGATATTAATAATACAGAACTTCTAATAGTAAAGAAAATATAAATTAAAGACAAGGTGAGTGAGCAAGTCACTGGCTTGCATAGTTACTCTTGCTGTAATTTGTACCATACTTTAGATAACTGACAAAAAGTTATCAAAGGAAAATTTGATAATTTGTCTACACAATAACTCGCATTCACAACACAAATACAACCCAGGTGTTAGATGAGCAAACCATTGTACTGTACATGTATATGTGTAATTTTCAACACCACAGTCCATAATTCCCAGTTTGTATCAAAAACTAAACATTTCCAAGACACCTTCTAGCATTGTTTCTGCCCCTAAGATGTAACAAAAAATTATCAAGAATAAAAAATGTTGTGTCTGTGTCTGTGTGCAAGCCCACAAAACTGAAAAAATTCAGTGTACCTTCAATTAAATATGAAGGTGATCCCTAGTTGAATAAACAAAAACAACAAATTAACATTATTTAAAAATGTGGTGGGGATTAAGGTGAAACAACTCCTAGGCGATTTACATGTGAAGCATCAGTATCAATATTCACCATTGGATAAATTAATAATTTAAGCAACGATTTGATTTGATTCCCGGTAATCTCTGCTGCCAAAATTTGATTTATTGAAATTGAATCCTCTTCAAATGTGAAGGGTATATGTTATTATCATGCACTTCAAAAAAAATTCAACCACATATGAGTGAGGAGCTACAAAAATCAGAGGACGGGGTCAAAATTGCTCACAAAAATCAGAGGGCGGGGTACAAAATCGCACAATTCAGAAACTTAAGGGGTTAAAAATGCATTTAAGCCTATATATAATAACCAACACCTTCTATTCAAGGTCATTTTACGGATGTATTGGTGAACATCCATTGGGGTATTCCACATTTCAAATTAGAATCCAACTGGAAATATAACCAAGATAATACAAAGAAAACAGATCCAGATCTCCTTCCACGGTTCAACCAAAAATTTCATTTTATTATATATAGTAGGAAGTAAGGTTTACCTGCTGAAATCTCCTAACACGTGTTAATCCACTCAGGGCACCACTGGCCTCATTCCGATGCAAGACCCCAAAATCAGCAAAACGAAGAGGAAGTTCTGCAAAACCATACAAATTATGTGAGATAATATTTCTATGATATGAAAATATCAGCTTCAACAAATCTCTTCAAACTGTACACTCCCTCACTTACAAAATGAAACTAAATTATCTCTACCTCTCATCACACTAAAGTTAAATATTTTAGTCCACTTCCGGTTCAATTTTCGGACATAGTTGATTGAGGAAAACACAGAAAAAGTACAGCATATAAATAAACAACCCTTGAGCTATGTGTGAATACGTAAGCAAGAGGATAGATGAAGCAATATAAAATCACACTAGACAGGTATTTCTCAATATAGAGAAATTCAATTAACTGTCAATCCTTTAACAAGAAGCTCAAAAAGGTTTATTATCCCGATTTCAACACCAAGTTCTGGACTAGCTCCAGTACGAATACAAAAAAAAAAATTATATTTAAAGACATATATCTATGCAAATGAAAATTACCTCTATAAGACCGAACCCTGTGTTTAAACATCAAGCAGTGTCCTGGGCAATTCATCGGTTTCAGTCCAAACTCTTGTTTGTCAATCTAAAAAACACAAAAAAAAAAAAAAAAGAATAATCATAATTTGGTTGCATAACTAAATTGCTTTCAAAATAAAAACCTATTTGGTAGATTTTGTAGATATCTTCTTAAAAATTTTGATCAAATTAAAAATGATTGACAAATAGATGTACAAGATTCCCAAGGTCAGAACAATTAAAAGATAGGGCAAAAAGAATCACAGTTAGAACTAAAGAACCACCTGAAATATTTTTGGCAAAAAGAATCACAGTTAGAACTAAAGAACCAGCTGAAATATTTTTGGCAAAAAGGCATATACGAATCCCAGACATATTTACAGTTACGCACACTAGCTGGTAGATTCAAAAGTGACAATCGAAATGCAAATTATTATTTAATTAAGAGAGAAGATTCTCATCAACAGAAGGAGTTGTGCTGGATTAAAGCATCAAAGATGCAACACACTAAGAGGAATAAACCCCCTATCCATAGCAACTAGCTCCTAATTCCCAAAATGACAAAAAAAAAAAAAGGTGATCATCTCTCTTTCCACAAACAAATCTGTAGAAGAAATTAGAGCAAGAGCAATAAAATACATGACCACATATATGACTATCTAGCAAGGTAAAAAGACACACTACATCAGTACATCCAACACTTACTCTTCTAGAACAACACAAGCAAAAAAAAAAAAAACTATACCTCTAAGACAAACATATCCTCTTTATAATTTGCCGCATGACCAGATGTCACCCACAGTTCCATGTTGAAGACATTCGGGGTTATAACCTGATGATTCCAAGCAAGTTGTACTAAGCACTTGGAAAAGAATACTTTTAGTCACACAAAAAAACATTGATGCTTAAACTTAACCTCTTGATAGCCCCTGTGTCTGTATTGATCTCGGATGAAGTTCATGAGTTTGTTGTAGATCCGAGCACCATGTGGAAGAAAAAACCAACTTCCCGGGCTAACATAAACAGGACAACCAAGAGACAGAAGTAAGGAAAGCTTACTAAATTCTGCAATCAGGCAAGAATGAACCACTATACCTCCATTCATGATGAAGAATAAGCTCCTGCTTCACTCCCAAAATTCTGTGATCATACTTTTTAGCCTCTTCAAGCCGATGCAAATATTCCTGAAATAAGGAGAGCGCAAAAAGAAACATAGTCAAATGACTGTAATTAAGGAGAGCGAAAAAAGAAACATAATCAAATCATTAGATCAACCATATGGCATGGCCACAATCCTACTACTTGATCACAAAGATGCATTAAATACAATAAAGACATTGTCCAATTTCACCCTGAATAATAACGGAGCCATCACATTACTTAATACATGTTAATGCCAATTTCTGAAAAGCAAACTTATCTTTGAGTATTAAGGAAGTGATTTGAAATATTAATATCAAACCAGGTCGTACCAGCATGACATTTTTATATATCTTATTCTATCTTATAACTATAAAAAATACGCAATAAGGTGATATATATTTCTGCAGGTACTAACAGTATTAAAAATACAAAGTTCAGACTATAATGAATATTGTAAAAACTGTATTTGAATATAATAGTATTTAATATGAAAATTAATAGTTTATTTTGTACTTACTTTGAAGCCATTAAAAAACTATTGGGCTTTTCTCTTTTTTTTCCTGAATAACTATTGGGCTTTTCTAGGGAAACCACATGAATACCAATTTATAACACCCTATAGATACACTATACAGGATAATAACATATTTGTGCACCATAAAATCTTACTGTAAAATAATTGCAAAGTGTTTTCGAGATTGACTGCTGCTCTGTGCTCACACATGCATGCAGAGCAGATTTGGAGATTGATACCATTTTAGATTTTCAAATAAAGCCTTGGAATGGTTCAAATACCCAAACCACGAGCAGTCCCCACAGTTTGGCCAGTTCACCAATGAATCTCCAGTGTTATGACTGGTTTTTAGACAGCCACTTAAGACTGGCTTGAATATCTAGAGGACCAGTCTATGGTCAAATTAATCTGCTCCAGTTTTAAAAAAAATTGACGAATTCTTAATACCTAAAAAATTGATTACATTGAGCAATAGATACTCAAATGGCCATCACATATGACCTGGCAAAGTAACTAGGAAAATGACATATATTACATCCAAAAGTTATATATTTAATATGTCATTATATACATAGTTATAAAGAAAATAGCCAAAATATAGCCCATGAAATTGGAATGTGATCACAGCATCACAAGAAAATGAACATGCCATATGCCTCTTAATCTTATCATAACGGCAGAAAAGGAAAACTATTATAATTTATACAAACAGCTACAACAATATGCAAGTTAGCGGGACAAGATAAGCATATTGAACGAGAAGGCAAAGCCAAGGCATATACAAAGTGAAACAAAATTACCCACCAAAAGAATAAAAGAGGAACCTAAAACAGAAGTCACTGATCATTGACAAAGGAAAAGAAAAGAAAATAGTAACCAGGTAAAGTTACTTTCAAATGAGCAGAGCACAAAGTACTTGACTAGTGAAGCTCGGCCTCCAACAAATACAAACAGAGCCAATGAATGAAACTGAAGGGAGTTTGAGCATAATTTATTTTACTTAGCATTGACTCAATGGAAAATGGATGCAGTAATCTTTTAAAAAGTATTGATGTATGATAGAACTTGCGCTAGGAATCTAAGATTTAATTCAACAACCAGAGTTACACAAAACTATTACAGCAAAAATTACACAGATAGAATAGAAGCACTATCCGTGCACTACATCAAAAATACAATGTTAAGCATGTAGCATAGCATAGAGGAGCTAGGGCGCGAACAAATGCAATCACGTTCAAATTGAAAAAAGTTTACTAGATAAATAACGTTTGAATTGAAATCACCTTTAAACTTTTCTGATCAGGATAAGATATGCCATAAACTCTTTGTAAACTTTCTCTATCTTTGTCGCCCCTCCAATATGCCGATGAGGCCTGGAATTGCAAAACCAAAGGGTTGGCATTGATATGAGTTTTTGGATAAATAAAACTCAATTAAAAATGGTTCCATAGGACAGGTCAAACACATACCTTCAAACATGCAATTGCTTTGACAAAGGATGTATTAGGAATATGTGGTCCTCGGCACAAATCAACGAGGGGGCCACATCTGTAAACTGTGATAGTCTTGTCAGCAGGCAAATCATTGATAATTTCGACCTGATAACCATAGCCATACAACAAAGGAATCCAATCATCATATCGTAAATTATAAGTGAAAGAAGTTAGGGAATATAGTTCATATCAATATGATTATTTGGTACAAAAAGATAAGAAAGCTAATGTCAGAAACAAAAGTGTGCACTTGCCTTAAACTTATTTTCAGAAAATAACTCAAGCGCCTGATCACGTGTCACTTCAATGCGCTCAAAGGGTTGTTTTTCCTGCAAACATAACCATTATCATCCATCACATTTATTTACCAACATAAAAATGTTTTATTTATAGTATGAATGAACAATAACATCCATGAAGCTTAAGTTCATAATGGAGGCATGCAAGTTGCTAGCTGAAAAAATAGAAACCGCAACTGGATCAAAATATTTAGATAAAGGGGGATAATGAAGTATCTTGCATTGTGCTTGGAATCTTCAAAATAAATAAATGATTTGATGATTTAGATTTGCTGTAGAAATCAAGTTTTACATTAGGAGCCCATTATAAATATGAGATATCATTGATTTGATTTTGGCTTAATAAATTAAAATATTTAGTAAGGTTGGAATTGTCTATCTATATCTATATCGATATTTCTGTACAATTTAATTTAAAATAAAATCAGTCACCATCAAATCCTACCAAATTTTAGATGAGTTGTCAAACAAGCAATGACATCCACGGTTCTTTAAAAATATATACAAGGTTTAGGTTCCTCAAGTGAGTTTGTCCGTAAAATAAGTGCATATCTACCCTTCACTTAATTTGAAGTGTATTGACATCCTTACCCACTAAAATGCAAGGGTTAATACCTTACTACCTGCTCGTTTGAAGACAAACTCACCTTAGAAGAACTATACACTTAAAATAAAATAATTTCCTGTTCTTTAACATTCCTAATCCTAACCCAGGATTTGACTTGTTTGATTAACAAATCAAATCATATCAAAAGTCAAAACCCATTTTACAAAATTCCAAAACCACTGTTGGTGAACACAGACTTCAAGATTAAGAAATATATGCAAAGACATTGAAATTTGAAAGACAACTTGATAGTTGATTCCACATCTGATCAACTATGAAGTTGCTGCATAATACTAACACTCAAGGATTCAATGACAAAGGGACATAAACACACACAAAAGTTGAAGTGTGGTTAATCACCGTAACCAGAAACAATCCCAATAGCAAAGCAGCAGCTAGCAGGATTAAATGTGAAATATAAACGAAATAAAATAAAATAAAACAAAACATTGGTGCTAGTTTCATCCATGTTTTTTCTAGTTACACCCAAATGTTATGTGACCTTAATTTACCAGGTACATGAATGTGAACTTAGCTCACATTCGGTTCACATAACCTATTTTGGTGTAACTAGAAAAAACATGGGTGAAATTAGTAAAAGTGAAATAAAATAACACATACAAATTACAATACAGGGAAAGTATGAGAAATAATACCGCAACAGCCTTCAATGCCCCAGCCTCAATTTGTTTAAAGTGATCATCATTCAATCCCAAGTCACCATAAAAAGCATCATAATAGAATCCCTAAACAACATCATACATTTCTCATTCAAAAATCCTCTCAACAAAACATCAACAAAAAAGTGAAAATTGCATGAAAAAAAACAACAAACAGGTTCACACCTCTCCTCTTGTAGTACAAGGCCCAATGCAAAGCTTGCATCCATACTCCATCTCAAGTGACTACACAAATAACCAAAAAAGTTAAATATAATAATTATAATCATCATCAACATGTTATAATCAAAATTGAAATGAAATTGAAGCAATAGAAAGTAGGAAACCATATAAATGTGAAAATTGAAGTGACCTGGCCAAGAATGTGAGCACTAGAATGCCAAAAAGTGTCACGTCCTTCATCATCATCAAACCTAAAGATCTGAAGTTGAGAATCTTCTTCAAGGGGACGAGTCATATCCCAAAGAACACCATTAACCTTAGCAATGAGAGCATTATTGGCCAAATTCTTTGAGATTTCACGAGCAACGTCCAAAGGAGTAGTTTGCCATTTCTTTCCTTCCTTCACGTTTCCATCAGGAAGCGTAACCTTAATCGGATCCGGAGATAGTGAAAGCCGCCGAATCTGCTGCTCCGCCTGAATCGATTCGAAGATACGGACGCGCTTAGGGATTGTGGCGGCTAGATAGGATTCATCCTTTGCATGAACAACCATGGCGGAAGAGGCTGTGGATGAATATGAATAGTAACGGGCGGCGGCGGCTGATGAAGATGAATAGAAACGCTTAGTGAAGTGTTGAAGGAGCGAAGGTTTACGGCACAAATAAATTAGAGAGCATAGCATAGCATATTGTGTCTGTGTTTTTGGGTTTTAGTTACTCAAAATGTTTATATTCCTCTCCACTCCCAATTTTATTTTTATTTTTCGTTTATTGTCTAAATTATTTTTTTCTTGTAATAATTTGTATTTATTTATATTTGAATGCATGTAAAAAACTATAAAAAAACGTGATCATAATAATAATAATAATAATAATAATAATAATAATAATAATAATCTTTTGTAATAATAACAAACATTTGTGATAATGTGTAAAAATTTGTCTATCAATTCCTTTTAGGGTTTGACTTGTAACTATTTCAAACCTAATCTTAATTTAGGTGTATAGTTTATATCAAATATGTATGTATTATAAACCTTTATAAGTATATTGAGTTGGTCTTTAAGTTATAAGTGTCTTCGTTTTGCAGATTAATGTAATATTTTTATCATATTTTTGATATATAGATATTTCGATTCACTAATTCAATTAATTGTTACCAAATAATAATACATGTTTTTTCTAATTTAATGGACATATACTATAACTAGAAATTAGTTTAAAGCACATAAAATTAGAAATTAATTTTACAGTGATATTTTAATGAAGTGTCATGTCCTTTTTGGATTTTTAAAATCATATTTTGATGGCTAAATATCATTCCTTAACTTTTTAAATAATTTCAGCGTTACCTCCGTTAAAAAAAGTTAAAAAATATCTTATCTAGATCATTATATATGTTTCAGCTTCAGTTTTAGCGAATCAATCATACTATCAAACTTAGAACAAACTTTGAATATTTTTCTGAAATATTTCCAAAACATAAAGATAACTTTTTGTGAAATATTTCCAAAACATAAAGGATAACTTTTTGTGAACGGAGCGATTTTTTTTAACTTTTTTTAAAGAAACTTCACTTTAAGGGTAAAGTTGAAATTATTTTAAAACATAAAGGACCAAATCGAAAAAAAAAAAAAAAAAATGGATTAAACGTTAACTGAAATTAAGTTAAGAAAAGGAAACCACGGGTGGTATTTAACCTATTGTGATTTTGAAAGCTAGTCATATATTCTACCTATATCAAATTATGAGTAAATACACCAGCTTTACTTTTGAAAAACTCTACTAAATAATTTGAAAAATGTCAAAATAAAATACTCGTACAATTTAAAATAATAATAACTTTATATAAAGCTTTCTCATTCTATCCATGTATACTTTGAATCCAACTTGAAGTTTATTTTGATTAAAATAACTATATAAATTCAAAAGTCCAATGAATAGCATACGCACGGATGTGGAGTTTGAGAATCAACTTTGACTTTGAATAAACATGTCAACTCAATACTAAAAATCAGCTCACTGAGATTTTTGTGCATCATGCAAAAAAAACCAATGTACTTTATTTGCTTGAACTTCAAAAATAAAGAGAAAGATCACTGTGTAGTGCTCATGGAGGTGTTTGTGTGTGAAGATGCAGCAAATCCATCCACACATTTGCGAATATTTGAGTTAGCGTTCCTAAATTTTTTCTTGCCTTTCTTTGTAATACTCATATCATCGTAAGATTTAAGCATGTACATTAAAGGGGACAAAATATGAGATTTAATAAATAAAAAACGCACACTCTTTCACATTAATCATTGAGACATCCGTTTTAATTCCTGAAGATTGTGAAACGATTGCACAATAGGAGAATTGATAATGTCATTATGAGAATATTCGTTTTGGAGTAATTCATGCGGGATTTCCTTAATAAGAAAACCTCTAATAAATATTAAAGTGTATGTATTCCTCCAAATTTTAGACTCTTATGTATAGTTGAATGCAAATACTTTATAAATTTTAGATTAAATACCACATGTGGTACCTTAACTTAATTTCAGTTAATCATTTAGTCATTTATTTATTTTTTCCCGATTTGGTCATTTATGTTTTTAAATAATTTCAGCGTTACCCTTTAAATGGGTTTCGTTAAGAAAAAGTTAAAAAAATTCCTCCTCCATATTCAGAAAAAGTTATCTTTGTGTTTTGAAAATATTTCAGAAAAATATTCAAAATTTATTCTAAGTTTGATAGTATGAATGATTCGTTAAAACTAAAGTTATGGGTATACTCCATAAAAATCGCTTCAGATAAGTGGCAATCGTTCCTAGAGGTTTGATGAACATATATAATGATGTAGATGAGAAATTTTCTAACTTTTTCTTAACGGAACTCCACTTAAAGAGTAACGTTGAAATTATTTAAAAACATAAAGAACCAAATCAGAAATAAATAAATAAATAAATAAATAAAATAAAGGATCAAATCGTTAACCGAAATTAAGTTAAGGGACCACGGGTGGTATTTAGCCTAAATTATCGAATATATATTATACCATAAATTTCCTTTGATTATTGTAGTGCATTAGAGAAAGAAAAAAAATGATCTAGAAAAAAACTTTACATAATTTTGACACATATAATTATGAATTTTACATTTTGTTTTTTCCTTCAAATTATCTTTATTTATATATAAAAAAATCGTGTTACTTGCTAAAGAAAAACAACTCTTTGTGAATTTTATAAGGAAAATGCTAAAATGTCTGAAGACTTTTTCATTCACTTTTCACGAATGTATTGGTGTATGTTATTTACTTTAATTTCTCATCTCGCATCTCCAACGAAAGCAAAATAAGTTCGTCTACCAGCATAGAGTTACGTAAAGTTGAGTTTTTGGGAGTTCACTATTGGAGTTGTGCGTGGAGCTACGTAAAGTTGAGTTTTTGGGAGCTCACTATTAGAGTTGTGGGTGTTCTCTTAGGAAGGAACAATACTTTCATAATTTAATAATAACAAATTTATAACTGTTACTTTTTTTATTAATTTATTAATAATAATAAATTTATGATCGTTACCTTTTTTTATTAATTGGTGACGTTAACTTCTTTTTAATTTATTAATAATAATAATTTTATGACTGTTACCTTTTTTTATTAATAGGAACAATTTGTTTTTGTTACTCTTACTTTTTCTTTCACAATTTTTGTTACAAAAGTTTCTTTAAACTTTTATTAACAATACTTTTTTACTTATTTTTCCATCATATTGTTTCAAACAAAAATTATTTGTGGCAAATGGATCCAAATCAATATAATCTTCAACGATCTTGGTTGCATTTAATGCAAAATTATCATCATCCTGATATAAAAATTTAAATTTATTATTTACTTTTATGATTTTTAATTATATATGTCATGTATTTAACATTTAATTTTTATTATTGTTATAAATATTTAAGTTCAATTTTATTTTAAATTAAAATTAAAATAATGTATAATAATATTAATTAAAATATTTAAATTAACTTTTTAAGTTGTAATAAAATTAAATATTATTAAAATATTAATGTATAAATTAAAATTGTGGGACCAATTATAATTTTGTTAAACCCTAAAAAAATGAATGAATTGCATGATATAGTATGGTGGACTGTTTAATGAACACATAGTTATAAATAATGTTATTATTATTTTTGGTACAACATATTCTTCTCTTTTTGGGAAAAAATGATATTTTTCTTGTAAGTACATTTTACTTAAGATTTAATTACACTTTTTTTCTGAGTAAATATAAAAATTAGTATATTTTTAAATTCTAATTCAACTGACAAATGTCGATATTGTTAGATTTGACGTCTTGTATGAGTTCGAACTTGGGACCTCACAGTTGTGTGAGTTAATTGTGGTGGAATTATAAAATATATATATATATATATATATATATATATATATATATATATATATATATTAAATTGGTCCCGACATTGTAAGTGTCGGTCAAATTAATCTCTCATTTTTGTAAATTGGCAAATAAATACATGCATGACATTGTAAAATATCAATCAAAATAGTTCTTGTGTAAACTTTTGTTGTTACATATTTGGATGTAACATTGTAATTGAATATATATGACTTATCTGCGTTGATCTCACATCAATATCATCTCCCTGAGGAGAATTTTGTTGATGAAATTTAGTCATCTCAAAGATAAATTTGTGAGTAATTGTAATTGTGCATCGATTAATTATGGACAAATTAACCGATGAAATATTCAAATTTCATAGGAAAATTAATCCGCGTTGTTATGAGATTGTATGAGATCAATGTGTTATGAAATTTGAATATTTCAGGGTCAAATTTTCAATCAACATGCCACATTATAATCTCTAACAATAAAAGTTTAGATATGAAATGTTTTGATTACTATTTTCCACTTTCAGTGATGTATTCGTCAATTTACAAAATTCGGAAATTAATTTAACTCACGCTTACAAAAGAGCCGATTTGTCTATTTATTCTTTTTCATTTCTATAAAAAAAAATTAATTTATATACATTGTTTGTAAAAATATTTTTTACATCGTCAATCAATTGTAGTAGTTATCTGTTAGATCAATAAATACTTTTAACTCTAATATTAATACTTTTAAAGTCCGACATTTGATGATAGTGTAATTTTTTGTTGATAGTGTAATTTTTTTATAATGATGGTGTATCAAAAATAAACTCTTATATAAAATAGGAAAATGATACGAGAAAATGGGACATGCACCGTTAATGGTCATCTCCACTTATAGTGATTTAAATTATATTGATTTGATAAAAGCAAGAGAAAACAAGTATCTCGTATTGAATTTATATCAATCTGGTCACCGTCTTATCCATAAAGACGAAAAAGGTTATAAACTATTGCTTATAAAGAGTATTGTTGATCGTCATAGAGTTTTTGATAATTTTTAAATATTGATCTATGTTAGACCACTTATGAAGGTGGTGCACCCTAGGAGCAAAAGAATAAATAAAACAAATAAAAAACTTTTATCACCATAAGGAGAGAAACTTATCACAAGAGAGGGAGAAAAAAAATACGACTTGGCTTCTCCAACGCTTTGGGTAATAAGGATTTAACTCTATATATTTTGAGTTTTTGATTCTAACATTCCCTTTAAAGCTAAAGTTTTCCGCTCAGTACAACGAGTGGATGGAATGTAGAGAAAACGAAATCAACAAGGTTGTAGCCGTATACAACATGATTGGAGGTGATTGTGGGAAAGACATGTGCTTGTCGAGAAATTCCGATATCCAAAAGTGATTTATGGTGGTTTTCAGGAATTTGTCTCGTTAGTGAAGGTGCAACATATTGAATCACAATTGGACGCGGAGAGAAACACACCAATGAATAGATAAGCATTGGATAAAGCATAGTGAATATGCACAACATGAAGGAAGCATAACAGAATTGTCAACTAGTTTAGAGTGAATGAGACTCAAGAAATTATGAACGTGTCGAAAGGATGACACATCGAGAATTTGAAGACACGACGAAAGGATGGCAAAATAATGGAGAATTGGTTGGAAAAAATTTCACCGAAATTTTTTCCGACGAGTAGTAGCACATGGCTACTTCGATGACAGTATCGTTTATGGTTGTTAGCTTATTGTTGTTACTTGCACTCAAAGAAATTAGTAAAAAATAAACAACAGAATAATGAAAATACTATGTTTATTTCATTTTTTGCCAAGCCTATTTATACATGAATCATTCTTAATCAATTAGCACATATGCTAACTGAATTCTAACCAACTAACTAACTGATTGGTTAGTTAGTTAGTTACAACACCCAATTTTACATTACTTGAATTACAAGTGACCTAATATTTTCCATTAAGTCAAGTATCTAAGTGATACTACACCTAGCATATGCCTTAGTTCCTCAAATATGTTTGTCCTCAATGCCATAGTTATGATATTATTAAATTGCACTTTAGTTTGGCAATATATATGCTTGAGCTTGTTTCTTCCAACTTGAACTCTTAAGAAATTGAACATTGTCTCTATATTTTTGCTTCTTCCATGAGACACATGATTTTTTACTAGATTGATGGTTGAGATGTTGTCAATCATCAACGAAACTGGTCTGCATATCTCAATCTTCAATTCATTAATCAAGGATTTGAGACACAAGGCTTGGCATGTTGCATAGCTGCCAGCAATGTATTCTACCTCACAAGATGACAGGGCTATGACTGATTGTTACTTTAAGCTCCATGTAATTGAAGATTTCATGAACTTGAAGACATAACTTGATGTGCTTCTTCTATCACTTTTGTCTCCACACCAATTAAAATCTGAATATCCAATCAGGTCTTCATCTCCCTGCTTCATGTTTTTGGCAAACAGAATTCCATGCTCTAGAGTCCCTTGAACATATCTCATGATCCTCTTGGTTGCAATCAAGTGAGTAGGCTTGGGATTTTCCACAAACCTGCTAATAACACCAACACTATAGCATAGGTCGGGCCTCGTGTTGCATAAGTATCTTAGAGATCCAACAATCTGCTTGAATAAGGTGGTGTCAACCAGTTTTTCTTCAGCTCCTTTTTCTAACTTGGCATTGACGTCAATTGGAGTGACAACAGAATTGCAGACAACCATGTTGTATCTTCGCAAGATTTCCCCAACATATTTCTTTTGATGCATTACCAGCCCTTCCTTTGTTTCAGTAATACTGATACCCAAGAAGTAAGTCAACTTTTCTAAGTCTAACATTTCAAACTTATTTTGAAGGTGCAAACACGAGAAGAGGGGGCTGAATTGTGTTTGATATAGTTCATAACTTTTTACTAATTTGATGAAGGTTGGTTGGTAGTGGGACTGTGTGAGGCAGTACTTATCCCCCAGGTACCTGGCTCGAATCTCACAGAAGGCAAAAACTCATTATTTCTACTGGGTGGATAGGGGGGACGAGAAGGTCGTGAGGTAGCATCGCTCTCGTTATTTCCACTTGGTGGATAGGGAGGACGAGAAGGTCGTGAGATAGCATCGCCGGTAACGGTAATGGCCGGGGTGTTACAAGTCTCACCCCAAAACTTGTGTGACAACTCATGTCAATCCATTATGTTGAGGTGTATATGGGACAATCACTTTATGTTCAATCCCATTTTTCACACAGAATTCTCAAACTCATGTGAGATATATTCACCATCTCCATCTGCCATTAACACCTTGACAAATCTTCCACACTATATTTCTACCTTTACTTTGAAATTTTTAAAAATTTCAAGTGCTTCTTCTTTTGGTTTTTTTCCAAGTATATTCATAATATTCTACTAAATTCATAAATAAATGTTATGAAATACTTATTACCTCCCAAGGAATGCACCTCAAATGGTCCACATATGTCACTATGAACCACTTCAAGATACTCATTTGCCCATGCTGACAATTATGACTTGAAGGAGTTTCTTGATTGTTTTCCTGTCATACACACATCACACACCTTCTCAGGAATATCAATCACAGGAATGTCATTCACCGTGTTCTATGTATCAAGATGTTGCAAGCTTCTAAATTTTAGATGGCCAAACCTTAAGTGTCACGACCAACTCTCATCCATTGAATTGACTGCCTTCAAGCACTAAATGTTGGCAGCCTGCATATTGATGAAAAATGTTTGATTCTTTGAAAGGGGAACCTTCACTATCATCTTCCTTTGTCCATCATTATTCATTATCACTTGAAATCCTTTTTGAATCAGTTGACCTATACTCAATAGATTACTCTTCATGCGTGGCACATATAACACATTCTCAATCACCACTGTTTTTCCATTCTTTTTTTTAATCACCATGTTTCCAACACCTTCAGCCTCCAATGTTCTTGTAGTATCTCGATTTTGTTCGACCAATTAAAAAAGTGAGAGTATGTGTAATAAACATTTTGCACTTTTATGATTAAGTTTAAAAAAGTGTCATTTTATAAATATGGTCCAATTTTCAGTCCATATTTATATCGGTTTCCATTACATTACATTTAGCACCAAAAATAAATTTAAAAAAAAACAAAAAGATATTTTCTTTTATGCTACACGCATTCCCTTGCCTTCGTGCTCTGCAAAGCAGGAAACGCCCATTCCCCTATTTATTTTTATTTTTATATTGTTTTTTAGCTTAAGGTTATTATTTTTACTACTTATACATTCAATGAGAAAAGATAACTACCTATTTCCCTAATTATACGAGATTGTTTAATTTTGCTACAAAATAATAAAAAGTCCATAACTCAACTTTATCTCACGGATACACAAATTCATCATTTGAGCCTATAAATTGAGAACAAAAGTCACCAGAAAAAAGAAAAAAAGTTGCTACAAAAGAAAATCATATGAGAGGAAACTAAAAATAGAGAAAAAGAATAAGGAAAGAAACTATAAGTAAGAATAGTCACTTTATATTTATTGATATTTATCTAGCTCCAAGGTATTTTTTTCATATACAATAATATGTATAATTTTGTCTTTTTAAACAACATTCATATTATTTTTTCTAAAAAAAAAATATAAATATACAAGATCAAATATCAAACTTTTTTTTTCTCTATTACTTTCTTCTTCCCTCTCTCTTCCTGTTCCTCACCGGCACAACCTCCATTCACCATCATCTTTGATCGACCATGCGCACCAACGTCGAACCCGACCATCGTTAGCCACTGCGAGCACCATAGAATTCACTAAATTGCCAACAATCTGATGCAGATCTACAATGAGTTCCGCCACTATCGCAATCTTTCATTATTTCTGCACCAAATCTTCACCTCACTTTACTCCAATATTTTTTTCTTTATTGTTTGTTACTTCTCTCTCTCGAACTCACTCTCCTCTCTTCTCCTCTTTTTTTTTTTTCCTTCTCCTCTACAATAGCCTTCCCCCCAACTGTATGGTGTGTGTTAGCGTGTGTTTCTCCATTTCAGATTTAGTCATTTTTTGTACTTTATGTATTTCTAAGCATTTTATTTTTACCTTAATTGGACCTAATCCATTTTTTTTATGTAGTTTACTTTTTAATAGATATTTAATCCTAAACTATTACTTAATTATTATTTATATCAAAATAAAATTAAATATTTAAGAATTAATTAGATGTATTTTTTTTGAGTTATTGGACACAAAATTGTGTCCATTTGATTGTTCTAAAATTTGTTTTCATAAACAAATTAATTAATAAAAATTATTTTTAAAAGGTTAACTAGATATAACTTCTTTTTAATATTTGAATTATTAAAACATAAGTTGTACAACTTGATAGTTCTAAAACTCGTTTTCATAAATAATTTGATATGAAATCAACTTTTAAAATTGATTTAATTAGATATGACATCTTTTTAATCTTCGAGTTGTTAAGACATAAGTTGTACAACTTGGTGGTTTTAAAACTCATTTTTTATAACTAAAAATAATAAAAATATTTTTAAACGAATTAACTAGATGAGACATCTTTTTAATCACTGAGACACGAGTTGTACAACTTAATAGTCTTCAAATTTGTATTTTAAAATAATTATTCAAATTAAATAAACTCATTTTCTTTCGTTATTTTTTTTTTTGTAAACAAACAAAAAAAACCCCCTTAAAAGAAAATCTGCATTTTCTATCCAAGAACTATGTAGTTTTGATTTCTTCATCGCACTTAAAGATACGTAGGAGCAAAATCGCACTCTTGTCAAGCCCAATAATAAATTTCTTTTTTTTTTCTTCTCTATTTTAAGCATCCTTTTATTTCAATATCACATGCATAAAAAAATAATTTATATTTGTATTTATTAATAAGAAGAAAGTAAATATTTTTTAAGTTAACATAAATTATGTACAATTAATTATAGGTAAACATTTTTTAGCGGATTTCCTAGGGTGCTGATGCATTCTCTGCGCACAATCGACTCCCGAACTCTAAACTTGGTTTCAAAGACCATATTTTTTTAAGAGTTTCTCAATGTTTTAACTTTTTTAAATAAACTTTGGTGACGACTCCATTGAATTCAAAAAACACTCGAAATTTTAGGCCGCAACAGTTGTATCATCAGCAAATCTGATCTTATTTTTCCTTGATTTGTTAATGTCCATCATTCTCTATGATTGGTGATATGATTGCAGCAACCAGTATCAAGAAACCAGAATTGGGATTGATAATATTATTCCTTTGTTTTAGCCATCTTCTTGTGCAACACAAGCCTCATCTTCACTTTTCTTCTTTTGTTTGCTCTTTCCAGACCATCATTCGTTAGCAAAGTGATCATATTTCTCACAATTATAGCATTGCACATTCTTCTTGTCAAAGTTCTTTGATTTGTCTTTGGGTTTAACATTTCCACCTCCCCCTTTTGATAAGGATTCAATTTTGTCATAACATTTCTTGAACTTATCTTTATTGTTCTTCTTCCACTTCCTTTTTTGATCACCTTTCTTGTTGATTTGAGCTGCCAATGCTTCATCTCCAGACTTCCCTCCACTTCTTTCACTCATTCTCAATTCTCTTGCTTCTAATGTTCCTTGCAATTCTTCAAGACTCAGAGTAGAAATATCTTTAGATTCTTCAATGGCACACACAATGTAATCAAACATGGGATGCAAGGACCTTAGGATCTTCTCACACATCTTCTATTCTGACAGCTTCTCACCACATCCAGCCATTTGATTGGTAATGCTCCTCAATCGTGGAAACAATTCTAAAACTTTCTCTTATTCATCCATTTCAACAGTTCAAATTGCTTCTGAAGAGTTTGTAATTTCACCTTCTTGACTTTTGCACCACCTGAATAACATTTATGAAGAATATCACAGGTTTCTTTTGTAGTTTTTGCTTCATAGATCTTGTCAAAATTGGTTGTGTCAAGATATTGATGAAGAATGAATGTGGCCTTGCAATCTTTCTTCTTGTTTTCTTTATAAGTCTTTTTTTGCACTTCTATTGGATTCACTCTCAGTTCATCAAATCCTTTCTCTATGACCTCCAAGAATTCTTGAATTCCAAATAAGGCTTGAATCTGAATTCTCCATCTATCCCAATCTTTTCCATCATTGTGGCATATGTGTTGGAATATTGCCATTATTTCCATTTGAATTCATCATCACTTCACTCGTGGTTTGTTCCTCACACTTCACTCATGTTTTTTTTTTTTCTTTCTTTTTCTAATTAGGATCGAACCAGACTCTGGATACCATTTTGTTAGCTTATTAACGTTACTTGTACTTAAAGAAAATAGTAAAACCTAAACAGTATAATGATGAAAATGCTCTTTTATTTCATTACTTGCCAAACCTATTTATACATGAATCATTTTTAATCAACTAGCACACACATATCCTAATTGAATTCTAACCAACTAAGTGATTGATTAGTTAGATAATTATAACATCCAATTATTACATTACTTGAATTGTAAATCACCTAATAATGATACACGTTGAAGAATGATTCACCAGAAAATAGACTTGTCACTGAAAAAAGAATAGCCGAAAAAGATCATAAAAACAAATAAGATATTGTTTTGGAAGCTCATGAAAAAGAAAACCAAAAGCGCTGGAAAAATATGGAAACTTGTGAT
This sequence comes from Cicer chorassanicum, assembly GCA_037974735.1. Lineage (NCBI taxonomy): Eukaryota > Viridiplantae > Streptophyta > Magnoliopsida > Fabales > Fabaceae > Cicer > Cicer chorassanicum. The sequence continues at coordinate 6,896,476 of JBBPBP010009778.1, read as the reverse complement.
AAACACTTTTGGTGGGGGTCGACGGTGGAAGCTTGCTTTTGGCAACAGTTGCAACGAACCCCTGTGATTACATGATCAAAACCTTTTTTGATACTATGTAGAATTTATTAATATGATAGTAATGTGAGGGTATAAACAGGGGCACTTAAAAAAAGAAAAGCAGGTATAAACAAGGTTGAGCTAGGATTGGTCGGTAGTAAAAGGGCTATATAATGTTAGAGTGGTTTTTTTTATTTTTTATTTTTTATTTATGTTATCAAATTTCTAAAATTTTAATTGAATTTTAAGTTTTGAGTTCAATTAAATTTTTTGTTGTTAAAATATTGTTTTTAACAAGTTAAATATTTTTTTAAATCATTATCTTTACGTGGTCGCAATACAAATTTCTTCAATATAACAAATATCAATACGTAAAAATAATCACTGTTTTGTGTCATCTCAATTTCGACCCGTCATATTTACCAACTTCGAGCAAGTCACATTATTAAAATAAAGGCTAAACTCGCTCGTGGTCCCTTAACTTAATTTTAGTTCACGATTTGGTCCTTTATTTATTTATTTATTTATTTTTTTTCCGATTTGGTCCTTTATGTTTTTAAATAATTTCAGCGTTACCCTTTAAGTGAAATTCCGTCAAGAAAAAGTTAAAAAATCTCTCATCTAGATCATTGCATATGTTCATCAAACCTCTAGGAACGATTGCCACTGATCTGAATTGATTTCTATGGAGTATAAATACCCATAGCTTCAGTTTTAACAAATCCATCCTACTATCAAACTTAGAACAAACTTTTAATATTTTTCTGAAATATTTCTAAAACATAAAGTATAACTTTTTCTGAACATGGAGGATTGATTTTTTTAACTTTTTCTTAATGAAACCCCACTTAAAGGGTAAAGCTGAAATTATTTAAAAACATAAAGGACTAAATCGGGAAAAAAAATATAAATGACTAAATCGTTAACTGAAATTAAGTTAAGGGACTACGGGTGATATTTAGCCTAAATTAAAATATAAGTTTTTCTAATTAAATATTATATTTATTTTTCATTATTTTAAACAAATAGAAATAATTTAAATATTATAAGTTTATAATTTATATATATCTGTAACAATATATAAAGATGATACACTATTTTGGTATGACATTTTTTTCTCTCTAAACGCTAGTGTAGTAATGATTTTAATAATTGTGATTCACATCAAGATAGCAGAATGATAATCATCAGTAATAATGGTCAAAGTGAAGGTATGTATTGCGATTCCTATAGTTAATATTGTATATGACGACTATGTTTCGAACCACAAGATTTCAAACCGCAATAAAATTGGATTTTTTCTCAATATATCCTTTTTTTTTTTTCACTTTCCCAATCTGCCATACTTTTTGGACTAAATAGGAGGTGGCTTGGGGAGGTGCGACCAGCTAAAGGCTGAAATTTTTAGGCCCAGTGGGAGGTCGCTGGCCGGGGGTGCGACCTCCTACTGGGGATATTTTTTTTTTGTCTTTTTCTGGTTTTATGTTATTTTAATTAATTAATTAATTATAATAATAATAATAATAATACATTAATAATAATAATAATAATTTAACAAATAATAATAATAATAATAATTAATAAATAATAATAATAATAATAATAATTATTATTATAAATGATGACAATTAAAAATAATTAAAAATAGAAAATTATATTAAAATTTTAAAGAAAATACATTAAAAATAATAATAATACATTAATGTATTATTATTATTATTATTATTATCATTATAATTAATTAATTAATTATAACACAAAAATGCGGATTATGTCGGCTATCTGGTCATATTAGGAAAAATTGTCCAAACGCTGCAGACACATCTACTCAAATTTGATGTATTTTTTATTTTTAATGTATTTCTTTAAAATTTTAATATAATTTTCTATTTTTAATTATTTTTAATTGTCATCATTTATAATAATAATAATAATTATTATTATTATTATTTGGATTTATTATTTTTATTATTAATGTATTATTTATTACAACTATTATTATTATTATTTATAATGAATTAATAATAATAATAATTATTATTAATATTTATTAATATAATAATATTATTTATTAATTTACTATTATTAATTAATTAATTAATTATTATAGTTTTAATGTATTATTATTATTAGTTAAATTATTATTATTATTTTTATTGTTATTATTATTAATGTATTATTATTATTATTATTTGTTAATTTATTATTATTATTGTTATCATTATTATTAATGTATTATTATTTATTAATTATTTATTTATTTATTATTATTATTTATTAATTATTATTATTATTATTTGTTAAATTATTATTAATGTATTATTATTATAATTATAATTAATTAATTAATTAAAATAACATAAAACCAGAAAAAGACAAAAAAAAAAAAAACTCCAGTAGGAGGTCGCACCCCCAGTCAGCGATCTCCCACTGAGCCTAAAAATGTCAGCCCTTTAGCTGGTCGCACCCCCCAAGCTGGTCGACCTCCTGTTTAGCCCAAAAAGTAGGGCAGATTGAGAAATTTTTTTCAAAGTGTGGCAGATTGGAAAAGTGAAAAAAAAAAAGGATATATTGGGAAAAAAAATCCAATAAAATTATATATTGTGGCCGCCTAAATCGTTTTTTTTATAAGCAAAGATTTATTGAAGAGAGTACAAAGGCTAGTCTAATCTATTACAAAGATTAACAATATACTACATCGAAATTAGACATCCCATTAGATTTGTGAACAATCTGAATATGGAGCAGAGGAAGCCATCTCTTTTCTCAATTTGAACCAACCCCAAACTGTTAACTTGATTTGGGCCAGTAAACCATTGAAAATGGCCAATTTGTGAAAAAAAAAATTAAAATATGCAAAATATATTCTCACACGTGGAGGTTGAAATATCTTCTAGAAGGAAACCTTCATTTATTTATTTCTACAATAACAATAAATAATTAAATATAGAGTTAAGTTTGAATAAGAGATGCATATAAAAGCATGTTCCAAGTATCAGGAACACCAGGAAGACACCAATGGCTGCAATCATTAGTATGCCCACCATGTCCTGTATATATAGATGGGTGAGCATCTTTTCTCATTTGTGACAATGTTGTAATATTGAGCAAATGCACAGGTTTTGACATGTCTCTTAACACTCTCTCCAACTTCAATTCAGCTTGGCGTGAATCTCCTTCATACTTCGATTCAGAAATTGGAAATTTTTGTCCCTTGCAAGTTGTAGATTCAGGCTTCCCCCATTTTGATCCACTAGAATAGTTATTTAGAGAAAGTGAATTTCAAATCAATAAACTTGTACATTAATTTATTTTCTTCAATTAATTTTTATAATTTATATGATCTCATTTTCTTTCTTTTTTTATTTATAGAGTCCATTTAGATGTCAAAGAGAAGATACATATATATACTTACTTTTTATGGTCAGGTGAGATTCCTTGGAAGAATACCTTTGTTTTGCTAGGATCAACATTCTCATCAACCCATTTGGCCCATGTTTTTAAGGCTTTCTCATACATAACCAAACGGTCCATGTCTTTGTAGATATGTTTTCCTACCTTAATGAAATCCCATCTATAAATAAAATATAAGAGAAGACATAATTAACATCAAGCATGATGTGTTGCTAAGATTACATGGTAGGAGTTGAATTTTCCTTACGGCTGTTTCTTTCCTGTGTGAAGCCACCAATGCCAAGAATCAAATATCAATATGTCGTTTTCTTTCCAAAATTTTCCTACTTCAATTGAATCTAATTTGAGAACTCGACCAATACGTTCACTTACAATGTCCACCAAAAATGCATTACGAGAAAATATCAACTTAACACCGTAGCTCTGTAAAGTATACACGAATCAGTGGTCACGAGGGAAAGAGACATTTGTTATACATTAAAAAAAATACTTTTGTTTTTTATATTTTTAGAATTGATTTTTATGATAAAAATAATAAAAGTTATTTTGAACTTGTTTGTTACTAATTGAAAAAAGTAATTTTAATATTAAGTAAATTATATATAATTTATTAGATATTTTAACATGATAAAAATATCATTTAAAAAATATATATATTGAACATAATTTCTAAGAGAATCTACTCAAAGTAACTTCTCATTTTAAACTATTTTTAATTTTTTTGAAATTTTATTTTCTAAAAAGAATTAAAACAAAAAAAATAAAATACTTAAAATGATTTTTATGATAAGCAGTTCAAATCAACCTCTCATTTGAATTGTTTTTTTAAAATTGATTTTGAAAATATTATAAAAAATGAAATATTTAAAAATCATTTTTAGAAAAAGATGTAACAAATCGGCGCTAGATAATTTAGAAGAAATCAATTCTCGTAAAGCATCTTTATGTCCGACCTAAAATATAAGGAGACATAAGGCGAATTTAAATATAAAACTTTTTAGAGTCTATAATAATATTTTAATACAATTACAATTGTTTTTTATGAAAAACTATTTTTTAGACACTATAGAATAAAATATCATTTATTAAATTAATGTAATCGATTTTGTATGATATTTATTTTTTAATTGATAATTAGGTCTATTAATTTAACATTTGTTGGAAAAGTATTATATATTTTGTTTTACTGAAAATATTATGATATGATGTCTTTTTATAAAGTAAAAAATTTATTTGAATTTTTTTTATTAAGTAAAAATTTATTTATTTTCAGAAGTCTAAAACAGTTGCTTTAATAGTATTATCCTTGGGTCGACCTTGAGTAACTTATTTGATTATTAAAAAAATATTGATGCTCTATTTAGAAAACAAAGTGAAACTAAAAGTGCATGAATTAAAATCTATCGTGATAAATAAAATGTCTCTAATTATGTCATTAAGTTTTAGAGACATCTTATTAGAGACAAATTACACTAAAAATGATTCTCAATATATATGCTAAATAATATATAAAAGAGAAGTGAAAGGAAAAATTAAATAAGTTAGAGAGGTGACAAAGATCTAACCGAGAAGGTGAAGGTGGAGAGACCTTCATTTGTGATTGAGATGTATTTGGTATGTGGCACAGATGTGTGAATCATGCAAGTCAGTGATTGCCCACTACTAGAAATAAGCTTTTTACCTGCGGATTTAAGCTAAAAATCCGCAGGAACACATGTTACCTGCGGATTTCCTGGCGGAATCATATCCCCACGTAAAACCTTCGTGGATAATTGTTTGCTGAGGATTTTTGAATCCGCAGGTAAGATACCTGCGGATAAATCCGCAGGAAAAGTAAATAACATCCGCAGAAATTATAAACCAAACTCGGGGCATTTTCTTACGACATTTCCTACAGAAATATCTGCAGTATTGTTCCCGCAAATATGTTTCGCATACAAATCCGCAGGTATATCCACATTTACACCAAAATACGTTTCGCATGAAATTCCGCAGGTAATTTTGTATTAAAATTATTTTTAAGAAAAATCCAGATATATGCTTAAATTTCCACCGTAATCGAGTTTTTCTAATTTTTTTTATTTATATGATAACTTCAACTAAAAATATATAAAAATATCCTTTCATTTATATTCACAATTAGATTGTGTCATGTGTAAGACAAAATAATTTAGTTTAAAATGATTAGCAATATATATAAATATATACCTTGTAGAAATTGATAAGCTGAGTTGACTAAAAGGTTAGAGTAAGTTGGGAAATCATATTCAACTTGTCTCAAATGAGACAAGAAATAAGTATTAGAAATATCATTGCTTCCTAATACAACAAGAAAAAGACTATTGGCTAAGATGAAATTTGCTCTATCTTCACCAACCACTCTTTTAAGCTTCACAATGTAATCTTTGAATAACTCTAGCTGCCCAGACATAGATATAGCTGCCTGATTATAAACCACAGGAAACAGAGTTAGGAAGGAATCATCAACTAACAAAATTATTACCTTTTTTTATTTTTAGTTCTTTCTAATAATTTTGGAGGAAAAAATTAATTGTTGATGAAATATGGATATATACCTCTAATTTTGATGTCAAAGGATCATATTCTGCCCCACCGGATGCAAAGTTTACACCTGTGGCTAATTCACTTGGTTGGAGATTTGGATCCAAGTATGCTGGAAGATACTCTTTAATGCCTAATGCTTCAACTGGTGGTAGTACAATAATATAAAAAATAAATAAATCGTATTAACCACTGTTTTGGTTTAAGAGGAAATATAGAACTATATGATAGAGTTCAAGATTGGTTTAATAACATTTGATGAAAAATACCTCTATGCAATTAGCAATGTCAGAACTCTTTGGCTTTTTTCAACTTGACAATAGACTCCAATCTCAGGAAAACACGAATCTGCAATTTAAACAAAAAAAGAGGAAAACACTGTTTCAGATTTTGAATTTTGAAATTGGTATTAGAGCATTGACATTAGATCTAATGATCTATTTCTATTAAAATTCCACATCTAGTTACTCTGCAACCAAAACATCATTATAGGACTAATCTATATGCAATGCATGGCCACCCTGCATCAAGCAATAGCATAAGAATCATTTGCATTAAAAATCATGTTGTCTCTGGTTGCACAAGATACAAAATCAAAATTGTGATGGAAGAACGATTTAGCGAATCAAAATTATATACGGGAATCAACATTTAGCGAATTGTAGCATGCATACATAAATGAAAATGGATAATTGACAAATAGAAAAAAGTGAAAATAATAATAAATTATAACCTTAGAATAGGAGCAGGACCTTCTCATCTCTTTCTCTAAAAACAGATAAAACTTCAAAGACACTCATTTCTAATTTTTAAGGAAATGGATTTCGAGGAAATTGTGATGGAAGAACGATATTCATTTACTTAAGATGGAAGAACCATTTGAAACTTAATTTTTACGATTTTTTGAGACGACGAACGAAATTGAACAATAATAATGGATGGATAACCATTAATCAAAACAACCCATTAATCTATTCACAACCCATTAATCTATTCACAATTCACTAAAAGTTCTTAAAAAAATCCAATACATCCACTATCATATTTTCAATAGATGGATAACCACTTGAGTTATTCAGCCCATTCCCCGCTCCCGTGTGACCCGCCCCATCCCCAATCTGTCCACACTCAACCTGGACCACCCTCTTGCGACCCTAAATCCATCTACTCTAATGGAATGCAATGACAAGTAACTCACCGAATGTAGTAGATCGCTACATTTTGAGAGCAATGTTCACCACTCATTCATTCCTACCCAAAAAACAACAATGCCAAATACAAAGTATCTTATTCTTCCCTCCCTATCTACACTGCAGTGCACCTAAATCAGACAGAATGAAATCAGTGAATTATCAATTCAATGGCCTCTGTTTCAGCCACTTCTCTTACCTTTCAACCTACTCTCAATTTAATAATATGCTTTTTGTATCAGAGTCACAGTACTAAAAAGGCAGCTCAAATCATGTCAAAACATCAGCATACCGATTCGGCAACATCTGAGACACATATTAGAGCTCAAAGATCCTAATTACTGTGAATTAAAACTACTTAGATCACGAAATCTAGGTTACGCTAAGGTCGATTTGAAGATTTAATCTCAATTTACACCACACGAATTAACGCAGATCAAGATATATAGCAAGTAAAATTGATAGTAAAAAGTAGCTAGTTGAAATTTTTGTGAATCAGATCTGAGATTGATGGAAATTACCTTCCGATAGGTAGTGCCATCTTCTTCAACGATCCAAAATGCAGAGTGTCAAAGGGGACGAAGGTTCGGAGTTCGGAAATGTAGGATTCGGAATCGAAGTCAGGGGAGAGGAAGGATGCGGGTTTGAACCATAGAGGATGGAAATCGAGTGGATCGGAGAAGAGGTTAGTGGCGGATCTGTGATGCGTTGGGATCGGATCCGCCATTTTTTGGTTTGATGAAAAGTTTTTAGAGATTGGATTGGAAAATGAATTTGTTTATAGTTTGAACTGGAAATTCCATAACATAACTGTAAACTGCTCGCACCTGGGGATAGTCCCTCTTCTTTTTCCAATGACTTTTGGTGAAAACACTTTTTATTTTTTAAATTTTATGTTAATTTTAATTTGTAAATAAAAGCACAAAATACATTATGTAGTCTAAGTTAAATGAAAATATCACATTCATCTTTTAATTATTTTTTTAATAATTTAGTCATTTATATTTTAAAATGTTACAATATCAAATTATTTTTAGTTTTAATCTCATTTCAATCATTTGTAGTTAGAGATTTTACGAATTTTATTATGAGTTTTATTTTCGATCATATAAAGAATAACATAATAAATTTTTATGTGATTCTATGATCTGGATTAAAATTATTTCACATTTAATTTCAAGAACCATAATATGTATCTCACTCGAAGGGGACATTTCAGTTGAAACTTTTTTAAAATAAAGTAAAAACCAGAACATGCATCTAATTTAATATCAATGAAAAATCACAAAATGCACATTGCAATCACGTTGCATTAATGATTGTACGGTATAATTTGTCTTATTTTTTATTTTGTTTAAAAAATAATTGTCCTTTATTTATATAAAAATAGAAACATAAAATTTACTTTATTTATATAAAAATAAAAACATGAAATTTACTTTGTTTAAATTATTAATAATTAAATAAATATCATCTATTAACAACTATGATTATATTTCAAATTTATTATTATAAAATTTGTATATTTTATATTTTAAAATTATTTTAAAATAAAGTAAAAAATAGAACATTTAATTTAATATAAGTGAAAAATCACAAAATACACATTATATTCATCTTGCATTAATAAAATAGAGTCAAAATATTCATATTACCAATACACATTAGATAGTATTATAAAATTTTCGAGCAAACCTTGGACACAATCAAAGCACATTTTTTCTATAAATCAAGACGAGTTCAATGGGATACGCGGATTATATTGTCATATTTAATTGTGGAATTTGTCTTACTTTTGAATTTGTTTAAAAATCCATTCTACTTTATTTACAAAATACCAAAACATATGCATTTCCTACGGAATTTGCTGCGGATATTTCCGAACAATACCGCAGAACATTCCCCAGGAAAAAGTTGAAGTTTGCTGCAGATAATCATTCACATGTAAATCCGCAGAAAACGAAAAACGTACCTGCCGTTTTACCTTCGGCATCGGAATCCGCAGAAAACGTCCTAAACTACATATGAACCGCAGGAAAATCCTTGTGTATTATCTGGGGATATATTTCCGCATGAAATTCCGCAGGAAAAACGCTAAATTCTAGTAGTGGCCATTGATTCAAACTCAAGGAGTCTCCCACAAACAACAAACTCTTTCCTCTTAGTCTTGTTAACAAATCTTCACCATTGAATCTACAAACAAGTCAAGTTCATTTCAATTTTTCAAGAATTTTTATGCTATACAAGTCAATTGTTATGTATAGATACATTAAATATATATATAAATTTATAATTATAATAATTATATATTATTTATAAAAAATGTCAGTGAAATAAAATTTAATTTTTTCTGAATTTTACTCATAATATGTAGTGTATATTAAATATTTTTACTATAAAATATAAAAAATTAATATAATGTTAATAAACAATGAAATAATATTTTTTCTTATGAAATGATACTTTATCAACTACAAAATTTAACAAATAATAATTTAATTCATAAAAATAATCGTTAGTTTATTAGTTTAGAAAATAAAATATCAAAACTCTTTAATTGGTGCATTAATTACCTTAAAAACTTTATTTATTTAATAGGTCTTATTTTTTTTGAAAGTTATTTTTAATGTTTATAGTAAAATAAGTTAAAAAAAGGGTTATAAAATCATGCAATTTTTGTGTGTGCAAGTATATTCAATTACAATTACTAGTGTTTATGATATAAAATAAGTTCAAATATTAAACTGCTCTACTCTGATGCAAATAAACTCTTCTTTAATACCTTTAATTTGTGCAAAAGGGACCAATTGTCTAATAGAGATCAAAGGAGGTTCACGTAAAAAAATATAAAGTAGTTTATTGCATGAAAAGTTCACGAGTAACAATACATTTATTTTCTTGTCAATAACTTATAATACATTTATTTTAAAAATTTGATGCATATTAAATTAGGGTTATATATACTGTATACAAACATCTAAACTCGAAATACACTTCTGTATTCGTCTGCACATTTTTTAAATGTTTTACTATCTGTTAAAGTTTTTGATAAAATTTAATTTATTCAAGTAACGTTCTATAAAGGGCATTAATTTGATTGAAAGAAAAATCACACCAAGAAAGTTGTCCCTTTTATTTATTGTTATAGATATGAACACACTAACAATAAGTATAGATATATCTTTTTCGTTTTGTTTTTTTTCAAGTATGTGTATTTTAGTAAAGATAATCGCCATGAGAGGCACCATTGAATGCTTAAATCAGTCTACATATACACGTCACGTATTTAATAATTTTTTAATATCGATACTAAGTATATAATAAATATTTAATTCTTTCAATTCAATACTTAAAAAATTATTAAATTGGAATCGTCAATAATTTATATATCATAACATTTCAGCGATAGTATACTATTTATCGAATACGATATGAAAAAAATTAGAGAGAATGCTTCTATAACTTCTCTTCTCTATAGCACCATAAAATTTTACTCCAGAATGAAAATACACATTTGTAACTTAATATAAAATAGGTGAAACATTCACAATATGACCCGAGACATAAAGGTCGATTTGATACGCAAAATAAGATAGAGACATGATAAAATATAAATTTTGATAAAGATATGATAATAATAAGATAAACATTATTATGTGATAACCAACATAGTAATATTTTATTGTCATGTATTTGGTACACATATCATTTCATAATGAAATGATATAATATAATATATATTATATTATTTTTATATTTATATTTGATTAGATTAACATTTTTATATTTTAGATTATATTTTATAATTTTTCTTTATATTTATATTTTATTATATTTCAATTTAATATTTTAAATTATATTTTATAAAGATAATTGAGTAAATTATTGTTCTTATCATATCCTACTGATTTCTAACCCAACTCAAATTTAGGATAGAAATTTCAATTAGAGAAACAACATAGGATAGAGTTTTGGATTAACTTATCATATCCTATTGGTTCATCAAACACTGGATTCATACAGGATATAATAAGTTATTCTTATCATGTCTATCAAATGGGTCATAAGGAGATCCAAAACGAATTTTATTATAAGGTCTTTTAGAGTCTATAATAGTATTTTAGTAAAATTACTAAAAAAATTATAAAAAGTTATTTTTTAGACACTTTAAAATAAAAAAAAATATTAAATTAATATAATCAATTTTATATAATATTTTTTAATTGTTAATTAAGTCAATTATTTGAATATTTATTGAGACAATATTAATTTTAAATAAGATTTTATTAGTTTTAGATTTAAAAATATTAAAATATGAGACATTTTTATTAACTACAAAACTTTTTTGTTAAGCAATAATTTAACTTTTTGTAAAGGCCTACAGTTAGGGTTGTAGGTGGGTCACTTTGACCAAAATCAAAACTCAAACCGTGTAAAGAACACTGTGTTAGGTGTGGTAAAAAAACCGCTCGTTACAGTAGTGAATTGGGTTGAGTCAAACTGTTCATTTGGTTGGATTGGGTACTGAGTTACCCACATTTTTTTTAGTTTAATTGTTAATGATGGATCATCGTATTTTTTCTAAAAAATATCACAACCTTACTTTTCCACAAAAATATAGTGTAACCTATTTTCACTATTTTTTAGCAAGTTATATGCTCTTTCTGTTTCACAATGAGTGTCGTGTAAGGTTTTTGCACATATATTAAGAATGAAATAATTAGAAGAAAGAGAGAAGTCATTTTACCAAATTACTATCAAATTAACTATTGATGAATTTTTCACTGTTATCAATGTAAAATATAATTATAATACTTTGAAAGTTGTGTATATAGTAATCATTGAAGACTAATACATGAAAAACATCATTAAAGTTGTATTGAAAATTGATAATGACATTCATTTTGAAACATTTTTTTTTTGCTAAAGTGACAATCGTTACAAGACAGGGAGTATATAATATACAATTAATGAGAATATCAAAATCATAAAATTCTTTAATTACAAGCATCAATGTAACCAAAGTTATAAGGTTCCTAAAATTGCTTAAAATACTTACAAGCTCCAAAATAACTAAAGTCCAACATCCTAAAATAACCAAATAATTTTTAGGCTTAATTGCAGTTTTGGTCCCTCTATTTTAGCTGAATCACGAAAATAGTCCCCCCATTTTATTTCTCCTCAGTTTTGGTCCCCAAACAGAATTTTAGTCCAAAATTTAATGAAATTTCATTTTTTTTTGTGCTTATTTAAGTCACACAATGCCTCAAGGTCTCGGTGTGCAACAGTTGTACCTAAAATCTATTATCATATATGGTTTAGTGTGGCTTAAAAAAATGACATTTGATTAAGTTTTGGACTAAAATTCTGTTTGGGAGACCAAAACTGATGAGAAATAAAATGGGGGGACTGCTTTCGCGATTCAGCTAAAATAGGGGGACCAAAAATGCAATTAAGCCTAATTTTTAAGAACCAGACCACCTAAGTAAGATGAGTAAAACTAGTTAGGCCTGATTTTACTCAGTTCCCAAAGTTTTTTTAGTGATTTACAATTTTATGAAATCAGAATCGTCAATTCACATTAATTTATCCGACGCATAGAGTTTTTGGGTCGATCCGAGTTGACTTTGCCGAGTTGGTTGAATTGGACCAATTCATATACAACTCTATCTAAAACAATTATTTTAGTAGTCTTATCCTTAGACCGACTTAAATCAAAATACTCTCATTTTTTTCTTTTTATTTCTTTTTTGAAATATTTTGAAGTGTATTAAAAATATTTAGGCCACCAAATATCATGAAACTAAGATTTCAAATCGTAATTTACCATGTGAGAGTGGATACATAAAGTAAGGGAAATAGCTCATGCACATTATATACTTGGATTGTATTTGAAGACAGGCACGATTCCCGGCCAACTCAACGCCCAACATTTTTAAATTTATGGGCTTGTATGATTTTTCTATAAGTGGCTTAAGAAACAAGTACAATACTGTATACGTTTACTTTTCTTCTAAGATATGATTTTCTATTGAGAGGAGAAGTAAACGTGGAATCTACATTAATTGTCACGTTTAACATTTTTTTTTTTAAATTCTCTGTATTAAAAATAATTTTATTTGTTGTAAATTAAATGCTAAATATAAATATATTTTATTAGAAATTTAAAATCAACTTTACTATTCTATAGTTGACTTTAGTTTCTTCCATTAAATTCAACGCATCATATTTAAAAACTTCTAGTATGATAAGATAATCTAAAAATCTTAATTGGTTGTTGATCAGTACTTTTCATTCGCGCAGCGAGTCTCGAGAGTCTAATTTAAAAGCAATGTTTTTCTAGTGAAATGGTTTTGTAACATTCTTTCTTATGATTGTAACTTTCTCTATAAAATCAAATAATATCTTTTAAGTTTTTGAAGGGTTTAATTTATGCTCCTATAATTAACCTACAATTTAAAACTTTTTATATGTACGTTTAAACAAAAATATACTATAATATCACTTTTTTTTAATTATTTCTTAAAATATCTCTTCAAATATATCTATTTGTTGTAATTCAATTGGTTGTAGGTGCGAAAAAAAATTTACATGTTTGATGTATAAAAATTAATCTCATTATATAATTGTATTAGATTAATCTTTTAAAGTTTTTTATTTATTTATTTATTTTTTCTATTCTAGATAGATTATTTAAGTTACATTGTAAGTGTCATATTATCATTTTCAACACAACTCATGCTTCTTTGATAAAGTTTGCCTGAGAGGGCTACCCTAGATCTTCTTAGTGTGATTGGTTGTGAATTTAGGATATTTGGTCCCCCATTGGTACTTAGCATAATAGCTTCGACTATTTGAACAATGGTGGTCAATTATAATCTACACTTGTATTCACATTCTATAGTTATTCACATTCTACAGTTGTTTTCATAGGACAAATACTAAATGCACTTCCTTAGATACTTTTATATAGTTATTAACTTAATTTGATCAAATTTATAATTTTTTCAAAATTTGTTATAAAAAAAAGTGTGTTTAAGGATAAGAATCATAGTATCAAAGATTGCGATGGACATTAAGTGCAATTTAAATTTTGTGAAAAGGTTGGGAAGCTAATGAACAAGTGATGTGTACCTTGGTAAGTTGCAGCCATTGGGTTGCCATCTATAGTTGAGATAGAACTTATCAGGACGCTGAAGACACTTAAATTCATTCTCCAAAAATGGACATTCGGAGCTTTCATAATAAAGAGGGTATGAATCATCAAACACCCACCTACCATCAAACAAATCACACCCTCTATTTGCTATATTTCCTCTTACCGTTTTGTGATGTGTTTCAAATAACAAACTAAAAAGCAATACACCAAATATGGCAAAAGACCCCATTCGAGTCAAAACTCTCAACCCCGAAAATAAAGATTCAAAGGTGGCTTAAGCCGTTAATTCAGCAACAATATTATATATATAAAAAATAATAAGGTGAATGAAGAATGAGGGAGTTTTTTATTTTTCCTTTTAAATTTTAGTTTAATTGACGATATTTTTAAGTTGAACATTTTATTCCGTGTTCGAACTCGCAATTGTGTGGGTTAATTATAGGGTTATTTATCATCTATTCTAAAACAAGAAAAAAAATGTATGAGATTTTGGCTTTGGAACTATATAGTAATGTACTACCTTTGACTAGTTTACAACTAAAAATATTACAAATTTTTCTTTTACTCATAAAAATATTATGAGTAGACGAACCAAGTAGAATATTACGAATTGTTAGTTGAAAAACGGTAGATGAACCAAGTGAATATTAACCGAATTAGAAATAGTCGAGTATGAAGGAAACAAATTTTATTCAATTATATCAAACATTATTTGATTTATGTAAATTAAATATAGTCAAATTATTGGTGCAAGTTGATAATATGGCTAAACATCAATTTTCGTGGAAACACCAAGTGAATGGAAAGTGACAACTATTTTTAAGAATTCACAATCAAGAAAGGAAGAATAACACATGTGGACAATAACTTGAGCTAAATAAATTCAGAAAAATCACTCCAGGTGAAGACAATTTACGATCTCAAAAACGTTTATGTAGTTGAGTAGAAGCGGCTAAGACATGATATTTGGTTGGTAAGGAGCCGTGGATGATGGGATTTGAGTCTCGGCCGTCAATTTATAAGTACTCATTGTAATCATCATTATAATGAATGAATGAACCAAGCAACCAAACAAGTGTATTTTATTTGCAAATTTATCTCTACTTTTATCGCACTTATGTTTTTAGTTAGCTTTTAGATGGCAAATATTTTTCATTGCATAATTGAATGTTCTTTGGAGTACACACAATTAAGGGATATAGTTCATTCCTTAGTGAAATCATTTGAAGCAAAAGAGTCACTTGTTAAGAGCTTTATAGTTGATTCCTAGTTTTCAATGTTTAAAAACAAAATTGGCACGTCTGGTGGGACCTATATATAAATAAATAGAATTGAGAAATTTAGGTAACTAGAAGACAACCACATTTTGGTGTATACATATACGTTGTGACAAATGTACCAATATTATAAATTCTCTATTGTCATCAAAGAAAATAGATCATTCAAGGCTTGACCCACTCCAGATTTAGGGAATGCATGTCAACAGTGCTCCTCCCACAAAATCAACTTCCTCAGCCTGAAGTAATGACAACCGAACTAACGACAACAAGTGGATGAGCCATTAGTTGATTTCATTGAGAGGTTCATAAAGACAACCGACAAGATTTCAATACAATTTCTTGAGCATGAGTACAAAACCATGACCATAAGTGGTATGCACCCTCAACTTAAGGAGAAACTTGTAGGATAGGCTTGCTCTGACTTAAATGGACTAGCATCCAAAGCTCTTCAGATAGAGCAGTTCATTCAAGAGAAAGAAAGAAAGTGTGCCGCAAAGGGGAAACACCCTCACTTGGTATCTATCGAACAAGTGGAGAACTTAGGTGCTGATATGTTAGCCGAATCCTCGACAAAAGTCTTGACGGTTTAAATCTTTAAAAGTAATAGTTATTCATGTCCAACACTGAAACCAATCAAAGGCTAGAATATCGAATCAACCGAGAATAAATATGACTATACATTTGACATGAAGAAATAATTAATATGTATGTTAATGGATTTTGAACGAGTAAAATATTATACACAATAATAATCATTATATTGTTCACATTTCTATTCATATTATGAATTTACCTCTATATAATTTCTCCTCTCTCTTTTTTTAGTAAGTATTTTTTCTTTTCTTACCTAATAGAAAATTAAGAAAGAAAGTAACAATCAACAATTCTTATTTTATGTACGATTACACACATTAACTAGATAAAATATATTGATTAAGTTTTTTTTATAACTATTTTGATCATATTAAATTCAATTGTTGTACTAAGCCATTCAATTGTTGTATTTACAGATGAAATACACGAAAGGTGATTATCAATTGTATGTTTGTGAATTCAATCATATTTTTCACATGAATAATTATAGGTTGTTTTTACGGTGTTAGTAGTAACGTTTGAATCAAATAATATATTTGTATTTGCAACAATATTGAGAGATTTATAATTTGATCATCTTATTATTTGACATAATATGATTTGATTATTATTTTATTTACTGTGTAGGTGAATCTGAGTAAAATATTAACCTTGTGAAAACTCATTAGTTAAAAGATTGTTAAATTTATTCAATATAGATGTTTAATTATATTCATATGATAATGATATATAACATTATT
>JBBPBP010009778.1:6838594-6872200 GCA_037974735.1 Cicer chorassanicum | reverse complement strand
TTTAATTTCTATAAAATTTTGTATTTAATTCTTGTAAAAAAAACTCACATTTTTTAGTCTTTACAAAATTAGCATGCACATATTTTTAATCCCGGCTATAATATGAACAAATATTTTTGAATGATTGTTTTGCATGTTTACAACAATATAAAAAGTTCTTCCACAAAAAAAGGAACTCAAAATTTGATTTTTAAGTTCATATTTTTGTTTTCTTTGATGACATTTAAAAAATTCATATTTAATTCCTTTCAAGTTAAAAAAATTATAAGTTTGTGTGATGGACACTAAATAATGTTGTAAATATATTTGCAAAAAATCATTGAAAAATTAAAGGATGTTTTGTTCCAACAAGGACTAAAACAACTTGTAGAATAATTTTTTAGGAACTATAAAATGTAATTTTTTTTATGACGACTAAAAACAAAATTTTAAAATTTAATCGGAACTAAAAATTTATTTATTCCTTATAATTTAATAGACCTTATAATATTAAAAAATTGTGCTAGCTTAGTGGTTGATTCATGCGTGCTTTTGTTAAATGGACCAAGTTTGATTCCTACGTGTGTCTAACTAATATTTGGTGAATTCTCATCCGTCCTTTGTGTTTGTTTTTCCGTCCCAAATACGTTATCGAAAACTAGGATCCAATAATATATTTTACACTACTAGAAACTAAAATTCAGTGAAAAGCTACAAAATGAACAAATATGAGGGGTTAGATGAGCCATCACCATAATATTTTTGCACGATCATGTCGACATTTGTTTCCATAGCCAAATAGGCACTACGAGTGTTGGTGTATGTTTGTACGATCATATGTCGAAGGCTTTGTTTTAGCCTTTACATCTTGGAGCATGTTGTTTCTTCATATTATCGAAGGTGAGACAACATTTTTTGCTTGGTGCAATTAGATGAGTCTCTGATATTGAATCCGCGTCAGTTATTTTCAAAACGGATTGCAAAATGCTTTGTAAAGAAATTAATAGATCCAAGCACGACATTAGTGAATTCGAGTCTTTAGTTTATAATATCAAACTTTTATTATATCTTAATCCAAATATCGTTGTAAAGTTTTACTTGACCACAAGAGAATATGGTTGTTCATACCCTTGCTAGGGCAACCATTTTTTGAGCTAGTCATCATGTTTTTGAGTTCTTACTGTTGAATTGAGTTTTTTTTTTAATGAATAAAATACTTTGAATTTATTTTGGTAAAAGAAAAAATCTTTTACTACATCAATAAAGTGTAGAATTTAGAGATTTACGCACTAGTGTGCAATTTAAAAACTATCATATAACTCGTATTGATCTAAGCTTTAATATGCAAAAACATTGTCACCGATAACTTATTTAGAGACGATAATTTTTATTTATGGTGATCTACGCGTTAATAATCAATTTGGATATCATCATTTTATTTCTCTAAATTTTATACACAGCAAGATACAACTTAGAGGCGATCATTTTCAATATTATCATATCTATACACAAGTAATCAAACTAGAGGCCATCATGCATTTTCAATCCACACTCAATTTAGTGACAGTCATAAATTCGTACAAATTTGGTGGCCAACACTCTAAATTTATCATATGATGATGTTGTATATAGTTTTACAAAAACACATCATTTTTATAAAAAGAGGAACTGAAAGCAACTCATTTTATAAAAGGTTAAAAAGTGAGGAATAAAAATTGATAAAATTTTATAGAAAAAAAAAAAAAAAACTAAAAGAACTAAAAACATACGTGACTCTTTTAATAAACATATTACTCTTAAATTTAAATTAGAATTTAATCTTTACAAGTTAGATTTATTATTCTGTATGAAAGTTGCTGTGGTGTAGTGGTTATCACGTTAGTCTTACACACTAAAGGTCCCCAGTTCGATCCTGGGCAGCAACAGTTACAAATTTTAGATAATTTTATAAATCAAATATTTATGTTTATTTAGCTGAGGAAATTATTTATATTTATGTCTTTAATTTTGAACTTTTTGACATCAACCGATAAAGGAAGGGCCTTTTCTGAATTTGTAATAATCTACTATGTAATTATGTATAAGAATAGTGCAAGTATTTTTTTACCACTAATTTTTCCGAAATAAGAATGAATATTTAGTTGTGCGGTTCGTAATATGTATGGACATCGATTATTATATTTAACAAATTTGTCTTTAATTTTGAACTTTTTGACATCAACCGATAAAGGAAGGGTCTTTTCTGAATTCGTAATAATCTACTAAGTAATTATGTATAAGAATATTGCAAGTATTTTTTTACCACTAATTTTTCCAAAATAGAAATGAATATTTAGTTGTGCAGTTCGTGATACGTTTGGACATCAATTATTATATTTAACAAATATTTGTTAAATCAATAACTCCCTTTGTCATGTGTTATGGTTGTTTAATATAGCTTTTTAAGCTATGTCCCCTTTTTTTACTTATGAAGCGTGTCATGCCATATTATGAGTTATGGGCTACTTCATTAATTTTTTAAAAAAATGTTTATGTATTACTATTAGGTGATTTGTCTTGGGACCAAGTTAGTTATGTCTTTATATCGTTACGTTCGTATTAAACTGGTATTGTATCGGATTCAATCGCGTTAAGGGACGAGTTCGGATTTAAAAAATGATATAACTTTATTTGAGAATCGGATAAAAGACACATCAACCCTGATATAATCCGTACTTTGTAAACTCCTAGAACCAATAGCCTTTAAATTTTGTCACTATTTCACAATATTTATTTTATCAAAATCTTAATATTATGGGAAGAGAACCGAGTAAAAAAGAGACCAAGATATATGTTTAAAGAAATACAGCTTCACGTTTGAAACTCATATTTACATGGAAGCTACAATTTGTAACTTCATGAAACCACGTTCAATTTGCATTGGAAAGCAATATTATGAGTTTAAACACGAATCCAAGCATATATGTTTGGAACTGCGTTAGCATTAACAAAATCATTACACAAAAACTATGTTGAAGTGGAAGTCATATTTGGTAGCTTCTGATTTTTACAATGAAATGTGACAAACTTAGTTAAACTTGCATCCAAACTCAACAACTCATTTTGAATAAGGGTAATAAAAAAGAGGGGAGAAACAATGTGAAATAAGGGTAACAAAAGACAAACGAACCAAATACGAGAGTCTTGACTCATGACTCCAACAACTCATCGCCATAACTCACTTTTTTTTTCTTCAATCATGAGCATTCAACATTGGATCTCTTTCATCCACTAACTTATTTAGGGGTGTTCACGGGTTTATATGAACTTGTTCAACCT
Organism: Cicer chorassanicum; assembly: GCA_037974735.1. Lineage (NCBI taxonomy): Eukaryota > Viridiplantae > Streptophyta > Magnoliopsida > Fabales > Fabaceae > Cicer > Cicer chorassanicum. The sequence goes on along the minus strand of JBBPBP010009778.1, from coordinate 6,868,903 downwards.
ACTCACTCCTCAATCTATACTTTATATGAACTTCTTCAAATACAAATCCAACTCAAAACAATTCGTTCAAATTTGATAAATTGTTAATTTAATGTGTTGAACTTTTTACCAAAAAAATAGTCATAATCATATATTTTTTAGAAATTTCTAAAAAGTTATGTTTCATGGATCTAATGACCCAACCCAAACTGCCCATCACCGTTTGAATTGGTTCGAATTTTAAAAAAATACAGATATTTTATTCGATCCAATTTAATAAAATTTAATTGGGTCCGATAAAACAGACTAAACCCAACCTGCAAACACACATGAAAGAGTCGAGTAGATAAATCTTCAATCATGAAATTCGTTTTCCAATTGACATTCATATAATTGAAAGTGGTCAACGTGCACTTTTGCCAATAATATTTGCAGAAACAAGTTAAAAACATTCAGAAATCGGTATTGAAATCATAAAATACTCTTAAAAGACACATCACGATGGAAAAATGGAAAGTCCTCACTTTCAATTAAACAGCTAGTAATCGAGAAATAAAAAGGTTCACAAAGTTTCAAGAATGCATTTCATGAATATAATATAATATAATATAATATAATATAATATAATATAATATAATATAATATAATATAATATAATATAATATAATATAATATAATATAATATAATATAATATAATATAATATAATATAATATAACATAACATAACATAATATAATATAATATAATATAATAAAATATAACAATTGTTTAAGGATTCCAAATTGCATTCAACACTATAATATAACTTTAGACAACATCGAGTGACTACCTCCAAAGAGATAGCCAGAAAGCACCTCAAGTTCTCAACATGACACAACTCTCAGTGCCTTGAGAGGCAAAATTTGATTGACCTTTTTCATACAGGAATATTTTGTACTAATGTACATAAACCACCTATAAATAAAGGGGGAAAAAAAAGCAAATATTGAAGCCAACAAATAGACTTCAAATTTGAGCTAAAAAGTGATCCCATTTGCTCGAACCATACCTTCTGGATTTCAATGAATGAAACATGAAAATAGCACCAATCTTATAGAGAGCGGACAAAAACAATGGATTTTGTGCATCACTTTAATGGCCCCCGACCATTCTTTAGCTTTATAAATCACGAGGAAAGTTACTGATTTGTCCTTCCTCCAGTGTATCCTTTCCATTAATCTTGTATGCTATCCTTATGCGCATGACAAGTGATTTCTGAAAAAAAAAAATGGTTGCTACCTATCAATTCTCCAGTAAACACTTACGAAAATAATCTCATAGGTACACACACAACATTCTCAAAAAGCACAAATAGAGAAAAAAGGGGGAGAGGGGCATGGTGAGTCGAATCCTTGGCTGTCAACCCAAGATAACGGACATAGCATGTTAGCCATTACACTACCAATTACGGACACAAGAAATAATTAATTTATATTGCATAAATGCTCATAACTGAAAAATCATCTGAATTTAAATACAAAATCATACTTTAATATTTCAAAAATATAATTTTTGTAATAGCTAATGGGAATTTCCCTGCTTGTCAAGTTAACTATAAATATGGAAGTTAATTCACTCAATGTCCTACACGATTAATCTAATAAACCATCTGCAAAGCAGTGTCACTCAGTTAACTCCCAGACTCAAAAGTCAAATGGGTGGCTGTTTTGCTGTGGAATATTACAAGTAAAACATTCAGCAGCAGTTTTGCAGCAACATGCCAGTGATCGACATCCTATTTAGAATTCAAATCATAAAAGGTGCATGGTAGAACACAAATATTTACAATGAAGCAATACTAATAAAGGATATCTACCTTTCCATGTTGGCTATTAGTAACTCTCAAACTTTGTGTGATAGACCCATTTCCAGCAGCAGGGAGAGTATTGCTGCTAGCTGGATCTAAGTGCAATTGAAGAAACTGAAAGTCAAAATAACTACATACGTAAGTACAAGATAATGAAAGGTATCAAACAACTCAAAAGATTTTGAATATCCAACAGAGCAGCCAGTGAAATAGCTAATTATCAAATGTTAAAGAGTAGATGTAGTTATTTAACACTAAAAAATCAGATAACTAATTAGACTAATACAAAGGAAATTTGTCAGTAATTGACAGATGCAAACTTTTTTATCACAAGAATCCATCTCTAAGGAGAAGCAACAGCAACAAGTTTTTTCCTCGTGTCTTGAGATTTTTACAATTATATGTAAAAAATGGAAGGAGAAGACAATAGCCAACAAAAATTATAAAGCACAGAATCTCAAGTTAACAGTATAATTTTGAAGATAAAAAAAGCAGTAAATTCATATCATGCTGCGTTTAACTGGAAAAAAAAAATCAGGAAAATCATATCACATGATTAAAGATACAGTAACGGTAATGATGATTATCCTAGCATTACATGTAGACAGTTCAACAGCATACTGTTTGGCATACCTTAGGAACTGCTGCCTGGAAAACAAAATCTGTATATGTATCAGAGGATAAATTCGTAAAGGTAGCCTGGATAACTGTTGTTTGTGGGTTTCCTGGTTGTTTTGTCAAATTGAATGTCAACCTCAAGGAGCTGCTCTCAAAAGCAGTTATAGATGGATAAACTGGTCCATTGTTTTCTATTCAAGATAAGAGAAGGAGGAGGAATCAGTACTTCGACTATATTTAAAATAATGATAATACTCAAATTATAAACAAAGTAATCAACCTGTTAGCGGGCTAGGGGAAATACCACCGAGTAAATCCATCATTGTACCAGCATTTGAAGTAGCTCTTGAAGAAAGCGAAAGTGGTGAGAGATCATCCAATGGTGAAATGGGTGCTTTGTTACTAGTATTTGAGGATAAGATGTCTACTGTAGAAGAGCTGCTCGGGACAGAAGGTGATCCAATAGACAAAAGATCCAAAAGAACATCTGTGCCACTTTTTGATGCTTGGCCAGTACCTAAAATTCCAACCAAAGTTAGACATGCTATAAAAGTGGGTAATTTTACATGTTTCTTCCTCAATAAAACAAAACAACAACTACCAGGCCTTATCCAACTAGGTTTTGTTAGCTACATCATCAGGCAAACAAAAATTAGAGAGGACTTCATAAAACAATTCCACTTTGTTTTATGTAAACAGTACTAGTTTTACATATAAAGTTATAAACAAGGATTTGTAAACGAAGATGGTAATCATTAAATTCAAAAATGTTCATTTTTTCGGACATTATAAGAATTTATAAGATGCACTACAGACACCAACCAGATTGCTGTGATGCGGGTGACAGATCAACACCAAGAAGGTCTTGAAGAAAATCGCCACCAGAAGAGCTAGGTGCTGGAGTATCATCTGAGCTTAGATCAAGTAGATCTACAAGAGGTGCAGCAGGTTTGGCTACCCCATTTGGGAGACTAACTGAAGGTGCAGTAGCTGTAGAAGCAGCACCGGGCAAAGATCCGGCCCTTCTACCTATGAAAGTGGCCTCATCCAAAACCGGCATCCTTTCTACAAGAGTAGGTCTGCACAATAACAGTTTCTCATAATTGGTTTCCTCTTATTAGAGTGTAGCAGAAACCAAGCTCTTTATAATATAGAATATGCAACTTAATTAAACTCACCTAATATTTTGGTGCTTAGCAATAATCGAATTGAATTCAATAGCTCTCTGCTGCAATTCTAGCACAAGGTTCCCTTTGAACTGTACAATAATTTCCCCGATCCTCCTGTATATACACATTCAAAGGAGAATAAAATTCCCATGTCAAAATACAAATGTAAGAGGAAACAAGCTTGTACTGAGGGAACAAGTCTTTGGCATGTCCAGTAAGTAGGAATGGCCGTGGAAGGGAAAAGTTCCCCTGATTTGCCATAGAGATCAAGTCCATACATGGAGAATAAAAATTATAAATCTAGATATTGGTGTGACGAATTTCTGCTAGAATGTTACATTAAGGATTCCTCTGACATAAAGAGACCGGAAAAGAAATCAACACTTTCAGATTTAAAACATTCACAAGCCTTCACCAATTAGTTTAATTACTTAGAAGAGTTAGTGCTTAACAAGGTATCAATGCCTACCACCTCCATTATTCTACATGAGTTTTGAATTTCAACACAAGGTAAAGTGGGCCGATGCACCACCTACATTTCAAGCCCAAAGGAAACCTTACGTGAGGGAGTGTACTAGAAACCATTCAGGAGCCATCAACTAACAATTAAGCTTTTGGGAGATTTGATTCTTAACAAATAATTTATGGTATGATGCAATGCAATAGATAATAAACAATATTAAAAGATGAGCATACTCTGAACAAGAAGGGAAACGTGAAGAGAGCTTTAATAAGGCAACCAAAGCCATTGATTTTGTGGTAAGATCTGAAGCATGGCGTTTTATAGCAATCTCTACAACATCCACTGCATCCGACTCAGTTACCTGGTAGATAAAACAGTAAAGAATAAAAAACCATGATGTAAAAAAAATTAAAAAAAGGGTATTTATGTATTAAATGATCAAATTGGTAGATTTTCCAATGTTCTTCTATTACGCAGGCTTAAAGACATCAGTGGTTAGTGACTCAGTAGTCTAGTCATTGTTCTATTAAGCTGCATAATCTAACAAAAGAAAAGACACAATGGACATGGGCATAATAAGCTCATTCCTCTGTAAAAAACAATCCAAGCAATAAGAATTTTTAAAAGTAGCAAGCCACAATCCTAATGTTAATAGTTTAAGGACCTAGCACATTATTGTGCCAAGATTTCATTAAAATAGGAAATGAATTGGAGCAGTTTTTAACAGAGGGTTCGTTCAATATACCAATCGAATATGTAAAACAAATCCCAGAACTTAACTCATTTCCTTCCTTACAAGAAATGGGAATAGAATTGGATATGAGCAAGTAGTATTGAGACTGATAATTTTGTTTCTATCTGTTCATATCAACCATCAAAATATGAGCCATACAAAAGAAGCCTAATCAAAAGGGCCCTGTTAGAACTTAGAACATCTTCTGAGACCAATCCGTACATCAACTTGTTAATATATTGCTTGTGGTCATGCAATTTATTATTTATCATATTCAAGTATCAACATGTCTATGAACAATCAATCATAAGCATTCACTCACTGTTATTGGATCTTCTATGTCAAGCATTCCAACATTATTGACTAACATGTCACCATACTCCCCAATGCACCACACTGTAACTCGAACTAGAGTTTCCTGAAAAAAAAGTATTAGGTGATGTTACTACATAGTCATCAAGAGCAAATCAACAGTGTGTCTGGATTGTTGAAGCAGAAGTGAGCACCTGTTCGGCAGAAGTTTGAAATGCCCTGTATAATGCTCTTACTGTATATCCATGAAGCTCAGAAGCGTTGCTTATCACAACAATTAAGGCATACCACTCTTCATCTTTTACAAAATTTCCAGCCTACTAACATAAGATAAAGATCAGTACATGCACTCAATAATACACAATAGCATGGCTCAATATGGAGACCAAAAGCAGCAAAAAGTAATCACAATATAAAACAGTATCCTAATGCAGAAAGCTCCCACCATTGAGAGATTCCAGGAGGGTAAGGTGTACACAGCCTTACCCTTGTGAGCAGAAAATTTGTTTGTGACTGACACATACAAGCAATAATCATAATACACTATTAAATTTATCATGTGTACACAGCTTTTCTACAATAATCATAATACACTATTAAATTTATCATGTGGATATTTTCTGACTGACGCATACAGGCAATATAACTCTGGTGCAGACAAATTGATGAAGAGACATGGAATCATATACCTGAACTATAAAATCATATAAAATGATAATAAGTATCATCTATACAAAAATGGGTGACGCAAAAATATGGCTGCTTAAGAAAATCATGTTTTTCAGGATGTTGCATAACAAATGTAAAGATGAGGAGCAACAGAACTATCACAGGCATACACATCACTGATCTAATGAAGACGAATACCATAAAATACTAGCATGGGTTGGGAATTTTCCCCGGAGATTTTCATTCACTACAAAAGCTTGTCTCTTATATTTGTACCTCAGATAGAACCTTTAGCATCTGATCAATGTACCAGATCTTCTCTGGGGAAAACCTGAAGCAACAATAAAAAACTGATTGTCAACTCAAGAAATTTATGATTGCAACATAAGGGAACTCCCATATTAATTGATCTAAAATGAAAGGAAAGATGTGAACCATGTGAAATAAGGCAAATGGATTCTTTTTTTATTTTACCAATTAGGAAGAGAAGAGGGGAGACTAAGGAACACCAATATCCAAAATGCTAAAATAGAAATACCAACACAGATTGTATGTTTATTATAACGAACACATCAAACCGTTATTTAACTTCTAAAAGAATAAATGATAATAAAACCTGTTCCCGTGAAGAATCAAACCATCTTATATTGATGGATATCATATGTGGCCCCGGTAGTTACTAGATATGTAAAATAAATAAATAAATGAAATGAATGGCTACTCTAGCATCCTACCTCTGACCCCTGCCCTCCACCCCCCTCTTTCTTAAAAAAGGCATATGATACTGAAAAGGAATGCTAGTCAGAGATTTGTGACTCACTTTGCAACTATGGAGCAAATTTTGGTGGTAAGGTCCCCTCTGAAATCAAGATCACTGACTTCTAGATAATCTACAAGCTCTTTCACTAATTGCTTCACATTAGTTTCATTCACCAGCACATATACAAGTTCAAGGGCCCTTTTTCGAATTGAAGCATCTAAATCCTGAAGCAAAAAGTCAAAGGGAATAATTTATTTAGTTGCAAAAAGTCAAAGGGAATAATTTATTTAGTTACAAAAAGTCATATTTGACATTGCACAAGATGTAATGACAACGATAACGAATCAAATACCTTAACACATTCTAGAATTGTTGCCCGGTGCCTCTGCACTGCCTGAGCATCAGCAGTTACAGCCTTCATTAGCATGTTTAGTGCCACGTATCTGAAGGAAGAGAGTAAAAAGAGAGAATGATCCACTACAATAATGAAGTATGATATCCACAAAACACAAAATTACAAAATTAAATTTAACAAATAAAATCAGAGGGATGAAATACATTTATAGTTTGAAGGACACGAGATGTGAAATCAATCGCCGTATGACAAAAAGTACTACAAAACTTGAACAGGCACACAACTTATTTTATAAACAAAATTTGTTTCACTTCTTCCCAAACTTCAAGTTCATCCTTTTTAGTAATTTAATAGTTATTGTAGGTCCCTTTTCTGGCACGTGTCAACATCCAGAGACACAGAATTATTAACAGGATAGAATATATTCCCTAACAACCTAGTCAACATGTAAACTGCATTTCTTACAGGCATGAGTTTGACCAACCTAAGTTGAAACAAATAGAAATGTGAGAATAAAGCCAAGTACTCTTACTGCATGTATCAGAAAAATGAATTTAATCCAACCCCAAGATTATTCTCTATTTATAATCAAGCAAAATTTGTAGTCACTATATTTGGGATCCAATTATTTTTAATTTTAAACATGTTGGATAAAAAAAAAATATAGTGAAGTTGGCAAGGTAAGAATTGGATTGCTCAAACCTTTGACTGCCCAACTTACTATGACTTATCTCAAGAAGCATCTAGTTATTATAAATATGAAATAGAGAATGCAAATACATCATTCCATTACTTTGTATACCACATCCATCAATCACAGGCACACACATGCCAATAATTTTATAGGCACTGTCATTCAAGACTCTGTTTCACACGAACACAATCATAAAAGCACATGCTTCCAAAAATTCATAATCCAGTACACAATTCACTGATCAAAAGACATTAAGAAGAGTACCAGGTATTATATAAGCCCATTTTTGTATTATAATTTATAAATTATATAGATAACCTTGTAATCTCCTCCTATAGTCCTATTCTTTGTTAAGTAATAAAATACAACTTCTACAAGCATGTCCTAATGGTCAGTAACAGATAACCGGATCATTTCTGTGCCAGTTAAATAAGTGTCCTAGAGATTCCTTTCAAATTGTAATCTTACAAGGACTAACATTAAAAGTGATTAGTTTTTCATATTCACAAATCAAACTTCTAGTTTCTTGCGGTCAGAACTGTGGTTGAAGGTTGGAACGAAACAGGACAATGCTCAAAGGAGACAAAGATCAATCTGACTGATCATTGTACTGTGATCAGGCATCCTTTCCTGGTTGGAGGAGACATCTTAGACTTCTTACAGTGCTTAAAATTTGTGTTTCTTTTTGTTTTTATAAATCATAACCTAGTAACTAGAACACTCAATGTACTGGTGTTAGTCTTACCCAAGTTTTTCAGTTACTTATCACGAAAAAGAATGACCAGAAGTAAACCTGATATTGTTGTCACGGTTTGACAAGAATCTCCCCAGGATATTGATGGCAAGCACACGTAATCCACCATTATCTTCAACGCTCATTATTGTTTGAACACACTCATATAAAATGGCATTCCCTGCAACTTTATTTGACTCGGTTTTTGTAGCCACCTAAAACAGATAGAAAATATAAAACTATCAACCTTAGTTTCCGAAAAGGCAGCCACTAATAAGCAATAGTACATTAAAATCATCAACCCTTTTACCAGCATAACCTAGATTTGGTAAATTATAAACAAATTGTAAGAATATTGAAATGAATGATACAAATCTTAATAACTGCAACAAGTGGTTAACATTATTTATGAAGAAAATTTAATTGGTCAGTGAATTGAAGCTTCTAACAGAGACTAAATCATACATATAATCACTGGTTAGTAGCTCCATGCGATTCACATTTTTCCAATTAAATTAATATATTTACATGAAAATCTAAGAGCTAACATGAATCAAGACTGGAGATTTTGGGGAATTTCTCAGCATATTAGACAAATTTGGTTTGTTTAGTGATAAAGTAATAGAGATAATCAGATATGTAATTTGAATTTGATGAGAAGCTGTTAGGGAATAATGAGTTTGAAATTCAAATTTGAATTTAATATGTTGATATTAGGAGCAGAAAATTAGGATAGACTCCAATTTGAATGAATTTAATAAAATAAGTAGAAGAATAATAAATAAATAAATAAAAGAGAGAGAAGCGACTTAAAGGATTTTCAAAAGGCCGCGTGGTCATTTTTGGGAGATAGTTTAGCAAGTGCCTCACATTCAAGAGTCATGATTCTCATTTAATATAGGGAAGCAGGTTACAGTGTATGATATTTGTGCAGTTTGGCATTAACTTTGTCTTCGTTGCGGTTTGACACTGGTTTTGTCTTAGTTGTGGTTTGGCACTGATTTTGTCTCAGTGTGGTATGGCACCGTTTTTTGCCTCAATTGTGGTCTAGCCTCAAGTTTTGTCCAGGCTACAATTTTCTCTGGACTCTTTCTCCGGTTCCAGATGCAAAGATCTCCATCTGGCCCTACCTTATTTTTACTATTTCAAAGATTAAATTTTAACAACCTTAAAGCCTAGTAAACTACAACTTGAGGGGGAAATGGTAAAAGATATGCAAATAAATCTTATATTTTGATATTATTTTAGAACATATTAGATTATCTCCTAGGATTAGTTTCTTATCTTAGACTGTCTCTTAGGATTAACTTCCATACTTTTTTGCTATTATCATGATTTCTCCATTCCTATTAAATTAGGATTTCGAGTCTTGTATTAGTCTAAATAAGGTTTAGTGTTTAGTCTTTCTTTTATAAAAAATCATAGTCATCAATCATATCAAACCATATTCCTAATTCAAAATCTTAATTTTTTCTACTCTCTCACAATCTAAAACCCTGATACTTCAACACTAAGGTTTACCTTAACCAAATTGCATGAAAGTGGATAAAATATCCTAAAAGCATAAATGGTTTTCAACAGACAAGGTCATCTACACTACAGAACCATGCAAAAATGACAAACAAACAATCATTGTAGCATGAACAATATAATAATATAATGTCATAAAAATAACAATGCACACACAACTAACCTGGGCAAGTATGTCATTCATAGAGTCACTAGCATCAGCATCACCTTCACCTAACACTCGCAAAAGTTTAAGCAACCTAATGTGGAGAAATGGGTCTGTGATGCCTGCAATATCATACTCTGGTGAATAAGGACTGTTTGCTAGATCTCTGAGAGTTCTGACCAAACCATCTGTGGATTTCTGTAATAATTGTTCAAAGAATATTTTGTTACAACAGAAGCTGGCCTACAGTCAAAGCTCAATTTGCAGTGTTTCTCATACAAAAGTGCCATCAGAGTAAACTTTAACATCATAGAGTAACATATGACCCTTCTTTATTTTTTTTAAAGTTTACATAGACATATGCTATTTATACCAGACAGATTTGCTAGCAAAAACTAAAGTATAGTGTCACGCCTATTGAAAGTGTAAGATAGTCACTAAAATCATGAGTTTTCCAATAATAATAAAAATAATAATAAGGATGATGATTATGATGATGATGATAACAACAACGACGACGATGACGACAACAACTACTCACAAGAATAGCTCAAACACTATATTAAAAAGTAAAAGTATTTCAAATTTTATGATGCGATCAAATACTTGCTTGACTAATCCTAAATTCCAAAATTTAGCTTCACTAAATTTATCGTAACAGTCAAAAACCATCTATCTCAAAACCTCAAGCGGCTAGGTGAAGACACATTAATAGTTTATATTATAGTTAGGATAAATATGTTTTAGTCCTTATAAAATATTAATTTCTATACTTTAGTCCTTATAAAAAAATTATCAACTTTTAGTCCCTCCCTTTCATTAAACGGGTTCTTTTAGTCCCTACCTTTTATAAAAATGGGTGTTTTAGTCCCTCCACTGTTATAAATTATATGGACTGCAAACGGTCAAAAAATTTATAGGGATTAAACTTGAAAGATCCGTAATTTTATAGGAACTAAAAACATATTTAAGTCTTATATTTATTACATGCCCTTTCACACAACAGTCCATTGAGCTTAAAGAAAGGACAATGCAAAGGCCCACCTACCTTTGTGCTGAAATTCAACTTTTTATTAGAACAAGGGCAGCACAGATCAAACTCTAGGCTACTTGGCTATAGAGACTCTGCTATTATGTTATGAGCCAACTATCTCAAATGCTCAAGCTATTAGATGAAGACACGTGATGGTATCATATTATTTTTCTATCAAATTATCAATAGCATTTTCAATAAGCAAATTCAATAATTTGTGGATGATTTGAACTGACAAAGAAGAAGAATGCACATAAATACAGACAATTTGATATTGCAGCACATAATATTTTTCCATGCTAAGTCTATAGTAGACAAGTTTGCTTCAAATAATATCTAAAGTAGGTTATGGGGAAATGGACTATTTGATTCACAACATAAATTATAAGGAAGATGAAAAATTACCTTCCTAATATGTTCAAGAGCTTCAGTGCTTGTTTTACACAGATCTGTACAAAGTTGAACTCCAGTGATCAAAACTCCATGGTGTTTCTCCCTAAGTAAGGAAGTAGCGGGATTGATAAAATTTTCAGCCAAGTCTGGAACTTTCTTTATGATCCTTATAGAGCATAAAGCTGCCTATATAACAGTGAGCGTAGTTAATTTATGAGAATTATAAACTATAAATGATAACTCAAGCAGTTAAATGGAAAAGGTTTTGTAGATAAAACAAAAAAAAATTACATAACATGCAAATATTTAGAAAATGGAGAGTAAGGAGATCATATAAACACAGAGACATTACATGACAACTAACATTAGGCAATGGAATCAGCTTGCTGAATGTCAAGTTCTTAAAAGCATGCTAGTAAGTAGATTTCCACTCAAAATAATGAAAAATGAAAGAGAAGTAGAAAAACGTAACAGGAAAACAGCACTGAACAAAAAATAACGAAAAATCATGAAAAGGATGATATCAACAACCATCTAACTTTTTGTATTCAATCTCATAACTCGAACATTTTTTCTATTATATGACCATGCATGATTATACAACAGAAAATCCATTTTTATGTCAAATAGTTGTGGCAGTAGCACAAACCACCATGCCGTAAGACTATTAGCTATCACCACTGTGTAATCAAACTGCCGACCCTTTAAACAGGCAATTCAACATAAAGCATCACAGTTCATATGCATTAGAATTACACCCTTTAGCCAAATAAAATAGAAAATTTATTTGATCAAAGCATAATTCCTAGAATGAACGAACATGATTGAAAATCAACATATTAGCTAGAAAGCGCTGAAACAGGATAGGCATCTTTGTTTGACTGGGAGCCTTATACCTATGGCAGTTCATGTCTTTCCGTTATTTTCTATTGGAATTAGTTGGGTGCATGCAAGCTGTCTCTTGAATCTTGATTCTCTCTTTATAACTTTAAAAAATTTAGCAATCACACAAAGATGGAGGCAAGTAATTTCACTATTATACGAAGATAATGATCTGAGTCCTGTCTTATGGGATATTTTATTCCAGTAAAACAAAATCTATTATTTATTGGTTGCTAGATGTATGTAAAAAAAGTATTCACAATTCATAAAGTAAATGTCATTTATAAGAATAATAAGAAACAAGTAACAAACCAATATCTAGCATTGTGAGAGTACAGCAGTTCTAAAACTTTTTTTTTTTGAAGAATAGCAGTACCAAAACTAATCACTATAAGTGAAGAGCAATATGTTACTGTCACCATGAAGCATTCACAGCCTCTTCTCCCTCGATATATAACAAAAAACAGTATATGTAGTTCCAGAAGAGTATAAGCTCTGATGAAATGCATGAAATACATTGAAAAATTCACCTTCTTCCGAATATTGGGATCACGAAATTGTAGCAATCTCTCAACCTCTGGTGCAAGATCCCGAGCCATTTCTGCTGAACAAATGTTTCCTAAAGCACAAAGTGCAAGTCCCACTATATACTGATTTGTGTGATTAAGATCTCTGCAATTCGGTTAAGGCTTTGCTATATAAATGATTATCAACATTTTTCTCTCATTTTGTTTCAGTAGAAGATCAATATCAATAATATATTATAAAGTGGAATCCATATATCAGGGAATAAAAAAACAAATGATAATTTGATTAAGAAATGGATACTGTTTCAAAGAATTGGTGACCAACATTAGAACTTCTTGTCTTTCATCAAGAAGCAACATGAGGCCAAGATAACCTATTCTCTTCTCTGGAAATCCGGGAGATGCAATCAACTTGAGGCACTCCATTTGACCAAAATGTGTCGGGTACCCAAGCATGTGAATGAACATTAGCTTAGCCATATTTCGATGCCTGTAATCTTGATCATTTTCATTTATTGAAGCACGAATGGCTGCACATTCTTTTCTTACAACAGCACGCTCTTCTGCTGCAGTCTTGCTAGCACGTATGGCCCGAATCATGTCCCTAAAAGTTAGAATATGAACCAGATTAGTTAAAAATGATTATTCTAATTAAACACCAAAAGAAACTCAATATCAAACATCTATTATCTTTGTAATTTGCAAGAAAACATGAAAATATGTTGACCAAATCTGATTTGGCAAACAAAAGGTATTTTGAAATAAAAAGTCAATTACAAATTACAATAAAAAGCACACACATAGCTGCAGGAATATGAGGATATAAAATCACGTTTCAGTCGGTGACTCTATAGGAGGATTACAATTCCAATTCTATAATGCAATATTTTAAATCCATTTGATTGGTTGTGGTACCTAATCTATGAAGCACTAACACAAACACAAACACGACACTAACATGTAGTCACTGATAATAATTTAAAGAAATGGAAGTGATTCAATGTTAACATGTGCTAGTGTCGTGTCGGTGTTGGACACGAACACGTGACGGACACCAGTCACACCTTCAATCCAAAGTGTTTGTGCTACATAGTATCTAATACTTAAATCGGGACAGCATCAGTGAGAATCCTCAGACGAGGGAGAATATAATATATCTTATAATGTGTAAGTCAGGCACTCTCTTGATTCTGAACCTAGCCACAACCTTTTTCACAACAGTCAATTTCTAACGAAATTGGAACGACATGTCTGTATACTAAACCATAACAATTGACATTGTAGCATCATTAATGATTAATTCCTATAGTTGACCCCACCTAGAGCAAAAATGCTTTGGTTTTTATTTTAATATCCAACATATATACTGTTTATGAATTTTTCCAATGGTTTCAGAGATATAGAACCAACCTCTAAAGATATTCTATGTTAAACTTAATTTTAAGCTTGATGCACCATGCTAGAGTTGAATTGCAGCAATATGCATACGTAAGCTAAGCTAACATTTCAATTTCAATGTCTGATTCAGATAGTGTGAGAAAACCTTAATCTAAAGCTAGAACTCAAAAAACCAGAAACCTAATAAATTCTCAACAAACATCACTAATGTTAACTTAAAAATAAAATCTAGAAGCTAAAACTGAAAAGAGGCAAAAATTTCCAATTAGATACAAAATCAGCAAGAAGAACAAGCATAAAAAGGCATTGCAGAGGAAAGAAGAGTTTGACGCTGATCCGATTCGAAGAGCACGGAAGAAAGAGGAAGATTGAATTGGTTACCTCAAACGCGTCCCTGAAGAAAAAGGATTCATGATTGACGGTTGTTTACGCTTAACCGGATCCAATTGAGAAGTGAAGGAATCGATGAGTTGAGTCGCCGGAATCGGAGATCGGAATCGGAGATCGGAATCGGAGAGACGAAGAAGAGAGGAAAGAGAGATTCGGATCTGATACGAAAGAGAGTGTTGTGTGTCTCTTCTGTGAGTTCTGTGAATTTCGGGGGAACAACTCAACACCACCGCACCTTTCTTTCTTTCTTCCACTTTGCAACTTTTTTTGCAATATTTTTAATTTTAACGTTTCTGACTCTGAATTTCCGAGATAAATCATAAAACTAAAAAAAATGAAATTAAAGTATTAAAAAAGGACCAAATAATGAATAAACTGTTTGACTAGGGATAGTTTCGTAAATATATTGATATATTGACGAAATTGAGATTGTAGGGCTTTTACAGAAAATGTCCTCAGCTGGGTATAAAGAAAGAAGTTACTCTATTTGTAAATAAAGTTTTTCTAGTATTCATCATCAGTTAAATTATTATAATGTTTTTTATATAATTGATTAATTGTTATAATTTATGATGTTGAAGAAACAATTTTTAATACATAATATTTGAATTAGACTTTGTTAAAACTAACGATCAGTTTCTTATAAATAAAAAATCTACGATTAATTTGAAATGTTTTCGCAGTGATGTTTAATTTGCAAATAAAAGTTTTCAAGTACAACTAAATATGGATGTACAGTACATTAACGTTATAGTTCAAAAAAAAATGTACACTAACATTACTTTAGTAGCTCGCGAAAGGATTTTCTTTATGCTTACATGGGTATAATCCTAGTTTTTCATGGCAAGTGCGAGTTGTGATTAATGTAGAGTCAAGATGGTGGATAGGTGTTGGCTCTTCTATTACTTTGTGAAGTGAGTCTTGGTTAAAAGGTGGACATTGTATAAATCTTTCATGTGATACTCCACTTTGTGTCAAAGTTTAAAAGTTGTTGATCCCATGATTGCAAATTCAAGGCATTGGTGCGAACTGTTACCAACAAATTTTTACCTCTAACATCAATCCTGAAAATTCTTTATGCCATCAAAACGAAAATGATATGTTTATTTGGAATGCAACACAAGATGAATATTTGTGTTTGTTTTGCATGTGGAATTTTTGGATTACCTCACTGATACTGATAATTGGCAACAATCGGATGAGTGGAATTTGATTTGGAATCTAAAAATTTCTCCTCGTGTCAAATATCTCTTATGGAGATTTTGCATAAAACATGTTTCGGCAGGGTCCATCTTCAATCTAAATGTGTTCATTGTCTTATGGCTTGCCTTACATGCACACAAGAGGGCAAAACAAGTTGGATTTGCTTCTTTGCGTGCCCAAATTATCAATCTTGTTGACGAAGATTGGGCTTTCATTTTGTTCTTGAGGATGCACTAAAATCCCTTAACGATGACTCAAGGGTCAAACAATCCATGATAGGGCTTAGACCTTAAAATTTTGATCATAAAATATAGCAAATTAGTTATAGATGATGACCTAGATTAGTTGGTCAAGATAAATATTTTAAATATGTCTTGAATCATGTGTCACCACATAAGCACCAAAACTTGGTTCTTTTTTAGATTTTGTATAAGCCTTGTATTATTATTTTTATTTAAAAATGTCTCGTTATAACATTTGTTTTAAACCTCTAAACATGTCAGGTCGGCCTTGATTACTTTGGAGTATATGGAATAGTATCAACAACCTATTATGGGAAGGAAAATATGATAATGTGGAAATGGTAGTTGGAAGAGCACATGCTTGCTTAATAAATTGGTTGCAGGCCAAACATAGGAATCGTGAGGAGGTGAACACTCGAACTCCAACTATGGTGGTGATTTAAACTAAGCCTCATATGGGTATGCTAAAGTTGAATGCAATGTCACTTTTGAAGGCAGTGGTAATGAAATTGCAAGTAACATTTGCACATTTCTTTAATGGATAAATGAGGGCTTCATAATTTCTTTCTATATAAGTCCAATAGCCAAATGGCGTTATTTGAATATCTATGCACATTTCTTCAATTTTGTACATTTCTTCAATTTTGCACCCCCAACGTGCTTAATGTCATAAAAGTTTAAATTTGAGACTTTCTTTCTATTTTACCTCATGTTCTACGGACTACAAGCCACATAATATATCTTTTAGGCCTACCTTGCCAACCTACTTAAAAATATGAATAATATTTTTAATTACTACTATAATTATTATAGTAAATTTTGAACTTTTTGTTAGATATTTAACTTTTCAACAACCAAATCACGAGACTCATATCCAAGTTTATGTTGGTACAACCAACGAGCATCAAACTGAAGTCATCCATCGAGTACACGAGGTCGTCAAATACATATGCCTATAAATAATCTCCAAACGCCACATAAGGATGTCATCCAACACAAACAAAGTTGATTCGGAATTTTATTTCATTTTAAGGCATCTTGTTGTATCCATGCATTTAATATTCTCTCGGATTGTCGACTACAAACACTACCAAAGTCGAATATAAACATCAAAGAGAATAACATTTATGAAGTCGAACATTTTCCTTGACCGGCACAAAGCCCTTTACGACAAGGAGATAAAATCTCTTTCAAATATTTCAATGATAACAAAATTCATTCAAAGATTATGATTATACTTATTATCTAATTTGTGCTCTTGAGTGTATCTAAGTTAGAAAACAGGTTCCTCGTCACCTTGACCAAAAGAAGTAAATTTGACACAATCTAACATGTCCTCTAAGCTAGAGGATAAACAAGTAAAGGATGAAACTTTAACCTCCAAGACAGAGGATATACATTACCATAGAAAAGATAAATCTACGGCAAATAAAAAGAAGATGAATATGGATCTGAAGACAAATAGTACTAAAGTAAAAAAGATAAATAAGTCATGAGAAGAGGATCCGCGCTAGAGAATAAACAATGAAAGGATGAACTTCTGGTTCCATTCATTCTCCTACATAGGAAATGTCCAAAAGTACCATAGTACGAAAAAATGTTGTCCTTGACAAGAAAAGCTAAACACTACAGCTCTTAGAAAAGGAAAAAGTCAAAAGTACAAGTCAGGTCCCAAATTATGGAAAAATCAAACCTTCTATCCGAGGACGGATTGCAAACTCATCATCCTCAGCGTATGTATTACAAGAACAGCTGAATGGCGCATTTGTAAATCAAATTAATGACCATGGACATTTATCAAGTCTCCAACGGTCACTTAATACTTTTCCTCATGGATGAAGGTTCATCCCCTCTATAAAAGGAAGAGAACTCTTCATCATTCAACACAACAACTACTCATAAAAAAGAGAAACACTTAAAGCTAAGAAGAGCTATTTCATCCTCTCTTTGTACTTTCTACAGTCTTTAACTATATCTTTGAGAGTATCCTCTTAAAAAGTCTTGTAAAGAGAAAGAGTCATCCTCTCATCACTATTCACTAAATCTGTATATTCCAAGTTCATATAAACTTGGCAATAGGTGTAAATCACGAAGAAAGATAGTGTAAGCTTGGTGAGGCTGGAAAACAAACACAGAGAAAAAGGATCCCATTAGAGGACAAGTTAATTTGAACTATAGTGAAACTCACAAGTTTGTGAAGAAATGGACGTAACCCATTTTGGGTGAACCGATATAAATTTGCGTGTGTACTTTTATATGCTTTAGTTTTTTTGCTTCATACGTTCATCCTCATTTAACTTGCATTTCATCCTCTAGTAGAGGATACAGTTTTAAACATCTCTCTAGAAAATTTTAAAACCATAATATCTCTATTCCACCCCCCCTTCTAGTGATATTTCAGTTACTTCATACTACGACATCATAAGTCATTGCCTCCTTTACTCGAGATAAAGACTTCAAGGGCAGCTGTTCTGTTTGGCCAAAGGCCCAATCTCGTTTGACTAACACAGATAGGCCCCACATTCTTGGCCACTCATTGTACTCAACCTCAACCCTAAAAATATTTGTTGACCCTAATCCAAATGACTGGGAGCAGACAAAGGCAAGAATCGTGATACGATATATGTCGAGCAAAGGCGTTTTTGTTTTGAACGGCCTTAACCCTCACACCATATATAGCATTGTTTTGACATGATTAAAGGTACATTAAACTAACTTCAGTACATTTCACTCAAATCAAACATATACTTACAGGAGAGTTAAAGTGTTTGCAGGTACCACCCCACCTCAGAATCACGAAGTGTTGTTCAACATGTCTCAAGTCAGTCATCCTCCTCAATCTAGTTCAAATTAATACGTTGAAGAGAAACAGGAAATAGATGAAAAATGACACATCCCTCTTATTTGTTTTTCTTTTAAGAAGAATAAAAAATATGTATTAATAAAGTATGCACATGGCATAAGACATGCCAAACAGGGACATAAAAATTACAAGGACAACCTACTATGGTACAAAATACAAAGGCCCCAAAACAATAATGTTCTAACACCCAAACCTAACCAAAAATGATCACAAACAATCTAAATAATGTAAAGGTAATTCCATTATTAGTGAAGCTCAAAAGTGAAACCACAAAATTGGACTTTCAACCAGCACTAACATAAAATCTTAAAGCGCTCCAAAAGCAAATGAATGTCACACTATTTCGACTTAAACACTAACAAAATTCGAGCTCTCCAAATTGACCACATGTGTCAGTCATACCACAATCAATGCCTCACGACAAGATTTTCCACCCATCACCAAACCACCAAAGAAATTAGTTGAATCCCCCACAGTTTGAAAAAATAGATTGTATACCTAGCCACATTAAAACCAACATCCAAATACTCCCTAATTTCAGACAGTGAAGAAAACTATGAGCAGTAGATTCGATGCCACCACACCCTGATGAACATAATTGAGATTCCACAGATAAAATTCCATGAAGAATCAAGTTTCTCTTCAATAGAATTCTATCAAGCAAAAATCCTCTAAGCAAATAATAAAACTTTCAAAGATATTGTTTTATTTCAAACATCATCAACAAACATATCCTTCTAGAAAAAAGTATTCCGTCCATCTCCAACTTCCTTAAACAAGTTACTACCAAACCAATTTCCACCATCACCCTCTCGACCCCCACAAATATCATTGATATATTTCCACCAAAGAGATTTCTTACAAGACTCTCCACCCACGTTACCTCCCTCGAACTAATACTTACGCTTTAGCACCTTTAACTACAGCCCCCTGCTCCCCCTGAAGCCGCCAACCCCATTTTCCTAAAACTACTAAATTAAAAGCTTTCGCACCACGCACCCCTAAGCCCCTTTGGAATGCTCGAGACACACCTTCTCCAAACCCACCAAATGAATCGTACAAACTTTCTGACACCCCCCATATAAAGGATTTAAAATGAGATTCAATTTATAGAATATTACCTGTATGAGCCTTGAAGAATTAAAGGCATGAAATAACTTATGAAGTTCTCTCTTGTTTGGTTTGAAGAGAATTTGACAAAAAAAATAAATTTGGTAGGACTCACCACTTATTACTAAGAATAGATTCGTAAAATTTTGATTGTCGGAAAAATGTTTCATACAAAAAATCCACCAATCTATAAGAGATAAAAAAAAATGACAACATTGTCATTGCAAAAAAATGATATATTATAAAAAAAAATGTTAAATATGTTTTTAGTTCCTATAAAATTTCAACCTTTCAATTTTAGTCATTAAAAAATAAAAATATAATTTTTAGTCCATACAAAATTATCATGAATGCAATTTTAGTCCCCATTATTAAGTGAACATATATTTGTGAATGAATTGCTTTCAAGCATCTTTACAACAATAACAAAAGTTCCTCCACAACTCAAATTTTATTTCTAAATATATATTTTCGCTACTTTTATCTTTAATTTTTTGCATTTTAAAAATTCTAAATTTTTGTGGAAAAACTTTTTATAATGTTTTAAACATGCCTACAAAAAATTATTCAAATTTTTTAAAGTTGAACGATTATTAAACATGTTCCATTTGAGCAGAGACTAAAATTGTTTGTTGGATAATTTTGCAGGGATTAAAAATTATATTTTTATTTTATAAGGACTAAAATTGAAATGTTAAAATTTTATATGAAGTAAAAATATATTTAACCCTAAAAATTATATAATTGTATATTTTAAAAAATGCTGACAGCTACATGAACAAATTATAAATCTCTCTATGTATTTTACTATTTGAAAGTATTGTCGGGTTTTTCATTTGTAAACTTTCAAAAACGTCTCTCAATGTATGTGACCCGACAATGATTCAAAAATTCATTTCTTATAATTTTGTATTTTATTCTTCACAAAACTTATAGGAGAGAAATTTGTACTTATTAAGAAATTTGACGCCAAAATAAATAAATTTAATTAAGTGTAATTTACTTTTTTTTATCTTATAAAAATATATGCATTTTCAAAAGAGTACCTTTATGAAAATAATGCGTTTGATTTGCTAAAAAAATAGAGGACTTGACATGATAACTTTTTCTGCACCTTGTTTGATTCAGAAACTGGTCATAAAACTGGAAAGAATAAGGATCAAGGGACTAAACAAAAATCAGGAATTCTTGTTCCTCATTTCATCATGGGACAACTTTTTGTCCCATGTATAAACTATCAAAAATACTAAAATATCATTTTTGTTTTCTACTAAAATAATTATTATCTATCTCTACTTTCTCTCCCTCATATCTCTCTATCTCTATTGTCTCATTCTCATGTCTCGTCCTCTCTCTCTACTCTCTCCCTCTCTTCTCTTCTCTTCTCTCTCTCCCTCCTCTCTCTATCTACCCTCTCATGTCTCTCCTTTCCTTTTTCTCTCTCTATATACTCTCTCCCGTCTCTTCCCCTATTCTCTCTGTGTAACACATCGGAGTATTGTCCTAACACAATTTTGTATTGTTCTGTCCAGTATTTACTATTTTGCGAATCAAACGCACCTGAAAATAAAAGTGTGTGTCAAAAAATTCTATGAGAATAAATGTTTCATTGGAAAAATAAAATTAATTTAGGACGGTATATTTTAAGAATGACATTATTAAATATAATAGAAATAATTAGTTTTACATATATTTTTATTAATAGATGTAAGTATTTTTTTTTATTTATGTGTAAGATTGGAGAGAGTACATTCAAAAAAAAAATTAGAAGGAGTAGAATGAAAATCTTGTTCATGAACACTTATCGACCCCTCCGGAAAATGAAAAAAATGAAAGTTTATTCTCCCATTTATTTTGGAGACTTCAAGGAGTATATAGAGAGTGAGAGAAAAAAACTAAAAAAAATAATATATATACCGCATTGCGCTAATTGGCTGGAAGTCAATTTTTCTAAGAAAAATGTTGGAATTGTTATAGCCTGTACTCCAAATTATCTCTGTACCTCCACAAACGAAAGGAAAATACATAAATGTCCTTATATAAATATTAAAAGTTACAATTTTTTTACCATTCCACCATTTAAGTTAGGTCATACATAACCAAAATTTTCGTTTTTTTCGGAAAACTTTTTTCAAGTTTTCCGGTACACAAGTTACACTCCGAAAAACTTGAAAAAAGTTTTCCGGTGCAGAAGACTATTTTCGGAAATCTTATTTGAAATTTTTCGGAACTACCAGAAAACATATTTCAACCTTTCCGGAACATATACAATACCGAAAAACTTTTTTTGAGATTTTTGGAAGTTACCGAAAAACTTTTTTTGAGATTTTTGGAAGTTACCGAAAAACTTCTACCCACAAGTTTTCGGAAGTTCTTTTTAATTTTATTGTTTTTTTTTATTTTTTTTGAATTTTTTATTCCGTTACTATTTATTTAATTCATTTTATTTTACTTAATTTTTTTTCCAGTGGATGCAGGTGCTAGAGGAAGAGACGACAAGATAGTATGAAGAACACGTTTCGTTGAAACGTTATCGTCTATGGATGCTCCAGAAAGGATTCGACCGACAGCATCCCGGAGGAGACGATGAATTATAATGGAAGATGATAACTCGGGAAAGTATAATCATATATCTATCCCTAAGGTTGATATTGGTATACATAAGGAGGAGGAGGAGAATACTGTTGTACATGAGGAGCATATGCAAGAGGGACCTGTACATGAGGAGGGACATGTACAACAGGAGGAACCTGTACATCACGAGGGTAAGCTGACACGATTTCTTGGAAGACCATATGATTTGTTCGTCCTTACACGATACCGACATCATGTGCCTCGAAGACTGTGGTTTGGTCAAGTAAGTTAAATTAATTATTGTTTATGGTGCATTAAAAATATTTAAATTAATTATTATTTATGGTGAATTAAAAATATTTAAATTAATTATTATTTATGGTTCATTAAAAATATTTAAATTAATAATTATTTTTGTTCTATATTTAATTTTAATGTCATATATTTTATTTGTATGCAAGAGCGACCAATGCTGAAAATTGTTGCTCATGGAAAGAAATTGCAACAATTTACTCCACAAGATCTCCCACAAATTATAGAGACGTTGATGAATTTGTCTGGATTAGCTCCACTATAACGGGGTAGTCTGAAGTTGATTGACAACAACCTGATTTTTGCATTTGTAGAAAGATGACACTCAAAAACCTCGTCATTTTCCATGTCATTTGGTGAAATAACAATTACTTTGGATGTTGTTGTCAATCTGTTAGGTGTTTATATTAGGGGTGAGTTCTACAATCCATAACTTTATTAGGTGTGCCTCCTGAAGAGATATGGGAGGAAACCAAAAAAGCAAGGGGTGCACACTACATATTAGATTGGTTGAAAGATGTCTTCAAAAGACAGTGTGCGGCAGAACGATTTGATTGTGCTGCTAGGGCGTATATGCTAAATCTAGTAAGGAGTACTATTTTTGCGGATAAAAGTCATACGTTAACTGTTGCGAAATACCTCCCCTTATTCAAATATGTGGAAGGTACAAGTAGATATGTTTGGGTTAGTGTTGCACTCGTAGTCATTTATGACTACCTCTTTGATGCTAGCTGTTATGACACAAAACAATGAAGTGGATATATGCCGTTGCTGCAGGTATTAAATATTTATGATTATTATTAATTGTTATAATTTTTATTTGCTAATTTTTATGTTTATCATTAATTAATTTATTTTTATTTGCAGCATTGTAGTGACGTATTTGCCTGAGATGTGTCTGAGACAATTTGGATACATCCAACATATTCCACCACTCCCACCTCCAGTTTTTTCTAGATTATCTTATGTAGATGTCGAATGGATGGGATATTTGATCCCTGTCACCGAACTGCTTCACAAGATATGTCTAGTTACATATTCATTTAAGTGTCAGGATGGATATTTGGAGTGGTTCTACAGGGTATCTCATCCACTTTTAGTGCGATCAGATGGTGTACCCCAAGTTCTATATTTTAATATCCCATCGCTGCAGAAGCTTCTAGTGAACAACCATCTATCATGCAGCAGGTGGGTGCTTATACAACGGGGGTTGGATGCACATAATAGCTTCTAGTGAACAACCATCTATCATGCAGCAGGTGGGCGCTTATACAACGGGAGTTGGATGCACATAATGCTGATTTAAATGACGACATGTATAGTTACTATTTTAGAGCTTTATATCTAACGCTTTATAACACTAGTTAGTAGTTATTTACTTTTATTTGTGATGAACATCGTTTTTGTAATATTGTTATATTATTAACTCTACTTTTATTTGTCATGAACATCGTTAATGTTATTTTAATTATATTTTATTATTTTACATTATTGTTATATCATTAACTTTACTTTGATTTGTGATGAAATATTACGAAAGTAGTAACTAAAATGAACTAATAACATGTGCATTTTATATAAGTTTTAAAGTATTGTAGTCTATACAAAATCAATCTTCATCTAACGACATGACATCTACGGGTTGTGTATTTTGTGTAACACGTGCCATATGACCTAATAAATACCCTACTATTGTAGACGTCCCATGTATGCTATTGCTCAAGAAGTTGCCTCCTCATTCCATATCTGTTAAATTTTATATAATTAAAAACAAAAACAAACAAAAAATTAGTGTACCGGAAAACTTGTGCAAAAATAGTTTTTCGGTAATATTGATTTTCAACCTTCTGTACCAGAAAACTTAAAAAAGATTTCTAGTAATATTGATTTTAATCCTTCTGTACCGGAAAATTTTAAAAAATATTTTCGGTATACACATTTGAATATTTCTGTACCGGAAATTTTTTAAAAGTTTTTTGAAAATTTCTGAAAAACTTTTACGTATCAGAAAACTTTAATTGCTCTGTTCGAAAATCTTTGAATGGTAAAAAAAAAGTGAATTTAAATTAATAAAATAATAAAAAATGTTAAAGATAAATTTGACATTTTTAAAATTTGTGGGAGTATGGGTACAATTCGGGGGTATTGGGTATAATTTTCAAATGTTGGGTTAGACTCAATAGTCATATTGGATTGATCGTGCCGGCCGGCCCTATACCTTTCCAGAAAATATCATGTGGGCTAAGTTTTAGCAGGGATTTGAGTGATTTTAAATATCTTCCTACAAACAGTGACTAATTGGGTAGTACATTTTTATAGGCAAATTCTAAAAATTTGTTCAAAACTTTAATCATGATAGACATTATCTAGTAGACGTAGAAGTTTATGATTTTTTTATTATTATTATTAAGGTCGAAAAAGATAATTTGATTGATATTTGTTCTATAAAAATTAGAGAGAAAAATTATCTCTTTCAAAATGAAAATCATCGAACATATACTAATTATGTTATTGTATAAATTGTAAGAATAAAGAAGACCGTGAACTACTACTTTCGATGACGGTTGCCGATCATCATTAGAGTTTTATGCGATTTTTAAGTACTTCTTCATGGTAAAAGTATATTGTGTTGGTCCACCGAAGCACTTATATCATTTTATGTAAAAATAATAACAATTCATTTTGCTCCACCACTTTCTAAATGATTAAATGGGAATTTTGTTTGGTTTCATCGTAATATATTCAAACAATTGAATGAAAACTTAATTATTTTTTATTTCATTGTGTTTCTTCTTATTCTGCTCTATTTCATTCCGCTCGCTCATTTTAAATTATTCAAACATACTCTTAGTTAGAGCCGAACAAATATATATGCAGACTTAAGTTGAATTTTAAGATGAAGCTTTTTAAAGTTCATAAGAGTATTTTAGTAAAACTATTAAAAATAATTTAAAATTTTCTTTTATTTTAGAAGTTTTATAATATTAAATCAATTATTAAATTAATGTAATCTATTTCGTATAATATTTCTTTTTTAATTGATAATATAGTAGACCTCCTTAATATTTTTGTAGGACAATAATAATTTTAAATAAGATTTATTAATTTTATAATTTTGAAAATATAGAATATTAACATTTTCTTGTAAAAAAAAAGAACATAAAGTTTTTTTATTAAATACAAATTTTATTTTTTTAAATCTAAAGCCGTTAATTATCTTGGTGGCCTCATCCTTAAGGAAGCCTTGCTCTCAGTCATAATACCCATTAATAAAAAAGATCCTACAAAACTACCAACATAATATGATACAAATGTTAAATACTTGAATCTCCTGATTATTTTTGAAAGTTCAATTTTTAATTAATGTTATATAAAAAAGTATATCAAAAGATGTCAATCATTTTAAATTATTTTGTTTCTTCAGTTTTGTGCAGAAGACCCTTTAGGCTTTAGTCTTATAAAATCTACAAAACTCGATATTATCATCAAACATAAATTACTTGAACTATATACATACAGCAAAATAAATATTATTTTAATATGTGTACCCTCGTTTAAAACATTTTTCCCAAAATAAAAAAATGTATACAAAAGTACCTCAAGATTCGAGCTATGCATATCATAGCAGTTGAGCATCTCATCTCACGATCTCTTTTCAAGTTGTTTTTATAATTTCAATTCAATTTTTTATGTTCTGCACAGGAAGAGTGGTCCCTTCCGTGCCACTAGCTGGCTAAGTAATAAGACGAATGGATCGATAAATTATTGATTGAAATTATAAGTTTATGTGTCTTTAAAATTTTAAAGTAGTAAATATATTTTTTAAATCGTGAAATATTAATTAAAATATTTATATTTAAATTTAAATCATTAGAAATTATGTGGATTTCAATATGAGACAATATGTTCAATCTAATAATATCAACATTTATCATTTGAGGTAGAGTATAAGGACAAATATTTGACCTCTCTTAATTGATCTTAAATTAATGTGATCACAACATCAATTAATTCTCATATAAAATTTAAATATTTTATGGACTAATTTGTCAATAATTAATTCATACATAATTACAATTACTCACAAATTTGTCTTTGAGATAACAAAATTTTATTAAAAAATTTGTCTATGAAAAAAATGAACGATGATAAATCACATATTTAATTAGAGAGTCATATCAAAATATCTAACAACAAAAACTTACTAATGAATTATTTTAATTAATATTTTATAATTTTAAAAATATATTTGTCAATTTACAAAATTCAATGAATAATTTATCTTATACTTATAATTTCATATACCAATTTATCAATTTACCCAAATTATGTTTAATTTGATGATCGTAAGCTCTGGATCTGACAGTGTTAGGGCTTTTTCTTATAGCTTCTCTTTTCTTTAATTGATTAGAATTTAGAAACATGATTGGACTTGTATATAGTACTCATTTGACTTTATCTCATCTGACCTTGTGCAAATAATGAAATTCTATGAGGGTGAAACAAAAAATAAATAAAAGATAGATTAAATTTAAACCAAAATAAACATAAAATTACTAAAATTTCAATCAGTTGTGTTATTTCAACGTACAAAATCGACACTGTATTTCAACACAATATATTAACGAGGTTAGACGTCAGAAACGATATGAGAGAAAAAACATCAAAAGAGAAGAAAAATATAATACAAAACTTAAAAACTATATAAAATTTCAGTGTTAATGTCTGAATTAATATGAAAACATCATTTCTCAAATATAATTTATCTCTTTAAAAATATTATTTTGAAAGTCCTTAACACAATTATGAAACATAAACACAAACATTAATATGACATTTACAGGTTGACACTTATAATAATTTGAATAAATGATTTAATTGAATGTATCACATAGATAAATATTCAACATTAACTCGTGTAAGGACAATTTCACACTCTTTATAAAAGGATAAACAAGATAACTTCACTCACACTTTTGAGACAAAAAAAATAAAGGTATGAATGTCATTTTCACTTGAGAGTTTGACTAAGTTGCATTTTGTGTTTAGTTTCAACTAAATGCCTAATTTTACTAATTTTTCAGGATCATTGCCTAGATGAAAGTTTCCCATTTCTTCATGAAATTGACATAATAGTCCCTTTTGCCACAAGATCATAGTGATAGTCATTCCTCTTACACAACCTCAATCTTCAATACCTCAAACTCAAAGCACTATGAGTAATTCCTCGGGAGATGTTAACAACTTTGAGAGGCCATCCAAGACACTCAAGACTAACCCTTCAAACACAGGGTACCCTTCCTCACAACATAATTCTTCTTTCCCTTACATTCTTTACTTTAACAATGAAGATCATGGGAAATCTTTAACTTCAAAAGGGTCCTCAGAAAATCAAAGAAATGAAACTAAACGGAATATTGAAGAGAGTAAGAAGACTGATTCAATCACAAGATCTTCTCAACATAATCAAGATCACATAATTGCTGAGAGAAAGAGGAGAGAAAATATTAGCCAACAATTCATAGCACTTTCAGCACTCATTCCGGGCTTAAAAAAGGTTCAATTTTTTTATTCAATTTTAGTGTTTTTTTTTTAAGTTTATTTGAAATAACATATAAGCCTATATTTTTTTCTTCTTCTATATTTGCTTTTATTGTCTTAATTAATTTTTTAAAATATTAATTAAAAATATATTTTTTACGTCTATTCAATTAATTCAACCACTTATTTTACTAATCTCTTCAAATTAAATAGTTTATCTACTATATGCTATAAAATGATGTAATTTATGTTGTTATTTTTGGCAAAAGAGGCTAATTAAGGGGTGCTATTCATTTGGGTGCAGATGGATAAGGCTTCTGTATTGAGAGATGCTATAAAGCATGTGAAACAACTTAAAGAACAAGTGAAGCTACTTGAAGAAAAGAACCAAAGGTTAAAAAACGTAGAATATGAGGTTTATGTTGAGTCAAATTGTGGGTATGGTAAAGGGTCAGTGCCAGAAGTTGAGGCAAGGGTGTCAGAGAAGAACGTGCTTATTAGAATCCATTGTGAGAAACAAAAGGGAGTGTTGGTGAACATAATCAAACAGATTGAGAATCTCAATCTATCAGTCACTAGTACTACTTCCTTGCTATTTGGAACCACCAAATTACTAGACATAACCGTCGTAGCTGAAGTACGGTATTTTTCTTTTATATTTTATTAAATTTAGTATTTATTGAATAAATTATTATTAAATATTAAGATTTAAAAGAAATGTATAAAACAAATGCAGATGGATGAGGAGTTCAGCTTATGCGTGCAGGAGGTAGTTAGAAACCTTCGAGTTTCATTATTGCAATTCATGGAGTCGTAGTTTACTCTCATCATTGTCCTAACAACCCTTACTTTTTTGCAATTCTTGGAATTTTAATTATCATATTTATTTATAAATGTGTACTATCTTATTCTCACCAACATAGCCACGTGATCTAATTAATTTATGTGTTATTGTTATTTCATCTGTTTCGTTTTAAATGTTTGATTTGAGTATAGTTCTTACAAAAATAAATAGATGTATTGAATTTAATAATATATAAAGACTAAATTGCTCTTATAATATACTTGCAACTACTCTAATTTTTATATTGGTTTCTTGAATTAATTAATGGTTTGATTGAATCATTTTTAATACTAACTTTACTGTAAACATTTATTGTGGTTTAGTGATCATATGAACACTTTAAATGGAAATTTTTTATTTTTTATTTTTATTATGGTGCTTAAATAAATAAAATTCTTGCTTTAAAAAAAAAATTCTCAAATGCTTAAATGAATTTGTCGCTCTATTTTTTTCTTTTCCCTTCATAATTGTTCTTGAACGAGAAAGCCAAAATTTGAGAATTGCTCTAACTGTTTTTGGATCGAATGTTTTATATTATATTAAAATGTAATTCATGTTTTATATTATTTTTTAAAAAAAATTTAATTCAAAAATATTTTATTACAATCAAAACAGGAATTATTAAAAAAGATTAATGTGTTTCATTCACTTAAGATCTGTTTTTTATTTTTTTTTATTTTTGTGTTTCACTTTGACTATCAGCTTCCATGTTCATTTTAATTTTTGTTTAGGTATCTTTAGTGAAACCCCATCGTAGAAAACTTAACGTGGATGATAAAGTTATATCATTAAAATTTATTTAAGGGATATTTAGTTAAAGACAAGCATATGCTTTTGAGATAATAATAAATAGTTCTCAAAAGAGTTATTTTACAAAATCATGAAAAAAAAGGTTAAAACTCAAAACACTTCATTGCATGAATAAAAGAAATTGTCGTAATAACAAATGTTTTAAAAATACTCATTAAGAATATAAAAGTAGAAAAAAAT
>JBBPBP010009778.1:6824815-6838037 GCA_037974735.1 Cicer chorassanicum | reverse complement strand
TGATAAGAAAATTGAATAGGTAAACATATATATTACAATTGTGTTAGAAGCAAGATTTTATTGGCAAATTTTTTTAAAATCATCACATATATTCTTCTCTTGTTCGCATTATAATCCCTTAAACAAAGTTTCACCATCATGACCTGAAAAAAACTCATTTTAGTTGTATTTTTCTTTAGCTTGAATCTCAAATATATATTTGATCATGCTTATCAAATTTTCATCAAAGAATGGTTGTAGGAAACTATTACTTTGAGGATCATTATTACTCATTCATTAGCCTTTTCAACATCATTGAAGAAGAAATATATTTCACTTCTAGAAAATATAGATCTAGTACAAAATTACAAAAGATATTATCAAATATACATCCATTATAACAAAGAAAATAACATTGAAAAGACAATTAATTAACCTTCAATGGTGCACTAATATAACCAAACAAAAATATAGCAAATTAATGTAAAAATCTATGACCTTGAGAGATAGTAGTCGAGAACACATCATGAAGTCCACCCTAATTTTGTTGCACAATACAATATCAAAGCAATCTGTTAATGGAGTTCAAAATAAAAGAATCTAATTAAACATATATTAAGTCATTGAGTTTCTAAAGATTAAGAGACACCAAACCTTTTCTTTGTTATTTCGTTTTTGTCATGATAAGAAGAGTGACCACACATTAGCATAGAAACATTTGCCTTATTTTAGTTTATCCCTATATTTGATAAATACAATAAATAATATACTATGCATTTTTTTATATAGAAATGCTTCACATTTGTTCTTAAAAAAAAAAGAGCGGTAGCTACAACATGTGTTAAAATTCAAGTTCAAATAAGCTAAATTAGTTCAAAACAAAAAATAAATGTAAAAAAGGTGTTGACCTTGTTCCATGATCAAACAACCTAAGGAAAAAATTATTTGAAACAACAACATTAAAAATAGGTATCTTGGAAATCTTATCTTGATCCTCCAAACATTGACTTTTGCCGATCTAAAAATCTCCAATATATACCGTGAAATAGGTTGAAAAAATGAAAAGAAAATATCAACAATAGTAGAATAAAATATGTAAATAAAAATAAAGTAATAGAAAAAGTGGAGAGAAAACAAGACAAAGAGTAAGTATAAAAGGGATTGGAAACCTCCATTGTCGCGCTAACATTTATTTCTCATTGTCAAGTGATGTTGCAAGTCATGGCTATCCTCTTAGCCACTATTCGCATATCGTGACCATCAACATCCACCAAGGGTGGAATCTACCTTTTATATCTGATCTCTCACAACCCTAACTCTCATGTGGACTTTTTCGTTAACTACTACCTCTTATTAAATGGATAGAGTTTGAAGTAAAAAATTTCAAAATCAGGATTGCCTTAAACATTTTAAAGGCTTTGTTCTAATTTTAAAAATTGAGTCCTTAATAAAAAAAAAAGTGAAATTTTAATAATTAAAAAGGGATTAAATAAATTTTAGTTCTTATAAATTTCAAAAATATTATTTTAATCTCTATAAAAAAATTCTCAACTTTTTAATTCCTAAAAAAGTTTATTTGCTTTTAGTTCCTATTTTGATTTTTTTTTTGTTGTAAAAAAATGATATTTTTAGTCTAAAAAAATCCTATCAAATCAAAATGGAAACTAGAAATGAATAAATTTTTTTTAAAGTAAAACTTAAAATTTCATAATTTTGTAGTGATTAAAAACATATTTAACCTGAAATCACTCTCATTTTATTGTATTATAAAAATAAAATTTAGGGCTCTCTCCATTTGGGGGGCATGTGTTGTTTGCACATCCCAATAGCTAGCGCTCAAAATGCATTGGAAATATGAAAAACAATTAATATACATTGGAAAGAGAAAGATGTAAGAAAATTAGAAGAAATAATACATTGAAAATATGGAAGTAGTTAGTGTTTCTCCATAGTGAGATGTGCAAAAATACACCGAGAAGATGATGATGTATTAAAAATAGAATAAAAAAATAATGCATTGGAAATATGAAAAATAATTCATTTATCTCCATAATAAGATGTGCATAAATACATTGAAAATGAAAACATATATTGAAATTAGAAAAAAGAACAATGTAATGGAAATGTAAAAATCAATTAATGCATCCCCATAATGCGATGTGCATAGATACATTGAGAAGGAAAACATGTATTGATCATTAATATGCATTGAAATCTAAAAGGTCACACATGATACAATGCACGCATGGACTTTTCGAAAACATTAATTCCAGAACACGAAAATGAAATATAAGTTTAATTGGAGATAACAACTGCATTTGATGGCTATTTATTTTCTTAAGTTATATAGTGGTCCTCAAATTCTCATGTTTGAGTCATTAAATGTTAAATGTGTTCCTAAGATTAAATTATTGCATCCATATTGGATAAATTTCCCATAATGTTACATATGATTTTAGGAATTAGACGGAAAAAAGATTAACTTATTAGTAGGTTAAGTAAATTAGGGTCAGTGATTAGGGAATCATGACTTAATAGGACTTAGTAGATTAAATTAACCATCATGCTTGCGGGCTTTCATGTGAAAAAAGAAATACATCTACTACTCTATCCTTAATTATAATGGTTGTCTTCTCACAACATTCATGAATTAAGTTAAAAGTATTTTTGAAATAATGCATTAAATATGAATAAATAAATTAGATAATATTTATTTAGTATTATACTTAACTCCAATAACTATATATATATATATTTTATTATCAATTTAAATGAATAAATATAATTTCACAATAAAAAAATATAAATACATTTTGTTTTTATAATTGAGTTCAAATAGAGTATTATTTGAATTAGGGGTGTTCATGGTTTAAAAACCAAACCGCATTGGACCACATTAATGATTTGGTTTAGTTATTGAACAACATTTTTAAATCAAATTCAGTGAAGTTCTAAACCGATTTAAAACTGGTTTATAAATATAAACTAGTTTAATATTTTGAATAAATTTTTAGTTAAAATTAATTTCAAAATAATTATTTGAAAATTCTTTTGATAAAAATTTTCTAGAAAAATAAATGTAAAAAATTTTATGATAAAAATTTTTTTCGAAAAAATAATTTCAAAATTTTTTTGGCAAAAACTTTCCGATTTTTTTTGAAATTTTTTTTCCGAGAGAAATAGATATAAAAAATTTCTCGATAAAAAAGTTTTGATTTTTTTTCAAAAAAAATATGTTTTTAATTTTTTTCTCAAAAATTTTACAAGAAAAAAATGATTTAATTTTTTTTACAGAAATAGTAGTTTCAATATTTCTTATATTTTTTTTCGAGAAAAATAAATTTTAAAAATTTTGTTAGAAAAAAATCTTAATTGAGGTTATAAAAATTTTAAAATTGTTAAACTGGTTTTAAATTAACTTTGGTTAACCGAATTGTTTTAAATATGTGATTCAATTCATGAACCATATAAATGGTTTGATTTATTGTAGTGCAGTGCAATCCAATTTATCAATATGGTCCAATTAACCATATTTTTTGCACACTCTACTTTGGATATAGAACTTACTATTCTACTAAATATTTAAATATGATATATCATAAAAAATGAATTTGACTCCTCTGGGAAGTTGGTGAAACATGCAGATCAATGATGGATATTATAACCATCCATGATTGAATATGTATGTCCACAAAATCATAACCGTTCATTTGATTATTAATCGTTGATATGACTCATTTATTCTCTAACGTAAGTTGCTCACTTTATATTTATATGAGCCAAATCCCAAAATAAAAATAAGATGCCAAAATTTCTTGATTTTGCCCTTAAATTATGCTCAAATTGTTTACACACCAAAGTAACATAAAATTTGGCAAAACCAAACAAACAATTAATTTTCTGATGACCAGCTTCTCCTTACTAAGATGAGATCATTATAACTTCTGTACATGATTTCACCCTCCCCTATTGAGGATTCATTACTTCAGACATTATTAACTGTATATACTCAGTACTTGTGGATATAATCAATGGAACCGATTCGCAACCGCATATTTTGATGATCATAGAGAGAGTCACCATAATCCAAAGGCTCAATAACCACAGACTCCTTCCTATCCTGTTCCTGCACTGCTCCGAATACTATCTCATTGGTTTCCTCGCGACTTTGCTCATAGTAAGTGTGAGGGACCGATGAATGATACTGATGACGATAATAATGTTTTGATTGCTGCTGCTGCTGAAGATCTCCATCCCATCCATTATAAATAACTTTTTGTTGTTGTTGTTGTTGCTGTGGCGGCTGCTGAAGATCTCCTTCCCATCCATTATAGAACGCTCGACCTTGCCACAATTGTTGCATTTTTTCGGCATCTTTGGACATGAAAGGATATGTTTTCTTAGGGGTTGGAGTTCTTGGGTCAATAGAAGGGGGCTCATCTTCATTTGGAACCACGAAACTTTCTTGAACTGGCCAAGCATTTACTTGCTTTTCGGGTTGATGGAATAAGGGTTGGCTTTGAAAGTCATAGTTTTGTGGTTTTCTTCTGAAACCAAACAAAGCTCCCATTATTTCTACTATTGATGCCCCTGCATTGGTAAGAAGCTTCCCAATGGACCCAAAGAGACCTTCTTCTTGCTTATAAGGTTCGTCTTCTAACGGAATCAAAGGAGGCCTAATGGATTTCAAGGGCTTTTTGTATGGACTCGGCGAAATGCCGGACATTACTGGTCCCTCAACCTACAAAAGCATGAGATAAATTACTGGCTGAAGTTTTCTAATATATTTATTTTAGAAACCTTAAATTATGCAGCTTCAGAGAACAAAGGATATGTTTCAACTTTCAATTCTATGATTGTCATCACTATTGCATGATTTGATAGTTTTCCTTGTCATGCAGCTACCAAGAGAAGTAAGAAGTAAGATGTAAGAAGTAACATTCTTTTTTCTGAAAATGAAAAAAATTGACATAGACACTGACATGTGGACACTTTTAATAATTTAAAAAATGAAACCAATTGAATGTATCGTGTGTTGGTGTCATGTTGTGTCAGCATTGAACACTAACACATATCTGACACACCATCGATCTAAAGTGTCAGTGCTACATCGATTATATTTGTCTGATTTAATATAATGCATCAGAAAGCAAAGGACTAGATGAGGCACTCACATCCTGAGATGATACAATTGTACTTAGTCTACGCTGCAGCAATGCCAACATATAACCAAAGAAGCCAGCCCCAACAAGCATTGCAATTCCTGTAAATGGAAGGCATAATACATTCTTAATTTGAAACTAATAAAATACTCAAGAGATAGACTCTGGATTAGTTCAGTTTACCGAGTGGAAATCCACTTTCATATTGATAAGCACAGTCATCGAAGCGTAGTTGGATCTCCCTAATGGCTTGGTTTCCCCTGTCAATGACAAGTAGAGAACAACTACTTCCAACATAAACAACATCAAAGTCATTAGAGAATTTAGCCTCATCACTTGGTCCGTCAACATGGCCTCCTCCACGGCTCAATTTTCCTCCAGCAATTGTTGTGACCCCTGAAAATGAAAACAGATATCTTAATTCAATAAAACGTTCCAACTCCAACTCATTTAAGTGTTCTCATTTAGAAATCCTTTGCATATACACAAACAAAAAAGGGTTAGAACCAAAGATTAATCAATGTATAATAACATAATGTTAACCTGAATCGCTAATTTTCCGGATTGCCATATTCATAATATCTGCAACGTAGATATTTCCTCGGTCATCAACTGTAATTCCCTTTGGATGGTTCATCTTAGCCTCTCTTAATTTTCCATCAACATGTCCAGAATATCCTTCAGCAGATCCTGCCACCAGTTTTGGTCTGCTATCTGCAGATTTGTAATGTACATGTTATTTTTGAACTGAAGAAAAGATACACATGCCAATGGTTTCAAGTGAGGAAGAGAAATCACATTAAGATGACATAGACACAATCAGTTCAAAATGCATGTCAGTAAAGTAGAAAGCTCATAAGCTACAACTAGAGGGACACAATATCATGCATGGTACATTTCACACTGAAATTGGTGATAATGACATCACCAAACTCTTAGACGCCATATTGCTACAATTGATTGTTTCTGATTCTAAAAACATGAAAATAAAAAAGATAAAAAAAAAAGTGCACAATAGTTGCATCAATTACAAACATAATTGAATATAGCTCATAATTTAAAAAATGAGAGTAAGTTCAATTCCATTTCCACACATTACTCCATGTTACACAATGAATGAATCAAAAAGTCAACAAGCTAGTTAATAATAATATTTCAAATCAAGCCAAAAGAAGCTGAATAACAATAACAATTCTCTACAGGTACAACAAAACCAAACTTATAATTTCTAAAAGGTTATTATACTTATTTCACAACAACAACAATTATTATTATTAAATAAATGAAGTTAATAGGAGCAATGAGTTAGCTCATAAGGTTAAGCAACCACATTTTCACACTTACACAAAGAAAGTGAAGATGAAATCCTATAAATGTTACTATTAGCTGAATCAAGAATCAGAAGCTCCCCATTAGACAACACCTCAACTGCATAAGGCTCAATTCCAAGCTTGCTTCCATCAAACACAGTTTCCACATTGTATCCACTCTCAAACTTCATCATCGACTTCGCAGAAATCGCTGCCATTCAACATCCCAATTCCACAATCACCACCAAAACAAAAAATCAATACTAAAAAAAAAAAACAAAAACTGGAAGGATTAAGATCTAAGTAGCACCGCTATTTCAAAGACACGTAGTTGCATTCAACAACTTCAATTTTCTACATATGTCAGTGTCGATGTTTGAAAGATTGAGATAGATCCATACCTTTTTTGGTGATTGGTTTAAGCGAAAACACCCATTTGGTGAAAGCAGGAACAGCATTTGAGATAAACCCATTAACAATCTCTAAAAAAAGGAACAAAATTTGAGAATAAAAAAGCAAAAGATTAATAAATTGAAAACTGGGTAAGTGAATAACTTACTTGCAGGTGAAATTGCAGAGGTTAGTGGTGGTGCAGCTGAAACATTTGCAAGTAGAAGCAGAAGAGCAAAAAGCAATGCAAAATGGAGCTTACCCATTTGAGAAAAAGGAAAACAAAAAAAAAAAAAAAGAATTCTAATTCATGAAGATTTGAATGTGAAGAGAGAGAGTGGTGTTGTTGTTAGTTGAAACGGAATGAGTGGGTTTTAGAGAGTGAAGGAGAAAGGGATAAAAGGGGTGAAAAAGGAAGAAGAAATTGTGGGGCCAGATCAGTAGAGAGAGAATTGTTAACCGCCATTAATATCTTTAAATACATTTCTTCTCTACATTGGATTGGTTGTGCTTATGTAACACTAGTATATTATATACTACTACTTTAATCAAAAAATAACTTTTTTATGTATGAAAAATATTTTTTCAACACAAAATCAGACATCCACATATTATATTTATACACTTTTTAGTTTTTATATTATATTTGTTTTGCATTTCATTCTCACCTTGAATTTAACGTTTACATTCATTAATTATGATGCTGATTTTGATGTGTTGAAAATATTACAAGTATTTATTTATTTATATATACTATTAGTTTGTTGTAAAATATTTACATGATAATTTAGTATTTTTATAAATTATTTTTCGTTTAGTTGATCACTAAATTCTTGAATATAAATTGTAAAATAGGTTACACTTTATATTAGTGTAATTTTGATTTATTTTATCTTTGATTTTAAAAAAAATTAAGTCAGTCAAAAAATATATATTTTCTTTAGTGGAAAATAGAGACCTCCTTTGCCGTCGATGAAAACTTGGTAGTATTAATAGTCTTGAGAGTCAGTAATTTATGATTTATTTTATTTATTTACCACTTAAGTCATATGGCAAGGATAAAATTATTTTCGTCAATACTTTTTCATGAAAATGCTAACAATTAATAAGTGCTTTGAGATCCAAATCTAAAAATCAATTTTTTATTTTTTTAAATTAAAATAGAGATCAACCCAAAAATCAAGGAAATGAGGCAGAAAAAAAATATTATTGATAAGAATTTAATTAGTATATGTAGATAGTGCAAAATAGTTTTGCACATTACATTAAAGGCATAAACAAATTAGATTTTATTAAAGTTTATGTCTTTAGTTTTTCTTCTTGCTTTCTTAATAAATATTTGGCTTTTTAAAAAAAAAAGATTATATAATATATTATAATACAATGACACAGTTTCAGACACAATTCACAGCATTCTTGCTGCCCATGGATTCATCCTGCTTTGAAGAAATTCAAACCGACAATTGTTCAATTTTTTTATTACCATTTTACAATGATGACTTTTAATATATGATACGATAAAATTGATCTTTTGATAAAGAAGACCTTTCTTTTTCTAATAAAAATAGTTTTTTTTAAAATAATGGGGACTCTAACTAATTTAAAAGTGTACTTGTGTAGTGAAATACTAACTAATTTAAATGGAGACCAATAAATTCTAAGCGTCTGTTTTGCATTAAATATATATCAAATTGTTATAGACACAACTCTCCAAAATCTTCTTCTCTAAATCCTCTAAAAATCAATTCGAAGAGAGAACACAGAACTATCTCAACGTCTGTTCTTTTCGGTTACAACTTTCAAAATCACTTGAATGCCATATACTTTTTTAAACAAAGTCAATGCTTCCTATGCCACTTAAACTAACATATATTCATGGATGTTAAACTATAGAAACTCAAAATCATTATTATAAACTTTTATTGATCATCAGTGAAGAGTTTATTATTGGAAAAATTTAAGTATACGTTAATAAAAATAAAACTTTATAATATTTTATAAAAAAGTGATATCTTTTATATTACAAGTCGATTTTAAAAAAATGAGTTAAGTCTAATATAAAATTTAAGATAATATTAAAGCTTATTCGATCAGACCACTCACCATTTATATACACACATCAAATCTAATAGTATTGAACGTGAGAGGTGTATTGAGAAAAATCAAAGTCCTAAATTGATAAACTATCCTATATAAAACATAAGACTTAATTACTATAGTAAAATTTGGTAACACAGTTAACAAGTTTGAAATTCCTTCATAAACAAGTTTTGAATAAATAATACAAATTTAAGTGCATTTAAAAAAAAGGATTATTTAAACAATGTTTTCATACAAATAATTTAAATATGATATGAGTTGCAAAACGAATGATATGTTAATTTATTTTTTTATAAATTATAGATATAAATTATAGAAAAAAAATTAGAATGAAATAAATGAAAGTCATTGACGTAATAATTTAAATTCGTTTATATAAAATTCATTTAAATTTTGGAATTACATCATATGAAAATAGATCATAGACCATTGATGATAGTCATACCTTAATTTTAAGGGCATTTTTTTTTAATCAATTTAAATTGTTATAATCAAATAATAACTTACATTACTATCACTTCTGGGCTATAGCTTTTTCATTATTGAACAACTTTGCGGTCCATATAACATGCGCAACATCAAAATGCGTGACAATTTTCGTTTCTTCCCATCATTACTTATTTGCTTTTTCTCTATTTTATTTTTTAACGAGTAGTGGTCTCTACCCTAGAGCAAGCAAAAATTAATGTTGTGATTAATTTGTTGAACCATAATAACTTAATTATTAGGTTAATAGTAGATATATTACTATTGAACTTTTCTCTATATTTTGAAGTGTGCAACTTATTGCCCTTGGAAAGGCCAAGTAGTCACAATCTATGACCCATGTCATGAATCATAATGGTTTTCAAGACCAAGCTACAGCCAATAAAATCAGCTACTAAGCTGGCAATTATTCCATGCCATGTGAATTGTATAGTTGCATTGCTATTGCCTCCAAGTGGTGCTTTAATTTTTCAAGATCAAATTGAACATTACATTATGTAGCATATAATAAAATATAATACTACCAACAAAGGAGGAAAATAAATAGTGACAGTGGTAGACAAATGTTGCCAATTTTCTATTCTACTTACTAGGGAAAACAACAAAGTAGCTTATTTTCTTGCTCTCTTCCTAATAATGCATTTTCAAGAAAACAGAAAGATGTGTCACTGAAAAGACAAAATAGAACGGAATAAGTAAATTTGTGTATGTTTTATTCAGGTTAGCTGTAGTGACCATTTCCCCAAAATTGCATTGGTTGGAAACATTTTCCTTTTGGGATACATTTCCATGTGTCAAAAACATTTTTGGGTAAATTCTGGTACTTGGAGTTTTATTGGGTACCGTTATTTTAGAAGTAAAATCAATTTAAAATAATTAAATTTTAAAAAATAATATGATATTGAATGGTTGAATGTTATGTACCATACTTAATACTTTGAAGTTCTAAAGTGTTCACGGAACATTCAGGGCTTCATTGTTAATAGTCTAAACACGGATCCGAATTTTCTTCGATAGAAATTTCCAATATTCACATAGTTGAAATATTGATAGTTGTTTGATCAAGATCGGTGATCCATTTTCAATCACAGTATTTTTAAGTATAACATAAAAATTGAAATATATATTTTTTGATCCGTCAGATCTCAATTGAACGATCCATGAAGCTCTGATTAGGTGAATTGAAAATCATGACGGTACGAAATTCAAAACCCCCAACAACGTTCGTGTTAGGAAGAATAAATAATGTTCGAGCAAGAAAGAGATGACTAAAATCACTTTTTTCTAACGAATTTAGCCACAAAACTCACACACCAAGGATAGAGTAGTGGAATATTTCAAATTTTTAATGTGTCTCAACATATCAAATCTTTCTTCAGTTTTTTATCATGTGAATTGCACTCAAACTAACAAGGAATTGGGTAAATAAGGGATAAGAAATTGGTTCAGAATTCATATCAGAAATAGTAAGCAAGTCCTGAACTAGTGGGACAAATTATTGTGTAGGGTCCTTTTATCAATATTCCAAATCCAAAAAAACAATTGGACACCAATGGCCATCTTATACTCTCTCACTTCTTTTATGATTCCCTATACTTTGCTTAGATTTCAATAACATAGATCAATG
The DNA here is from genome assembly GCA_037974735.1 of Cicer chorassanicum. Taxonomy (NCBI): domain Eukaryota; kingdom Viridiplantae; phylum Streptophyta; class Magnoliopsida; order Fabales; family Fabaceae; genus Cicer; species Cicer chorassanicum. Next base: position 6,826,983 of record JBBPBP010009778.1, on the reverse strand, counting down.
GTAACTTCTTAGGACCAATAAATAATGCTTGATATTTTGATAGTTTTCTAGCAATAGCATTGCCAAGTTGCATTGTATGTATTATACACAGCTAATTCTTCATCACAACTAGCCAAACAATTAAAAGTTCTTTGCCTATCAAACACAAAGATACTATCAAATTAAAAAAAAAATGATAAAAAGTAATTCAATGTAACAAAAACCTTTTTATAAATTACCAATATTATGAGTTACAACTATACATATATACACTAAAATATCAGTATAATTATTTTTCTATGGGGAAACATAGTGATCCATGCTGGATCCAAAATGAGTTAGTCAATACTATAATGAGCCAACAATATTAATAGTACTATAACTGTACAAATTATTGGTGCCCCTGTTAAATGCAAATAGCTATCTATGGCTACAATTCTAAACACAACTATTGCTCTAGGTGGCATAAAATATACAACAAATAATGTTACCATGTACGTGCTTGAGATGTGTTGTCGTCTCATAACTCGTTCATGAACCACATTATGAAACTAAAAAAATGCTTCCAAAAGCCACAAAAACGGGTTAAAGGACCCACCATGAGTAAGGTGAAGATTAATAACTTAAAATGTCCCGCAACACTGAAACACACACAAACACAAAGAACGATATTTGATATGACATTCACACGTAGATAAAGATAATAATTTTATAAATTGAAAGTAATTGAATGAATGAACGCTGACACGTGTCAGATATAATATTTGTCTTGAATTCAACGTGTCAGTGCTATATAGTACTATTTCCGGTCTCAAATAAGAGAAATTGAGTAAACAAAAATGGATGTATTTAATCTAAATTTTAGACCAAAATACATTCACTTTTATTGACTCAATTTTCTTTCTATTGTATTCAAGACAAGAAGGAGTACCAACCTGTCCTAAACTCTCAATTTGAAGCAACTTCATTACATCAATAGGGTCATCAAGATAATATTTGGCCTTGCTTGGTTTCCTGACCAAGTGCAAGAAAATATCTCTGAGGATTTTGGCAATGATGGAGATAAGACTTTGCTTATACCCTGTAGAGTAAAGTCAAAATTTGAATTGATAAGTCTCATTTAACTTATTTTAAAATTTGGGTTGTGCCTGACTCAATCTTACACAAACGACTTTTATAGTGAAAGATGTCTTTAATTTACAAACACATTTTTATATCATATCTCATTTACTGTGAGACTGTCAACATACTACTTCAAGTTCAGAATTAGACATCTATAGTGTGACTTGAGTAAACTGATAGCTTAACTCATAGAATTTAAATAGACTCTAATACTATCTTAAAATTTGGATTGAATTTAATTCACTCCTACAAAATCGACTTCCACGGTTAGCTGATTTTGTAAGATTGAGGTAGTCTCAACCAAATTCTAAGACATGGTTTACATGAATATAAATAGAAGATGACGAGGAGAAAAAAGAACTGTACTTGTGGTTTGATTTCAACGATATGCTGGCCTCTCCTAACTACTGCAGATTCATTAAGTAAGCACATTTTCAAGATGATTCAACAATTATTTGGCTTGACAAGAACCATAATCAGGTCTGCATCTTGATGATGCCACACCAAAGCACTTCCCTCAGTTGCCTCTGTATACAACTGCATGACAGGTTCCACAATATTCTTCCAATCAAGATCACCAGATAAGTGACTTGTTTCCCATTCAGAATCTTTACTCCACCTGCAACCAGAACAGGTACAATTATAATCAATAATTGTTAATATGTGAAAACTATTGAGATTTTAAATTAGTTTAACTTTGAATCTATCAATAGTACCATTAGCACGAACATTTATTGTTAGTTAAAAAAGAAATATATATTCATTAATACTATGTATCTTTAATATCTCCGAGATAAAAATTTAAAGAAAGTTACGGAATATTAATTTTTATTTATAGTATAAATTATATACGAGATAAACGATTGTCATTTATTAAATATTTGAAAATGTAGAGAATGTTTTATATTAAATAAAGTTGATTTTTTAGTCACTATTATCTATATATCTATATTAATATAATATTTAAAAGATAATTATTATGTATAAATATTTTATTTGAAAATGTAAAAGAAAATATATATTTGAATAATTTCACTAAAACTTTGATAATATTTTGTTACAATTTT
>JBBPBP010009778.1:6759678-6774644 GCA_037974735.1 Cicer chorassanicum | reverse complement strand
TTTTTTAATTTTTAAAAATTCAAAATTTTTAATGAATATGAAATTTCTAAAATATAATTTTTTCAAAAATTTGAAAAAAAAAATCAAAACTTTTGATGAATGTGAAAATTCCGGAATGCAATTTTTTCAAAAGTTTTAAAATTTTTGAAATTTTAGATGAAAGTGAAACTTTCGAAATGTAATTTTTCTTAAAATTTAAAAAAAAACAGATGAATCTGAAACTTTAGATAAATGTGAAATTTCTATAATATAATTTTTTTTATAATTTAAAAAAAATCAATTAAAATCATTGAAATGTTAATAATTTTAAAAAAAATTGACCATAGTAGAACAAAATATTATTTTCATATGTTTTAATGAGTAGAAGATTAAAATGAGAGAGAAAAGTTAAATTTCTCAGTATTGACTATTAAGACCCAATATAATCATTCAATTCAACCAAAACATACATTTGACAAAAAAAAATTGAATCTAAAATCCAAATAATTAGCCAACCCAAAGCCGCAATTTTATTAATTTTTTCCACAAGCCTATTGGAATCTCAACGCTAAACTTAATAAATAAATTAATCTCACGTTGTCAACATAATGACTGTCGGAACCCCCTCTCTACTCACCTTCAAAAGTACCTTCCTTTCCGTTTTTCACGTCCACGCGTCACTTCCTCAGCACCCTCCTTTTCAAGATCCAAAAAAGTACACGTGTCACCATCTCAAAATTTCAAATACTACACACCATCAAATCGTCTTCTAACACGTGTCCCCCTTTTTCTTCTCTTATAAAAGCAAAACCTACGTCCCCATGAAAACAAAAAACAGCACACGTTCATTACAAAGTTACAAACACAAAATCCAAACACAAACCTTTAGATTAATTTTGTCATTTTCTACTTTCCATGATCCGAACAACAAACGGGTCGGGTCGTCGGATATTAACATTTCCGGCGGTTCATCCCTGCGTGAACATTGCTCCTTCCACTCTTCTCTCTTCCCTCATCACTCTCTCCGACAAAATTTCCAATTTCAAACACAAATTCTTCTCTTCCAACAAACGAAACGCGAAAAACGCTATTCGTTTGATCCATCTTTTCCAACCATTCTTCCATGAGATCCATGAAAATCATTCAAATCTTCCTTCTCCGGCGACCCTTTGTTTTTCTGAGCTTTATTTCACCTTCCAGAAGCTTCTTTTCTTGATGGAAGATTTGACCCACGAAGGTGCTCGGTTGCTTATGTTGATGGAGTCGGGTCGGGTTGCAACAATGTTTCGGGTCTTGTTTAGATCCGTTGCAACTGCACTTGATGTTTTTCCTTTTGATTCCGTTGAGGTGTCTGTGGAAGCTAAAGAAGAGGTTTTGTTGTTGATGAAGCAAGCTAGGGAGGGAAGGTTTGATTTTGAGGGTGATGATAAAGAAGTAGTGATGTGTGTTAAGAATGTCTTGAACCTGTTTGAGAAAAGGGTTGCTCCGAATAAGTGTGATTTGAAGAGGGTTCTTGATTATATTGGGGTTTTGAAATGGAGTGAGAGTAATAAAGAGGTGAAATTTTTGGATTGTGAAATTGGGTTTGAGTGGTTGAATGAAGAAAAGAGAAAGGTGGGATTTTTAAGTAGTTTAATGGGTTTTATGAGTTATTGTAGATGTGTGGTGATGGAAGTTATGGATTTTGAAGAGGATAAGGGTAATAAGAAAATTGATACAAGAAGAGAAAAAGAGATGAATTTGAGTTGTGTCAATTCAGATGATTTTCTATGTCCAATCACTTTGGAGTTGATGAGTGATCCTGTGACTATAGAAACAGGTCACACTTATGATCGTTCTTCAATTCTCAAATGGTTCAGAAGTGGAAATGCAATATGTCCAAAGACAAGTAAAAGTCTTAGCAGCATTGAATTGGTACCAAATTTGGTTTTAAAGAGGTTGATTCACCAATATTGTAATGTCAAAGGCATTCCTTTTGCTGATTCGGGTCGTCGGAATCACGACATTGCTAGGACGGCACATATAGGAAGTGCTGCGGCCGAGGGAGCCATGAAGCTCTTGGCTGGTTTTCTTTGTGAAAGTCTTGAGAATGGAAATGTTGAACATAAGAATCATGCTGCATTTGAGATAAGGGTTCTTACCAAAACAAGCATTTTTAGTAGGTCTTGTTTGGTAGAAGCTGGTTCAGTTCCTCTTTTGTTGTTATTGTTGGCATTAAGTGATTCATCAGCACAAGAGAATTCTATTGCAGCCCTTTTAAACCTCTCAAAATACTCCAAGAGTAGAACTGAGATGGTTGAAAATTGGGGACTAGAAATGATTGTTGGAGTCTTAAACAAAGGGATAAAGATTGAAGCTAAACAGCATGCTGCAGCAGTGTTGTTTTACCTTGCTACAAATGCTGATCATGGAAATTTAATAGGCCAAGTGCCAGAAGCAATTCCTTCACTGATCAAACTCATCAAAGACGGCACCGATCGAAGCATAAAGAACGGTTTGGTTGCAATCTTTGGCCTCCTTAAACACCATGAAAATCACAAAAAGTTACTTGCTGCTGAAGCAGTTCCTTTGTTGGTTAACATCTTAAAAGCATGTGAAAAAGAAGACATTCTCACTGACTCACTAGCAATTCTAGCAACTCTTGCAGAGAAAAGTGATGGAACAATGGAAATCCTTCAGTTTGGAGCTTTACATGTAGCTGTTGAAGTAATGAGTTCTTCCACTACTTCAAGATTCGGGAAAGAGCATTGTGTTTCTTTGTTGCTTTCACTATCAATAAATGGTGGAGAAAATGTGGTTGGTCATTTAGTGAAGAGTTCTTCACTTATGGAATCTTTATATTCACAACTAAGTGAAGGAACTTCTAGAGCAAGCAAAAAGGCAAGTGCTCTCATAAGGGTCCTCCATGATTTTTATGAAAGGAGATCCTCCGGCTACAAGGCATCAGTTATTCCACGTGAACAATTCATTCATGTATGGTAAATTAAACCCAGCATATTTTTTCCAACTGGGTATTCTTTGACTTGTTTTTAGTGATTTGTGAATTGTAGATATATAGTATATTCTATACATGTATTTGACATTTTGTTATTTGTACTTGATATTATTAGCTCATGTTTTAAAGAGCTAATATATTTTTATCAGCTTCTGTTTTTAAGGATGAAGCTTGTACAAATTATTGTAATTCATTTTTTTTGTATTTAATCAAATAAAATTGTATGATCTCTGTTAAATATTAATCAAAAACAACATTATTTTCCAGTTTGTGTGTGTATGTTACTACTGTATAACCATACAAGGATGTGTTGCCCAAATAAGGCCAGCTAAGAGGAGTGAATTGAGTTTGAAAACATGTTGTGAATTTCTCAAGTCCCTTGACATGTTTCAAAACTTGGATAACTAAAGAGATCAAATTATATTAATTTGGGATGTAAACTAATTACTATGATTATTGTGTAAGGCATATGATGTTATCTATCACTGATGTTGTCAAATTAAGCAAATAAATTGACTTTCTCTTTCTCAAGAAAATTTACTTATTAGACAGTGTTAGATACTTCATACTTATAACAGTTACAAAAAAAAGAATTAAATATAGTGTTTTAGGTGTTAGGAAAGAACAATTAGAATATAATAAATAGGTTTTTTATGCGAACAGTTTTATTTTTTGAATGAGTAAATTTTCTTTTTATTTTATTAATTAATATTAACCTGAGTATGAGGATACTCAGCTAATCCACAAGTTTATAATAGTACCAAATACTCTCTTAGACATACATTAACATTATAACACAACAAACACCACAACACCAATATTCAGACATTGGAGTTTCTTACTTTGTAAGTATGCTATACCCGATAGTTACTTCCATGAACATCTCGTTGATTATTGATTTTAACACTCCTTTACTGTTCCTCTATTTTCCAATCTAAACCATATGTAACTCTGCATCAATCCCCTATTTTGCAGCACATTCTTTCCTTCTTTGAATAACAATTACATCCTTGTATGTAATCGTAACACCAGAAGCCAGAAAACCTTGAACCTATTCAATTCACCCTCACACTTGATACCGACTTCAGCTTTGCTCACCACTCTAGCCCACTACATGCGGCAAAGGCAATCACTATTCTCTATTCATTGGAAATTTTTAGAGTAAAAACTCATTTTGGTCCCCGAGAAATTTTTAAAGATTTATTTTAGTCGTTGAAAAAAATAAAAGCATTTTTTAGCCCATAACGGGCTAAATTAGTCCTTATGTGAACCATAGTTAGAAAATTAGGTTTTTTTTACTAACTTGTTGTCCGATAACTCATCAACTTGATTCTCCTTTTTGTAATTTCTATAAAAGAAAAAAGACAATTACGTCCTTAACGATAATTAAAAATAAACAATTAAGTCGCTAACAATAATTAAATGAACAATTTAATTTCTGCAACAAAAAATTCACTAAATTATAATATAATTTAAAAAACAACGTCAATAATATCCAAATTAAACTACAACTGTGTCCTTCATAAATAGTACATGAAATTGCACCTTCAAAAACGCGAGCAAGAAGAACAATAATGCACCTTCAGAAACGCGAGAGCTAAGAAGAAAAATGTGAGAATGAAAAAGAAAATGCAGCTTCTGAAACAAAAAACTAAATTGTCCCAATTTATTTTTCTTAAAGACTAAAATGTGTTTTTAATTTTTTTTAAAGACTTAATTAGATCTTTCAAAATTTCTTAGGAACTAATTTAATCCGATTTATTTTTCTTGGGAACTAAAAAGTACTATTATTTTTTTCAATAACTAAACTGGGTCTCTCAAAATTTCTCAGAAACCAAAATGGACTTTTCCTCAATTTTTTAAACACTCTCAAACTCAAATTCCTTTATATCAAAATTCATCATTTCCTATCTTCTAAAGACAAGCGTACTAAACTATTGGAGACTGTTGTTCCTCCCGAAAGGCTTAAAAGTAGAAATGCGCATCTCCCCATTATGCTAGGCCAAACTCAGTCTATACCAAGGCCTAACTCAAATGATTAGGCATTCAAAGGACATGTGATTCGTAACCTCGCCACGACCAGTCACACACTCACTTGTAGTTAACAAATTATAATTGTAATATCATAAAAATGATTATTTTCAGATAGATTTTCATTCATTGTTAACTATATTTTTCAGCCATGACCCTAGTTTCACGATTAGTAATTGCTTGCAAAAATGAATTAGAAATGGCAATGATACAGGTGAAAAATATGAGCAGGATCGGAGATAAAATTTGAGTATACTCCCTGCAACTGAGCAAAAGTGAGACCAGATTAAAAAGTCATAAAACAAAAAAAAAAAAATCTATATTTTTGGAATAAATTTTTAGTTTTACAGCTTAGAACTACATCTTGCTCGACTGAATCATATTGGAGGGTATAACACCTTTGGACAGTATTTCTTAACGCAAGAATGAGGACGATATTCTCTTCAAATCAAACAAAAAAGAATGCACCAGAAGTCCAGGACAGTCATCATCAACAGATCAAGGTTGACTATTCACATTAGAAAAATTGCCACCGGATTCTCATGCATAAAGAAAACGGTCATTTATCAAGATAACTACTTGAATCTTGAAGCAATACGAACTGAAATAAGTTTGATTATGCAGCCATCTTATAATTTCAGGTGGCCACATACAACGAGATGGTGGCAAAAACATCAATCCAGCAGAAAAGCAATAGGGCGGAACAGACAATATCCAATAAATCATGATTTTGACCTCAAAGCAAGCCCTGTCTCAACCTTCTTGATTTCAAAGATAAGCATCCTCCACATCTTGAGAACGAACATTTCAGCCTCTTCATCTAAAATGATCTGAAGACGCTCTAGCATTTGAGATGCTTTCACATGTTCTTGCGTACTTGAGACAATATAGTCTATCAACGTATTTTCTTCTTCCCCCAAAAACTCTTTGATTTTCTTTGAAATCCACGGTCTCATTCTATCATGTAATTGATGCTGACAAAAATAACATGATCATAAAGTTAAACATAAAACTGCATTCTCTACTTTTTAGACTACACAAGCCTAGATGTAAACAAAGCACGTACTAAAAAAGCAGTTTAAACATGTGCAATACTAAAAAAGCAGTTTAAACATGTGCAATGTTAAAAGGAAAGAGCTGTTAAACTACAGAGTAGGAGAGATTCAAATTACTCAAAAAATAAAGGCTGTTCTTACAGAATAGAATATGAAAAATATTTAAATTTAAATTGATTAAATTCCTAAAAAGATGAGAAGGTTTCTCTCTGGACTCCAATTACTTTACATATTTTTAGGTTTCTGTAAAACCCAAAATGCATAATACCACCCATCAAGAGATCGGATGGCTTCTTCCTTTTCCAATAATTAGTTGTTAGTCCATTTAGAGAAAAGGTGTAACTCTGAAAACTTCCAATGTTTTTTTTTCTTTCTAGGATCCTACAATAGTTCCTTCTATATAAAGCTACAGAAATTCTTCAATCTTTCTGTCGAAAACATTACACAATCACACTAATACCCTATAATAGTGATCGGGACTATGGGTATTATGGGGTGCCCATAGCCGACATGAATGGTTTGCGTATTTAAGTGGCTTAGTTCTTCTCCCTTGATCGCTATCTTTGGAGGGAGGGTTCCCCGTGTTCTTGATACTTATGTTATCGATTGGCATAAGAGTTGGTAACATTGATATTTTTTTCTTTTCATTTACAGCCTCTCCTTAAATTGTGCGAAATAATCTAGCACGACACTTACAATAGAACGGAATGAATATAAAACAATACCAATCTGGCTCATCAAGCCAAACAAAAGAGATTAGACGACATTTTAATTAATTCAAGACCAAGTGTTCTCAATTCTGGATAGCGGCCTATCCCAAAAACAGTAAAGTGTGATATCAGGATGGCCATTGTGCTGAAAACTTTATATACTACTAACAAAATACCCGTCCATACACATGCTGTCGCATGGCATTGGTTACTAAGCTAGACATTATATAGTTAAAATATTTAAATGTTGTAAAATAGTATTATCGAAGTTTTAAGAAAACATGTTGAAATATAATATCTTCAACTGCACAATACAGTTGTTGTCTATTAACATGCATCTCGCTCATGTTTCAAATATTTATAAATAATAATCACCTAAAATCTCAACAATTAGTTGAGGCTGACCGAATAGGTGGGTGAAAAACGACAGCAGGAGTGAGAGACAAAGTGGGAAATAATGCTTTGTTTTCATGATTTATAATTGCAAAATTTATCAAATACCACGACCAAAAAGCCCTAGCATTTAAATCTTGAGTCTTTTTTAGAACTTTTTATCATTTTAGTGTGGCGTTATTTTGACGTGATGCTATTTCGGCCACTGCACAAAACCGCTCCCCTACTGTGTGTCATATAGCGGCCAGGGCCTGCTCTGCTGCGCCATTGTAGTGTGCTATTGACTACACTATCAAGACCAAATGATTGCTCAATTCAAAATTTATAGATAAAAAACCAAGTACCTTGTCATACACTGCCCAGTCTATCTCATATGAGAACAACTCCTCCTTGGTCTTTGGTATCATATCAATTAACTGTTTTGCATCCAAGAGCCTCCTGTTATCATAAGTCTTGTGTTTCTCCGACCCATGATCTCGATCCCTGTCACGGTCAGAATTTTTCTCCCTGTGTTCATCTCTGTGGTGAGTGCCATCTTCATCACTCCGATCCCTGTCCCGGTGGTTAGACTTATCATTTGAATGCCTACTTCTATCCCGTTCTCCATCCAGCCTCTCTTCCTTGAAATTGGTACTGGATATACGCTTCGCAAACTCAGCAGCTGCAGCCAAATTGGGCGGTGTTGGCCCAGAAGCAGTAGGTTCAACAGCCTGCAATTCCTCTGTTGAGTAATCAATTGGAACCAAAGGCCTCAATTTTTTATCCTTGTGTGCATCATCGTCTTCATCTTCATGGAAAACAGAAGGGACAGTTGTCCTTTTTCCTGAGCCAACCAGACCAAATCCCAACTTCTTCATAGGAGCATTTCCACTTGACTGTGTATCAGTTGTGGCTACAGATGCCATGGCCGATTCTTCATTGATGGTATTTAGTACATTCCCATCACCTGTCACGTAAATCATGAACCCTGTTATAATAGAAAGAGAAACAAAGAAAGAGGAAAGCACAGATTTGGAATATTTTTGAAAAAATACCAATATCACCTTCATGACTATAATCAGCTATAGTATCTTGTACAGCAACAATATTCTTCATTTCATTAGTGATCTCTTTGGTAGCCATGGTTTCGTCACCACCATTTACAATGTGCTCTGACAATAGCTTCAATGCATCTCTCTGCCGCATCAATTGTTGATCCTCCTCGGCCCTCTTCTTGGCCTCGACAATTTCCTCCTCTTCTTTTTGTCTGTCAGCCAGGTCATCTTCCTTTTCTCTCAGCCTCTTCTTTCTCTTCTCCTCTATCGCATTTCTACGCCACCTCTTCCTAGAATCCCCGTCGTCATCCTCTTCATCATAAAGAATTTCCTTTCTCCGTTTGCGTTCCCTTTCCTTCTCCTTCTCCTTTTCATACTGGCGTTCTTTCTCTTTCTCTCTTTCTCTATACTCCCATTCCTTCAAATATACTTCAAACTGACGCTCAACCTCTTCAATCCTTCGTTTTTGTTCCCTCTCCTTCCGAATACGTTCCCTCTCAGCTTCTCTTTCATATCTCTCAAGTTCTCTTTCCTTTTCTCTTTTCAGTTCCCTTTCTCGATCTCTCTCCCTGTTTTTCCTGTCATGCCTTCTGTCGGGTGTTTCAGGTCTATCATGTTCAGTGGTTGGTTTGTTATCACTGTTTGTCTCTCTCTCATTTTTATCTTCAACTATTTCTACAGAATTTGAAAAGCAAAGCAGCTGAATAATGTTTTCAAAGATAAAAAGAAAAACAAAGTATCCTGATGATAGAATATGGCCCTGCAAAAAATATTTCGCTTACCATTCTTCTTTGTATCCACGTCAGAATCCCCTTCTCTTGTTTTAGTTGGTTGTTCGGAAGTTGAATTTACAGAACCATCACCAGTTGGCGGCGGAGGTGGTGGGGGCAAAGGTCTTGTCTTCAACCTCTCCTCAATCATATTCTTGATCTTTTCTAAAGCATCTCGATCAATTTCCTTATCTTCATCAGTAACAATCCCAAAACTTGCCACATCGTGGGATTTCTTGTTCCCCGAATCACTGTCCTCCTTTTTTGAGTGCTCCAGATCAGGCTTTGCCTCCTCATTTACATCAGAAGGTTTTGCAACTTCTTCATCTTTTTCAACTCCTCCTGCTGCCTGAGTTTCCTTTTCCTTTGAATTCTCAGTTTTTCTTTGAACATACTTCTCCAGATAGTTTCTCATAGCTTCATCTACATTGATCTGTCCGCAAAATATAAAAGATAAATGACAAAAAATCAGAACCAGTGAAAATAAAATAGTGCCAAATGAATATTAATATGAGAATACTGCGCCTCATTAAAAGAAATTTAAGAAAATATGTACTTGGAAAATTGTCAATTCGTTTAAAATACCCAAAATGATCTGAAAGTTTAATAATAATAATAATAATAGAACCTCCATTGCATGAAGAAAATTGTTAAGTCAAGATCAGAATCAAAATGCCAGCTCTGCATAAAATTTAATAGGAAAAAGTATAAGCAAACTAGGAAAAAGACATACCATTAGTTCTTGCCCATCAACATTCAATTTCGTAAGGAGACGTAAAGCACGGAGAACCCCTTCAGCAGTCTCAAACTCGAAAAAACCAAAACTTTTAGGAGTTCCACTTGATAAATCCTGAGGTCGTTTCCAGCTCTTGATATTCCCACATAACTTACAAGGAAATAACAGAATCAGAATACTTTAAATATACCAAAAATCTTCAAAGTTACCAATTGTATAGTTGTTACAATAAGAGGCTAAAAAGACAATAAATAACTAAACGCTGCTTCTCCCTAGAGAAAATATCAAACTTAGAAATTTACTTTGAGGAGAGAAAGCATGAATTCATTTTCCACAGTTGGTGCAATCTTGCCAATGTAAACGGTCGTATGTTGCTTCTCAGACGGAGTAACAATAGGAGGAACCACGGGTCTGATAACAGGAGGAATAATAGGGCGAATTGTGGGGATCCCTGCAACAGGTGGGCGTGATAATGGAAGTACGTTGATTGCTCCAGGAAGGCGTGGAGGATATACAGGACGAATCATAGTTCCATAAGGAGGTGGATAACGAGGAATTCCTGTACATAGCAGAAAACATCTATGCAAATATATTAGAGCAGATCATGAGTGAGTATACACAGTAAACAAATAAAATATATACAACACTAAGGATATATACAGAAAAAATGTGACGAACAATGGAATGCTGTTACCACACATCAAAAGCATAATAGAGATGGCAGCACAGCTAATAATCACCAGCTGAAATGACAACCTGAAGAAAACAATAAAAAAATACTATCGTGTTTGAAATTCACGGATGTCCAGAAAGTGCTTACCTTTTGTCTGACAACTTGAAACATAGCAGGCTTCTAAAACCATCCCATCCACCAATGGCAAATAGTAACTTTCATAATCTCATGTATACATAGTTTACTAAGGAAAATCTAGTTGAATTATAAGTTCTTTTTTATACATAGGAGCCCATGTTGCAGCATAAAAATGGAATGAAACTGCAGTAGAGAGAGAAAAGGGAATTGAAAAGATTGCAATACCTCATGACAAAAGGTCAACGTGCATTCAGTTGCAAACATGGTCGGCTTCTGGTGGTATTCAAAAAGCCATGGATGGGAAAGTAGTACCCTTATAACTAGCAGAAAGTGGCCTACTAAAATGAGCATGACACAACCATACACATTATTTAGATCGACAAAAGAACAACCTATTTCTATTTACTTGAATTAACTTTCCATTATCACAAGATCACTCTGTGTAAGCTTCGTTTCAAATTCATCATTTTAGTAAAAGACAATCAATAAACTAGACAAATATATGCATACCAAAAAATGAGTTGTAGAAGGGAGGGGTGTCTTTAACCAATATGAAGCCTTCTTTTCCTTTCTCATCTTTCAATACGACACTGTAGGAGAATTGAGAAACAATCCCGTCATCGATACCCCTTATCTAACCATCAATAACTTTTTTATTCTAAATCTCTCCCAACTCATCCAAAATGAAACCCCTCACCATTACAAAAACAAAACACAATATCCTCAATCAATCAATCAATGACAAAAAGGTCTTCTTTTCGCACTACTAAACACACTCAACAACAAATCTTCACAAAATTCACAGCACAAAAATAAATATATAATCAACAATCGAAGAAGAAACATTAATTTGAATCCATCTAAGCATACACACACGAAATCACAAAAACAATGAAATTGAACATAATTGAATAAATGACCCACCCGCAGGGTTTATAGCTCCTTGTGGATGCGCAGCGTAACCGTTTGGGATATGAGCATAAGGTCGAAGTGCAGGATTAGTCCCCGGTATTTGATACGACATCATCGGTTGCATCTGCGGCATCGGAACCTGTACAGCGGAGCCGGTGACGCCGGGAGGTGGATTAGGGTTTTGGTAAGCGCCAGCAGGATTGGGCAAGGGAGTGAACTGTGGCACCTGAGTACCAAGTGGCCGGAACGAAGGCGCCGATGGAGGGAGAACGCCGGGGATTTGCGGCGGAGCTACCGTGGAATATAATGATGTAGGCGGAGGAGGTAGCGATGGTGGAGTTACTAACAGTGGATTGGAATTAGGGTTTGTGGCGTGGGGTGTGGATGAGGGTGTTGAAGATTGCGATTGTGATTGAGATAATTGGGGGAGTGGATCGGGTTGGTTCGGGATGGGGTTAGGAGGTGGAGGTTCGGAATTTGGTTGAGTGTTGGGTTGTAGGGTTGCGGGAGAAGAGGTGGAATCCGCCATTGAAGAGGAATGAATGAGTTTTGAGGGTGAAAAGTGAAAGAAAGTTGAATTTGGTTTTGGTTGTGTGCCCTAGCATAGAATGCGTGTAATTGGGTGCGCAGGTTTAAATGGATGTGTAGTGTAGGGTAAGGCTAGAGAGTTTGATCCCGTGCTTCGCTTCATTCATCACATCTCTCGACTCTCATACCTCGTGCCTCTACATTCGTTTATTGTCACATCAAACTAAATTACACTTTAATTCTTTAATTTTATTTTCCATATTTTATTATTTTTTATTGTATTTTAGTCATTTAACTATATTTTTATTAGAAAAATTGGTTATTTCATTCGGTTTTGATCAAAAATACATTAAATTTTGTTATCTGCTATTTGTAACTCATTAATTTTATGAAAAAATCAATTTAGACTTAAAAAGTCCATTAAACCTATAACCTTCGGATCTAAAATATTTCAAACTTACATCATCTACCACAACTCCACTCATTTGTCCCACCACACAAAGAACATGAAGTTATAGGTTTCATGATTTCTCCTCAATAAAAAACGGTGTCGTGGCGTCGATTGCTTAGTTGAACGAAACAATAAAGTATTTAAGAGTGATGTTTCTGCAAACGACATAGAAGCAAAAAATATGCTACATATTTGTGAGTGACGTTGTTAATAGATTGTTATTGGATCCAGATGTGTTGACGACTGTTGTTGTTGTTTTGTTGGTCACTTGGTGGTGTTGCTAGAATTTCTAGAAGTTGGTCTTTTGTTTCGAGTATTTTTCTCATTGTCCATGTTTATACTTCTACTGTTGCCACTTCCCAGTGTAGAAAATAAATGAAAAATGAAAAATATTCTTATAAGTCGAATTGATTTGGGTAGTTGATGTGGCTAGATCCAAATGAAAATTAAAAAAAGATTTGAGAATGGTTAAGCCATGAAATTCAAGTGATGAAGTGGAAGAGATGAATAGAGTTGTGGTATGTGTAAGTTTGAATTTGAGTTTAAAGGTTATGAGTCTAAAGAGTTGAGTTTCATGATTGACGGAGATTTTATGGGTTTGGAGTTGAAATTTTACTCAATTCATAGTCCAAATTTGGAGAAGATGAATGAGAAGAAGAAAAATGAAGGCGATGAGAAGAGTTATGGATTTAGAGTTGATTTTTTTATTAAATGATTAAAAAATTTAGTGAAAAATGTGGGGTCACAAACCTAAAATGACATATTTACATACTTTTACATTTTTTGGCAGAAACTCTTACAGAAATGATTAACTTGACTAATGAAAGTATAGTTAAGAAACCAAAACATAATAGCAAATAAGTTAAAAGACTAAAAATGTAATTTATAGTCATTAAAAAATATCTCAAAATGAATGCTATTTTTTACGATGTAAATTTTTATTTTGCATGCACCCAATCAAATCACACTACACGGTCACTTTCTTAAGCTAGTTCCCAAAATATCTTCACATATGTCTACATGACGTGATTTGATTGGACGCATATGTAAAAAAGTTTTTACAATATCGGCGTATATTATGAGTCTTCATCAATTCTTGTTTTTTTTAGCATTTTGTTAGCGGTTTTTCATTTATTTTTGTTTAGTTTTGTAGTCAAATTAATAAGGAAAAGGAATTTGAATCATCTAAGATCATTTTTTTTTATGTTTTGTTACTAACCCTTTCTAAACATAAAAGTTCTTAGAGTATTTTTGTTTTGTTTTGATATTACAGGTCAATTACATTAAATAATAGTCACTCGATAAATTATAAATGGTTAGTGATGACACAAAGTGTATCTCATAGTACAAAATTGCCTTTTATTGTTGTTTGAGCACAGCAAATAGGTACCATGACACATTGTACCAATCATTGCGTTGCAGTGCTTTTCCTGACACAACTTCCTGCCTCTAAGCGCAACATGAGGTCTAATTGGTGCATTGTGCAGCATGGTTGCGCCCAATTTAATAATGAGACAATGCATTGCGCCCAGACCCAACACAATGCGCTGGTACACGTTCTCAAATCATTACTTAAGTCAAAAATCAGTCATTTGTTAGGGTTCGGATTTTAGGATGCAAAGGAGAAGGCAACTATACTTTGGAGGAGACCTTGTGCAATCTTTATGTGTAATTTTCTTTTTCTATGTACTTTTTATCAAACAATATGAGTACCTAATTTACTCATTAGTTATGGATTAGATGAAGTTCCTTACATCTATGTAGTTTTAATTTTTGTATGCTATTTATGCAATTAAAATGTATTTGATTATTCATATATTTTTGTTTTTAATGTTTTTCTATGCTTGATCACCATAGAATTAAATCTAGGTATTATTTAGTTATTGGAAAAAGACTATAATAATCGGAACCAAAATATATATATTCGTGTTTCTATATTATAAGGTATTAACATGTGTTTAATAAATTAACATTCGTACATGCTTTGAGTAACAATCCGATCACCTAAGGAATTAAGGTTCATTAGTGTAAAAAAAAAAAATTCATCCAAGGAATTGATTTTAGTCTAGTTTGTTAATTTAACGTAATCAAATTGATTATATCGTTAAAATAGTAAACTAATAATTACATATTGAAAATAAAGTGATTCGAATTCTCTAATCATTTTTCTCTTATTGAATTTTCTCTATTTAATTTTACTCGTTTGAAATTTATAAATCAATTATAATTTTTTGTTACCTAAGCGTTTATGACTTTGTCGCGTTACTGAATTAATAACAATCAATTTGAAGACGATTTTTTACTTATCACTTTATTATACCTTCTAATTAATAATATTCACGTTATCTATAAAACATTAAATTTTACTCTACGTTTGATTGTGAGAAACACACCAATTGTTAATATCTTAATGAGTCATTTTTGTATATTCTAATTTCAATATATTTTTAATTTATTAGATTATATTAAATTATAAAGCTACCACTGCAATCAAATTATACAATTTTTTTAAAAATTAATATTTTATTTTTAATTCAATATAAACTTTGATTATTTTTTTA
>JBBPBP010009778.1:6741502-6759128 GCA_037974735.1 Cicer chorassanicum | reverse complement strand
TAAAGATAAACGAGGAAAAAAAGAAGAAAATAAATGATAGATGTATTATAACTAAATAAGACAACGGATCTATTTTTTCATGTATGGATGTTTAATCAATCTTATGTATACACATCATTCATTTGATATTTTTTAATCATAATGTTTAATAAATATCTCAAATAAATTTACTAAATAAATCTAACTAATAAATCTATATCTTTACATTTCATTAATATTAATATATTTTATTGAAGAGTGTTAACAATCCACTATCTAACATATTATTTTTTATATATTGAAATGTATATGATAAAGAATGTGTTCGTTATCTTTATTTTATTTTATTGTAATACAATTTATTGAGTACCATAAGGAAAAAAAGTGAAAGGAGAGTATGCCTATGTCTATAAAAGCAACATATCTATAACAATGAATTTTTCTTACACCACAAATGGATGTACTTGTAAAGGACTATGCTTAAAACTACTATAGGTTCTTAAAAAATGTCAAAGTTTTAGGAAAAAAACTATTTATTTGTAGTTTTCAAATTTTGAAATAACATTAATTATTAATCTGATAAAATCATTAATAGCTATTTATTGCGGAGAGCGAAAAATGTGAAATGAGATGTTTCCTCGTCTCAAAATAATTGCGACTTTTGTAATAAAAAAATTCTTCAAAAAATTAACATTTTTGATTTTTAATGCAATTTTAATTACTTTGTTCTAATTGTATCATCTAATTAATGTCGTGTATATTATTTTCTAAATTATTATTCTCTACTTTGTATTTGTGACAAAGAAAATAAATCAATAGTTTATACGGATAATTTGATAAAATCGTTGTTTTCTTTTATTCATTTATCATTTTTTAAATTTATGTAAAATGGACAAACGAAGATTATTTTGAGATAAAGAGAGTAGTAAATAGTTAAAAATATTATAGAGAAAAGACACATAGTTTTATGAAAAGTAAAAAAACAATATTAATGTCATTGATATATCAAAGTGGACTTAAAGTTAAGTATTTCATTTGACGCGCTTACGGTCATAAGCGGAACCGATTCCATTTGTATTAGCGTCAACGGCAAGTCAATGAGGCTACACATTACACACAGAGTAAGCACCTCTTTTCATACGCGTGGTCAAAAGGATTCAAAAATATAATTGAATTGAATGTAAGAAAAATGTTAACACTGTAAGCAAACTCTACCATTTTGCGAACAAGTAGCACTTTGTGTGTGCTATTAACCAGCTTGCATCAAACATGGAATTTTGTAACCAATTCAAAGAATCATTTAAGCAAGGTCTTATTGTTGGCTATTTTTTCACTGCAACTTTTCTCATAGTTTTTTATATGTCCTATTGTTTACCCACACAACTTATCAACAAGAAGAGGAAAAATAAGAAAACAAGAGAGATGCACAAATTGCTTCATCGGGATAATATCAAAGAGGCATGTATATACTCTTTCCTTTTTTAATCTCTTTCTGCATATTTTTATTTTATTTTATGGGAACTATCATTTTGGTCTATGACTCGACACTATTATTTTAGTTTCTAACTCAATAAAAGATCGAGATTAGTCTCTGACGAATGTATGTCACTTTAGTTCTTGATGTTAACTTTTCTGTTACTCATGTTAAGTGGGTGACGTGTACGTGATTGAATGATATGTCACTTTCTCTTTCTCTTACGTGCTCTCGTGAACAGACATTTATTTTTTAAATAAGACTTTAAATGAAAAAAAATTGTGTTTTTCTCTTTATCAGTTACCTTTTGTCATTTCTTTTCTCTTTAGTTACATTTTCTTTTATTTCCACTCCCTTCATCAACCCAATAAATTATTACATACATGGACGATTCTGACTATAAGTTATCATTTTCAGGAACTATAATGGCGGTAAATATTATTTTCAGAAATCATTGTGATTATATTCATAACTTTAATTCGTTTAAAGTTTCATTTTTTTTTTTAATTTAAAGCTTTCTTTTTTTAATTTAATGTCAATTTGGTTCATGTATATTCATCGGACCTACACGTACGAGAGTGACATGTCCCTCAACCACGTACATGTCACCTACTTAACAGGGCTAACTAACGTCAATAACTAAAGTGACAGACGCTTGACTGAGTCAGTGACTAGTCTGAGTTTTTTTGTCGGTAACTTATCCTTCGTTTTATTATTATTATTATTATTATTATTATTATTATTATTATTATTATTATTATTATTTGTTGATTATGAGATTAAAATCATAAGATTATGATTTTATACAATTATTAGTATGTATTAATTAGGATATCTGTTTAATTTTATTTCCTATTTAGTGATAGCATTTATAGGAAAAATCAATTTTTGTCGATTTTCAACTCTATTTGATTGTACATAATTAATTTCTTGTCCTATTTATATCTCCTCATGTAATCAGTTTTAGTATCAAGTGATAATACAATCACTTTTCGCATGGTATCAGAGCTCGATCTGAACCATTCTTAGTCATTATTACTAGTCCAACCATGGAAGGAGAGCAAACAAAAGGTACGCCCAAGGAGACTGGCATAACTCTTACGAGTTCAACTGAAAGGGTTGTACTTCTTATCATTGGCCACAAGTTGAATGACCAAAACTACCTTCAATGGGAGAGGTCTGTCTGAATCTTTCTCCAAGGAAAAAGGAAAGAGTACGTCACAAGAGACTGCAAAAAGCCCAATAAAGGAGAACCCAACTTCAAAAAATGGCAACTGGAGAACAATTTAGTCATGTCATGGCTTCTCAATACCATGAAAAAATGAAATTGAAGAAATTTTCATGTACTATGATACTGCCAAAGATATGTGGGATGCAGTAAAAGAGACATACTCCAATGTGCACAATACATCTGCCATATTTGATATTAAAAGCCTTCTCAATGATCTGAAACAAGGTGATGCTTCTGTCACGGAATACTTCAACACCCTTAGTCGATATTGGCAGCAACTCGATACATATGAAGAGTTAGAATGGAATTATACGGATGACAAGAAAAAGTACAAAGAGCTGGTAGAAAAGGGTATAATCTACAAATTTCTCTTGGAGCTTAATAAAGATCTTGATGAAGTGCATGGAAGAGTGCTTGGAACCAAACTACTTCAAAAAATCCAAGAAGTGTTCTCATAAGTGAGAAGAAAAAACTCATGTTGGGAAATCCTATTTCATCCCTATCAATTGACGGTTCAATTATGGCAGCAAAGGGAAACTAATTTCACCCAACAACTTCAGCTCAAAGCAGAAACCGACCTTGGTGGGAACACTGCAAGAAATCTGGTCACACTAAGGACACTTGTTGGATCATTCACAAAAAGCCATCGAAAGCGAAATCATTCCGCATCAGGGAAAATAGAGGAAATGCAACACATAAACCATAAGAAGCAGAGGATAAACATGACCCATTTCCCTTCAGCAAAGAACAAATGGAAGCTCTACAGAAAATGCTCCAATAGACTATGCTTACTGCAATGAAAAATGGTATAGCTGTAGTAGCTCAAAATAACTGTATTTGACATTTATTCTCCTTGTCATAATAACTCCATTATTCAAACTGATGATGATACCGTGTCAAAAGTTACTGGTACAGGTTCAACTATTATTTCAAAAAATATTATTCTAGATTATGTACTGTATGTGCCCAAACTTGATTGCAGTTTGCTGTCTATTAGCAAACTTACCAAAGATTTGAAATGCGTCACTAAATTTTTCTCTGATCTGTGCGAATTTAAGATTTTGAGTCGAGGAAGACGATTGGCAATGCTAAAGAATGTGACAGCCTCTACTACCTACAAGTTGAAGATTATTCTAAAGAGCTCAAAAAAAATTATTGTGTAGTAGCTTCTCTAAATAATGAGGAGTCTATAATGTTGTGGCACTGTCAATTAGGTCACCCAAATTTTGGGTACTTAGAGAAAATGTTCCCCTCATTATTCAATAAAAATATAAGGAATTTTCAATGTGAAGTTTGTCAATTATCCAAACATACCTGAAGCACATACTCATTTCAACCATATAAACATTCTCAACCTTTCTCCTTAATTCACAGTGATGTATGGGGGCATCTTGAGTCAACAATATTATTGGTGCTAGATGGTTTGTTAGGTTCATTGATGACCACATAAGAGTCACATGAGTATTTCTTATGAAAGGGAAATCAGAAGTTAGAAAATTATTTGAGTTTTTTCACAATATGGTGCAAACACAATTGCAAACAAAAATTAAAGTGCTCATAACTGACAATGACCACAAATATTTTAATTCAACACTAGAGTCCTACCTTAAAACCCATTGAATTATACACCAGAGTTCATGGGTAGATACCCCCAAGAAAATGGGGTCGCATAAAGGAAAAATAGGCACCTTTTGGAAGTAACAATATCTCTCATGCTAGCCACCAATGTACCAAAACATTTTTGGGGAGAAGTTGTCCTTTCAACCACATATCTCATAAATAGGATGCCTTCACATATCATTAACTTTGACACCCCTTGTTCCACCCTCTAAACTCTCTTTCCTTCCAACATAATTATCACCTTAATTCCCTTGAAAATATTTTGATGTTTAGCCTTTGTTCACAACGTAAACCCTCATTGCATCAAAATTTATCCAAAATCAATCAAATGTGTTTTTCTTGGCTATTCACCTCACCAAAAAGGATATAGGAGCTACTCCCCCACAACTAGAAGATTTTACCACACTATGAATGTGACTTTCTTTGAGAATCAACCTTATCACTCAAAAGTTGGAATTCAAGGGGATAATACATTAAACTTGAATGGAAACGCATGATTCAAATTTTGGGGATTTGAGATGACCAAACCTGTTCTTGAAATAACACCAACATAATTATAAAATTCCACACCAACAGAACCAGTCCTTGAAATCGCACCTGTAGAAATTTATGCACAAGAAGCTGACTGGAAAGTTTACACTAAGAGGAGGAAAAACAAACAGTTGGTAGAGTCAAACACAATTCCAATGCAAAGCCATGAACCCAACCAGGCTCTATAGAAAATGGAATATCATCAGGTAATACTATTCTCAACTTATAACTTGTCAATATGAGTTTAACTGACAATGATATTCCTATTGCACTAAGAAAAGGGACGAGGACTTGTACTCAAAACCCCATTGAAAGATACGTGTCTTATGGGAAATTATCACAAGGATTCAAGGGATTTGTAGCAGCCCTTGACAACACATATATTCAAAAGAATATTCAAGAAGCCCTCCAACAACCTGAGTGGGCAGCAGTTGTAACAGAAGAGCTTCATCCGTTGATTTAAAAATAACACTTGGGAAATTACTGCTCTACTAGAGGGGAAGAAACAGGTTGGCTATAAGTGGATATTTTATATCAAATACAATGTCGATGAGAGCATAAAATGGTACAAGGTGCAATTAGTGGCAAAAGTATTCACCCAATCATATGGCATAAATTATGAAAGGCATTTGCTCTAGTGGCCAAACTTAACTTTGTACGAGTCATATTATCCTTGGCTGCAAACTTGGATTGGCCACTACACCAGCTAGACGTTAAAAATACCTTTCTAAATGGTGAGTTAGAAGAGGAAGTATACATGCAAATTCCCCCAGGACTTGAATCATCCAACACTTTTAACAAGGTGTGCAAGCTACGAAAATCTTTGTATGGCCTCAAGCAATCCCCTAGAGTATGGTTTGATAGATTTACTAGAGTTGTCAAAGATGACAAATTCATACGAGGCCAATCTGATCACACTATGTTTGTCAAACACTCATTGGAAGGGAAAATAACTTTATTCATTGTGTATGTTGATGATACCATTATTACAGGAGATCATCATAATCAAATCAAACACTTAAAAGAATTTTTGGCTAGGGAGTTTGAAGTCAAAGACTTAGGACAACTTAAGTATTTCTTAGGGATGGAAGTAGCTCGAACAAAAGAGGGAATATATGTCTCTCAAAGGAAATACACCCCAGACTTACTCCAAGAAACTGGAATGCTCGGGTGTAAGGCTGCCAATACCCCTACGGAATTAGTAAGCAGAAGCATCCCTGAAGAAGGTCCACTAGCTGACAAAGAGAGGTACCAAAGTTTGTTGGAAAATTAATCTACCTAACTCATACTCGGCCTGATATTGGATTTGTCGTAAGCACGACAAGTCGCTACATGACAAGTCCTACCGAAACTTACATGAAAGTTGTGAACATAATCTTGTAGTACCTTAAAGGTACACCAGGTAGAGGTCTTCATTTCAGGAAAAACACAAATAGGGGTATCGAAGTATACACTGACCCAGATTGGGCTAGATGTACATCAAACAAAAAGTCAACTGCTGGTTATTGCTCATTTGTGTGGAGAAGCATGGTTACTTGGAGAAGCATGGTTACTTGGAGAAGCAAGAAACAACCCGTGGTAGCAAGAAGCAGTGTAGAAGCTGAATTCAAAGCCATGGCACAAGGCATTTGTGAACGAATCTAGCTAAAGAAAATACTAGATGAAATAAGAATTCAAACCAATTACACCATGAAAATCTTTTGTGACAACAAAGTTGCTATCAACATTCAAAGAACTCCGTTCACCATGATGGAACAAAACATGTGGAAATTGACCGGCATTTTATAAAGGAGAATATTGACTATGGTATTATAAGTATTGATCACGTACCATCGTGCAACCAAACAACTGACATCCTAACTAAAGTTCTTCCAAGAAATACATTTGAGAATATCAAATCCAATCATGACGATAGACATCTACGACCTAGTATGTATTAATTAAGATTTCTATTTTAATTTTATTTCCTATTTAGTGATAGTATTTATAAGGAAAATCAGTTTCCTAATTTTCAATTCTATTTGATTGTACAAAATTAATTTCATGTACTATTTATATCTCCTCATGTAATTAGTTTTAGTATGAAGTGAAAATACAATCACTTTTCCGCATTATTATTTTCCTATATTATTATAATTGAAAAACTTTGCTATCATTATTAATAATCAAATCTATTGTGGTAAATCCATGCACAGAAACTTATGAAAGTCAGACAAAAGGACAAAATGTTGCCTGTGGAGTTGATAGAGAAAAGAATCCAGGTAACCCTGGTATTTCCTAACATTAATCTTACATGTCAAATACAAAAAATAAAATAAAAATAATGGACTTTCTTTTGGGTACATAAATAATGTAAATTTATACCTTTGAATTGTGGGATGGATATCATCAGATCAATAAAGTTGGACGGTTGACTTATAGAATGGACTTCAAACAACTGTGTCATGCAACAGAGTACTTTAGGAAGGACAATGTCATTGGGGTGGGAGTCATTGGAACAATGTACAAGGCAACATTTCCCAACGGCTGTTTCATGGCAGTTAAGAGACTATATGATGATTCTCAGTTATTTATAAAAAAGTTCGAATTAGAAATAAGGATTTTGGGGAAATACAGTCACATAAACATAATTCCCTTGATTGGTTTTTGCATAGAAGAAGGAAACAATGAAAGAATTTTGGTGTATCAATACATGTCAAATGGAAAGCTTTCTGATTGGTTGAATGAAACTACAAAATTAGGATGGGCAAGGGTTATTAAAATTGCACTTGGTGTAGCAAGAGGTTTATGTTGCATTCACCATAGCTTGCATATGGTTCATCTTAGCATAAGCTCCGAGTGTATCTTGTTAGGGAACAATTTTGAGCCAAAAATATCCAATTTTGGAGGGGCTATGTTTATGAATAATAATGATGTGAACAAAAACACAGGATTTGAGAAGAAGGATGTTTATGACTTTGGTTGTTTGCTTTTTGAGCTGATTAAGGGGAACAAATTTGGTCAAATAAGTTATTGTTTTAGCAAAATTAATGTCCCTTTTGCAACTTACACATATCCTATGAATATGTTGGAGGACCCTTCTGGATTCTACGATACAGTGGATGAATATCTAAACAAGATACAGTTTGAAGATGAGGTATCTGCTCTTCTTAGAGTTGCATGTGACTGTGTTCATCCTTTCCTTGAACAAAGGCCTACTATGCTTGATGTGTACAACAAGATGTGCAGCATATGGGAGAGAGATGATTTGTGAAGATCCTGACCTCTTATCTATCGATTTTGTAACTCATACTATTAGTACGAATAGACCAAAATACTTACTTCATACTAAGTATAAAATAATAATTAGCACGTAGAGACCAATGTGCTTATAATCGACAACTATGTTTCGATTTATTCACGGTCAACGTAATAAATCGCATAATTTCACAAAAATGATATTTTAAAAATGATATTTATTTTAAAATATTTTTTATTTATTAAAGGGACACTCATTGTGTAAAATGGAGAGTATTGTTTTTCTGCAAAGGGACAAAACATTTGTTTGAAAATGTAGTGCAATCGAGGATTTTACGGTGGAAACTCTTGTTGAAGCTAAAGTTATGAGTAATAGAATGGGATTTTACGGTGGAAACTCTTGTTGAAGCTAAAGTTATGAGTAATAGAATGGGATAATGGGTTCACCTCTACAATTCCAAACTCACTCAAAGTCGCATCAAAGTCTAGTGGAACAGAGTATAACCATGTGATTTTGAATTGCTGTGATTTTGATTTGCGTATCAGCCATATTTTCGTTGATAAGAATAACTGTTGAATTTTTTTGAAACGCAAGGTAATAATACCATATGACCAATATATAAGATGACACAAAAGTCACACAGACCCCAAACCTCCCATATAATTAATTAAGCACCCCAACGGCCAACCCGTTACTATATAATACTATAATTATTACTAACTTTAGTTATAATTATCAAATTCCGTCGTCATTTGAAAGAGTAGTTAATTCAATTGAAAATTTTGGAAAAGAAATCTATAAAAAGATATTCCAAAGTGATTCGTCTATTAAGAGAGATGTTGTACTCCCATCATATTTTCGGTAATTAAACAAACATATCGGTAATTTTCTGCCCAAGCAAAATGTACAATATAGGTCGTCAGCAAGTACAAAATAATGATATTATCTAGTATATTTTTTATTGGGTCCTGACGTGTGAGCCACCCATGGCGTATTCAAGGTAAATATTATTTGGGACTATTAGTAGACTAGTAGATATCTACAGTTGCAATGCCAGTAGGGTGGGTTTTATGCTTAAGGTGCTTCTTCTTCTCAGGAGTTTCGTGCACTTGTGCCTTCCTTCCGAATGTCTTGAGCTGATAATTTTCGAAGGCAGTAGAAACAGCTTCCACCTTTGATTAATGTCAAAAATCAGTTCATGTGCATAAAGTGCATATATTCAAACATTTCATAAATGTGAAAAATCCTTTTCTTCTTTCTTGGCTACTAACCAGTTCTGGCTTCTTACTGTATACTCTCACTATGATGTCTTCATAAAATGCCGGCAACAAATGGCTGATTCGGTCGTCTTCGATGGCAAATTTTTCTTTACTCTCGTAGTCCTGAGACAATAATTGGTATTTATTAATCAACAAAGTAATAAAAAAACAAAGGAAAGACTGAAAATATAAGTGAAATCAGTACCTTAAAAAAATTAATTCTGGATATTGAAATGCATGCAAAAAGAAGAAAGATCAATTGTCAGTCTACTGTTGGCAGTTAGCAAATAATTAGAAACAGTCAAGTTCTTCAGAATGTACTTTGTAAGAGGGTTTTCCATTCCTTGTGTTAAATCAATTTTAACATTGCTCACAGCGACATCATCTTCTTTCAATGTGATACCACTATTTGTCTGTTTAGAAAAAACATGGTATTGAGATAGGATGAGTATTGCAATCTGTCCCCAGAAAAGAAGGCACGCAAACACGTACGTATAGTCATATACATAATGAAAATGAGCTTTTGATCTTATTAATATAATTTTTCAACCTGGGAACAAACAACGTCTTGGGGTGTGATGCTTTTGAAGTTGTTTAGTTGGTCCTTTGGAACAGAAAATTCATTGCAGAACTACAAAAATGGAGTAGTGTGTTAATTTGTCAGCATATGCATTTATGTATTACCGAAACTATCTGCACAAAATATTAAATTCTCCACGTATCAGGAAGACAATCACAAGAATAAGACTTAAAAATTTATCAGGTACTGTACAGCTGTACCTGGTACAGATCCCTTCTGTGAATGCGTAGAATCAAGTCTCTGGATTCCTTCAGCTCTGGCTTGGAAGAAGACGCAATTGTTTTAAGAATTGAGTCATCTAACTGAAATATAAGAGTGTCAGTCGCATTATGCCAAATAAAAATTCCCAACATCAAAACCTTGCAATATACTCAAGACCTTCCAAAAGTCAGATGGTTGATTAATTGAAGATGCAATATGTAGATATGGATTTGCTTTCACCAGTGCATCGATAACCATCAATTCTATTGCCTGACAAAGGAAACAACAAAAAAATAGTGTTTTCTGTCTGAACACAAATATAATTTGTTTCTACAGTACTAATTTTTTATGAAATCACTCACCTTTACTTTTGCATGTGTATAGACAGTTCGATGCAAATCAGCACGCGTTGCAAATAACTTGTGAATTGTCAGATCTGATCAATATGTCAAACAGGGATAATGTAATATAACTTACAGTCTGCTGCACTAACAGTTATAGCAAGGTTTTTAGTAAGTACTAACAATCTTTAGCACGATAACAAATTTCGTCATCCATAACTTGCATGGTCTCCATCAATCTGAAAGTAAAAAAAAAAAATTTAAATTTGGTCATAATTAATTGCCAACCTCATTTTGAGAAAATAGTTAAGCAATGAAGTATGTGCTATATTTCAATAAGAACCCGACATTGCTGCACTGGTGTACAATCGTGTTGTCACAAACTGTCAGAACATCAGCAAAATAAAGCCACCTAGATAATAAAAATAAACACCTCTCAGGCTGAAAGTTGCACCCTAGGCCACAAGCACGTGAATCACGAATAATGTAGTCAAACCTGCAAATTATTGAATCAGTTATAATAGTTCTATGTTCAAGTGATTGGGTATCAATAGCAGTTGTACATTAGGAGGAAAAAAGGTGAAAAGTATCAACTTACTTATCAACATCAATTCCATTGCGACCATTTGCAACAATATCATATAAGAACTGGTTTTCCTTTACGTAGGGTCAAATTTTGAAGAAAATCAGTATAATATCATATAATATTGTTAAAGAAAGTGGAATGGCATATATATATATATATATATATATATATATAATGTTATTATTAAAAGAAAATAAAATCTTGGACACTAAGATACAAAATATTGAAGGAAATCAGTATATAATATCATAATATTGTTAAAGAAAGTGGTATGGCATATATGTTGTTATTAAAAGAAAATAAAATCTTGGACACTAAGATGACTTACCCTTTGTGGAAGATGGTCTTGAGGATGGTGAGAGCTAGAAGTGATCATTTCCTGCAAAAAGAAATGAAATTTATTAAAGCTCCTTGTCTACAGACTGAAATCATGATCAAAATAATAGTATCTTAGTGTAAGTATTTGAAAAAATAAGATTTAGGCGTTGTTACGTATATATGCGCGTTGGTAATTAATGTGATCTTTCACTGTGCATTTGACTAATGATAAATGAGCACATAGTTATATTTAATTACTTCTAACTATATCTTCTTTTGATTATTTATTTTATAAATAATTATCTTGAATATATTGTGAATATTTTAGGATAACTATTTTCACTATAGAATTGTTAAAATATGCTTTTCGAGTTAAATACTTTTAAGATACATATATTAGTAAGTATAGTAATAATTTTGAATATGAGATTTTAGTTTTAATTAATATATATTTTTTAAAAAGGTTAATTACATTAATCAATCTATTTTTGTAAAATATTGGTTTACAGACTGAAATCATGATCACTAATTCTTATTCTTAAAGAAATATCAAAATAAAAAATTGAAGGAATGGATAATGGATATGGAACAGAAATGAAAGTTGCAGTCAAAACAAGATTTAGATTGATTGCTACTTTCATTTCTGAAGATTTAGATTGACTGCTACATTCTATAATGGATAATGGACATCCTTATTACATATCATGGAGTAGATTGACAAAAGATAGAAAAATCAAAGATTCAATTGATCATTACAGTCTAACCTTAACTTTTTTGAGGAGTTGAGGATCCAAATCAATATTGTGTTGATCAACAATGTGATCTACCATTTTCTCAGACATTTCCTCATGAGACCTGAAAGTACTAACAAGACTATATCAAAATGATGGATTCTCCAGAATGAAATTATTAGTTTTTCAAAATTCTAATCAATTCCAAAAAAGTCAATAGGTTATTGCAGAAAAACATACAGAGGAATATACTGTTGTCAAAGAGTCATGATGTTCATATCTATGTCACAGGAATGTGAAAAAGTAATATGTTGAGATTATGGCTTGGAGCATAAGTTAGTGTGAGTTAGTTGTATTTTGCAATAGGTAGTTAGAGTCAGTTACAACTAGTAACTGACTTGATCAAGCTTGTTATGTACCTATAAATACACTTGTAAACACTATTAATAACATATGAATAAAACAGATTATTCATCCCCAAATTCACTCTCTCAAATCTCAATTTCATATCACTGCAATTAGCACAGAATTTGCAGTTCATTCATTACAAGATAGGATGTCAGAAAAGAGTAATGTTGCTCCCATCGCAAGCATTGGGAAAATGTCATTTTATGCTGACTTATTGCCAAATGCCAAATTGTTGATTTCTATTTAAACAATGGACAGAGGTCTTCAAACTTTAAAGAGGCTTGTCTAGTCTTCGTTTAGGGCTTTTGCTAAAAGTATATACTATTTAAAAAGACACATAACATCCTTGGTCTTTCAACATATATGTAGTTAATAATTGATTATATGTTTTCTGCTATTATAATCTTTCTCGGTTTAGTACAGAAATCGTACATATAGAAAATACAAGAATAAAAAGTTTGAAACTCTGACTATTGAAAAATAGACACCTACTTAGAAAGTTCTATGTGTCAACTATCTAAATATTAGCATATGAAGAGAACACATGTTTATAGACAAAGGCGAGACTGTTAAATGCTGAACAGTCTGCCTCCACACATGGAAAGCATCAAATATATTACCTAGAAAGTAAAGTATAAAATGCAATAGTCAAGAGTTGAAGTTCTAATTGTTTTCAGACGTCAATGGAAAGTTTTAAAAAAAATAAGTGTTATATGTCGTAACTAATGCCATAGACAATCTCTAGGCACGGCATAAAGGTAAATTTTGAATTCCATCATGAAAGTTATCTTCAACTTAATCATTAATGGATAATTCAACTATCATGTGGGTACACCAATGAGACATTCTAGGTAGAGTAAAGACTGTAAAGTTTTAAATTATACTTAGTTTTTGTTATTGTTATTAAATACATTTTCAGGAAAATAATGAGAAACATATATTTTTCATTCAAAACTAAAAATGATACAGGTATGTGATTAAAAGCAGGAAATCAATATGTACATGCTTTATCCAGAACATCAGAATTACCAAGTGGAGCCATTAAGAACCAGGGGGAGGAACTCGCGCTCAAAAGTGTGGCTGAAGGGGCCATGACCAACATCATGTAGTAATCCTAGACACAGATGACTAATGATAAAGTAGTGGAATTAGAACAGTTAAAACATGTAACTAATTTGTTAGAAGATGGCAGTTACCAGCAAGTTTCACTGCAAATACATCAAATTGTTCAATACCGAGCTCTGGGCCCTGAAAGGATGGCATGGCCACATAACTGCTTAGCTCTATAATCTCACAACTGATAAGTATTTGGATAAGCCCATGTAAAAGTATGTACCTGGTATTTTTTAATGATATCTATAGCTTTGCCAGCCATCCAATAAACACCAAGTGAATGCTCAAAACGAGAGTGGACAGCCCCAGGGTAAACCATATGACTTAGGCCTGAACATAAGTGAGAAGGTTAAGTCCATTTAAAAAGATTTTGATTATATCATTTCAAAAACTGTAACCAATATCTCTACTTAAATCACCTTGCTTTTTTGGCTATATAAACCGACAGAATTTCACATTAATTCACATTCTAAATAAACACCGATAACAATTTAATACATACATTTCCTTTGCGAAAAAAATGATGAAGAAAACAAACCAGCTTGATTGACAATCATTCAACTAGGGAAAAGTAATATCTTTACATCTATCTTTTATTACTCTATGCTTGTCACAGGCATACAGCTAAGTCAATCTAACAGCACAAGGCAGAGGAAAAAGTTGATGTTAGCAGATTTGTAATATAAGAAAGAGGCTAAGGGATGCTAAAAAGTTGAATGTGAAGTCTTTATAATAAACATGCTGATTACGTGCTAAACAGAAAAAGCAACTTATTATTAAAAGTAAAGAGACGCAGGACTAATTACAAATCTAATGTAGGAAGCCTGCATTTGCAAGAGGCTGATTCAACAACACGAATCTGAGATCTCCTAGCACAAGAGTTAAGACAACTAGAATCTGTGACTTTTGGTTACATACAAGATAAGTTTACTAACTATTGCAAATTTTTCATGATAAAATTATTCCGATTAATATGCATTGATAATAAATCCAGCTGTTCTTCCAATCCTATAATAGTATTCCCATATTATGTTTGATTTGTATTCAGAGAGTATTAATTGTTCACTCACCAAGCTGCTTCAAATCACGTAGCCTGCATAACAAACAAAGTCATGTAGAGAGGGGGAAATGTGAGAATGCAAAAGTGTAATTATGCGACTATATTTTTTTTTTTTTTTTTGCATTGAAACTATTTTTGGTAAGGCATACTTGCCTCTGAAATTGTTCAGTGTCAACAAACTTCAAGAAGATCTGCAGCAACAAACAAGAGATTTCCAAGTTCCATCAAAGTCAACAACATTAACAGTAAGAAAAACAAAACTCTAATGCACTTTGGATCAAAACAAAGTACATTATACATATTTAATACTTGATAGTTATAAAAATAAAACACCATACAGATGGACAACAACAGTAAAAATAAATTATATGTTTTTAACAATTACTCTGTGTTACAAAATATCATATTTTCGTTTTTTATATCAATAAGCATCCCTAACTGATTCAAGGAGTATATATCATAACTAATGTTTTAATAACCGACTTGAATAGGAGTACACAGCCGGTTGAACCGTGAACCGACATTATTTAGGTTTCTGTTATTTGAGCGATTCTGTTGCATTTACGTTTTGGTTTAAAACGATTTGGTTTTAATAAGATTGATCAGAAAAGAAAGTTTGTCTATACTATTTATTCTTCTAATCTCTCTCGCTAACGCTAGTAAAAGATTTGAATGAATTGACCTATGAAGTTAAATCCTCGATAATTTCCTCCACAATCAGTATTCAGCTATACTAAGTCCATTAAAACAATCCAAAGCAGTTCCGCTTTTTCCGTCACTGATTATAACGGTAACAAAAAGCAAAAAAACACGAACACTATGCAGAGACCAACACTCGCAGAATCTACTTCAACCTACTCTCGAACAACGATCCAAAATTTCATGCAACTACTTACAACATGTAAAATCTATACATACAAAGACTACATTATAATTGCGAACATATAACGAATCAAAGTAGAAACGAATTACTATTCGAGAAGGAAATTTTCAACTAAAAACAGAGAAAAGGAAAAAACGGTTACAGGCTCGAGAAAGATGTTGCCGTGAACGTTATCACGGATATGCTTCAGGAATTTCCTTTGGTGAGAAACGGAATCGTTCGAAGAAAAAGGAACGGCCATGTCAGAATCGGTGATCATCGAGTGAAGCAGAAGAGTGAGAGAGAAATCTAGTATTCGTTAGGGTTTGTAGAAGAGAAGAAGGAGAAAGGAAGAGAAACTGAAAAGAAGTTGAAACAGAGAAATGAAAAAGGCGAATTAGAGTTGGTTATTATACTGTTTTGTACATGGCAAACTTTTTGAACTGACGGTAGTGATGGACGTGAAACGATGCCGCCAAAACGAAATTTATTGCCACACGAGTATTAAGCGCGTGTGCACGCGATCGATATCTATTTAGGAATGTGTGGCCTTGTTTGGATTAGTGAGGATGGATACACCAAGTTCAAGAGGGAGCAAGATAATTTATGAAAAGAAAAGTATGGAGAAGAAACTTTTTTATATTTGGTAATAGCTATTGAATAAATTTTACACGAGACTCATTAACTTATATATAATCTATGTAAATTTAGTGAGTCGTAAGAATTTTAGAAAATAAAAAATATTATATAGAGAAATGTGTGATAAATAATGTATTATTAATAGTTCTTTTTATATTGAGAATGATGCAGAAAATTCAATTTAGATTATAATGCATAGATAGAAGTTGAAAATTGAAGATAAAACTATTTTTTTAAAAGTAGGTCGAGTTAGGTAGATAAATTCACAATCTATTTTATTTTTATTATGTGGTGAACCAACCAACGTGAAATATTTTTGTATGAATTTATTTTTTTTAAGGTCATGTTTGACATTTAATGAATGTGAAAGAAAAAAAACTTGAACATAAAAAAGAGAAGAGTAAATGGGATGTTTTTAGGGTGTAAGATGATAACTAATGAAAAACTATAATTAGTAAAGGTGATGAGAGATGCAAATGTTGTTTGATTGGGGAGGGAATGAAAGTAAAGAAAGAAAAATAAATGCAAATGGCATGCATAATATTTTTTAATTATGTTATCAGTATAAAGTATTCATTAGTTTTATTAATGGCTAGTTTTTGTCAAACAATTTGAGAAATCGTATAAAAGATCTTAATCAAATTCTACATGAATCAACAAAATATTGATGGCGTAAATATTCGTTGATATAAATTTTTTTACAATAACTCTTTGACATAATCAATTAAAATAGTAATTTTGATGACCGTCAAATGAAGGGATATACTTGTAAGATTGATAATTGTAATTCTCTCTTTTTGGAGATGAGGATAACGTATAAAAAAGCATATTACTTATCTATATGTAGAAAAAGTGATTCGAAAACACTATGATATGATTATGTGTAAACTACAACATTAACGATATCATCCCTATTTTAATTTAATGTATTTGTCATCTTATAAATCTTCAATGGCAAATTCATATTGTTAATATCCACTAAAAGAACAAACACTACACCGATGAATTAGCTAATTTTAGTCTAACGCATAATTCTTTTGAGATGTTTATTTTAGGGTATTTTTCTAGTGAACCGGTTAGTCCACTTTTTTTTAATAATATTTGGTGTTTGCATGTGGCCCTCTTCTATACCTAACAAAAATTAGCAATTTTTATTTTTTTAAAAAAACTTATGTCCTTTTCCACATTTCTTTTTGTTCGTAGAAATATCCTTTTTAAGGCACCGCGAATATATTTTTCCTCCATCAACTTTTGTGAGAGATTACAAACTTTTTGAAATATATGTGTTTTCATTTCTTTGCGCAAATTTTCGATTCCTTTTCTTTTTATATATATATAGTCAGTATTAGGTTTGTTATGACATATCAACAATACAGTTCCAGATTTTTACTATAGACTCAAAAAAATACTAAGAGAAAAGATCCATCATATATTAAAAAGTCTAAAAACATAAAA
>JBBPBP010009778.1:6725296-6741165 GCA_037974735.1 Cicer chorassanicum | reverse complement strand
TCTTCAAACAATTTTTCCTTAAATATTTTCTATTAAAAATTACAATTTTTGGTTCCTACAACTTTAAGTCAACTCATGTGTATCTTTTGAATTTTTAAATGAATTTTTTCATGTATGTCTACAACATTAAAATAATCTTCCCTACAAAAATTTAGAATTTGTATACCAAAATATGAATTTTTAAGTACTAAAAGATTAAAAATCAATTTAAATTTATCTCTTGTTAAAAAATTCTAAATTTTTGTGGAAAAGATTTTTATAATGTTCTAAATATGCATGCAAAAAACATTCAAAAATTCAAAAGATACACATGAATTGACTTAAAGTAGTGACCATAATTTTTAGGCTTAATTGCAGTTTTAGTCCATTTATTTTTACTGATTCACGAAATTGGTCTTCCTATTTTAAAAATCAACCGTTTTGGTTCTTCCCACTTATTTTTTAACTAAAAAGTGATGACATGAGATGATTTAAATAAGGTGACATATAATACGATAATGTAGAATGCTTAACATCCATAAAATTGGAGTGAAATGTCGTAGCTTTCATCTTCAATTTTTTTTCTTCATATTTTTAATTTTAATTAATGACATATGAATATTAATGCATTTTGATGGTTCTATATCATATAATTGTATGTCACGTCATTTAAAATATGTCAAATCGTTTTTTTTTAATTCAAAAATCTGATGAAGGAACCAAAACTATCGACTTTTAAAATGCGAGGGCAAATTCTATGAATTAGTAATAATAGAAGAACAACAAGTGCAACTAAGCCAACTTTTTAATACAAAATATTTAAAAAACCATTGTTTAGAAAAAAAATTAGAGTGACTAAAAATAAAATAAAATATATTTACATAAACAAAAAAATTTATATATAACACTTAAATAAGTTATAATTTAACTGTATTTGTAGACTATGATACTTTTTTTTGATAAAATATTAGCTGATAATAAATATGTGATTATAACACATTAATTATAAATAAAAAAACTAATAAAATAATTGTAACATTGAAAATATTATACTTTAAATAGGAGTATACGACCGACAAATTGTGTGTTTCTCTCAAGCTTTCATCTACTTCTCTCATTTTTCTTCTTCATTTATCTTAAAGAGGTGTTATAGAGTAATTTTTTGGTTTAAAATCATTTATCTTTATTATTATTTTCCTTCAAATTTTTGCAATCTTACTAACTCAAAGGTGTGCTTCATATTGTTTTTCTATATCTGTACGTAATTACTATATTTCTATTGCTTCAAATGTGTGTTCTTATAAGTTTTTAATAAAGGTCATAGAATATCGCATTTGTTTAATGTATGTATTTGAATTGTCAAACTGCATACTCTATGTTTAATATGCTACAATATGAAGATAGTGACAAAAAGTTTCACATGATACTCAAATATTCATTAGAGATAAAGATGAGCAAATGTCAGGTTTATGGTACATCGACTATCGCTCTAAATTATATTACATTTTTGAAATTATTTGTGAATTATGCTATGTAGTAAACAAAATTGTTTCTAATGTAGTGAATTAAGACCGGGCTATTCAATAATTTCTCACGAATCATAGAAAATGAACATTATTGCAATGACTATATACAATTGGCAAGTCACTTTAAACACCAACACATTTACTACACACTAGCAATCCATAAGAAATTTGTTTGTGATGTGTAGCTCCCCGAAGAGTTGCCTTTGTCGAATTCAAATTTTCATGTGAAGTTATTCTAACAAAGTAATAGATATAAGAGAGTTACAAAACATACTATCATATTTCTTGTAAAGGTTTCTTTTATAATAATTTATTTACTTTGTATATTTGTAAATATGAAAATATGCATAAAAAGTAACGCACTTTTGCAAATACTAAGATGCCGCCATATTTCTATATTGTATAATGCTTCATCACTAAAACTGTTTGTTTGTAGTTATAAGACAAGTTCTTATATTGAAACCCTTATAATCTGGTAA
Source organism: Cicer chorassanicum (assembly GCA_037974735.1). Taxonomy (NCBI): domain Eukaryota; kingdom Viridiplantae; phylum Streptophyta; class Magnoliopsida; order Fabales; family Fabaceae; genus Cicer; species Cicer chorassanicum. The sequence continues at coordinate 6,739,181 of JBBPBP010009778.1, read as the reverse complement.
AACATTTATTTATTACTACTTTTTGATGTAAATTATAATGAACCTCAATTAAAATCTAATAAATACTTCAATTAGTCTCAAAAGAAAAACAACCACTTAGACAATCTTAATCTACTCAATCCACACTTCCATCTTATAAAAAACTGTAAACTATCTTAAAAAACATGCATTCCTATTAAAAAAAATGAGTTTATATGGTTACCTATGGATTATCTAATTGATTCCAGTACAAGAAGTTAAGATCACCCTTCAAGAGGATTGAGAACTTGCCCAGTGAAGAGTATAGTTCCAGTCAAATCTTCTCTAATAATAAACAAGAAAGGATGGTCAGCTACAAAATCTACAGGGGTTGAAGTTGATGGACAACGTCCCACTGATAGTACTGTAGTGACTGCAGCAGCTTCAGTGCCTCCTTCGTTTACTTCAATAGAAGACTTCTGAAATATGCTGGAAATCCAAATTGGAGAGTCCACAATTTTTGTCAAACCTCCACTAGAGAAAGGTAAAATCAATCCTAGCTCTTTGAGCACATTAGAAGATTCAAACGCAAAAGATATATTGAACTTTGGAATCCTAAAGTCACCTACTTTCACTTCTTGGTGAGGAAGTTTGTGTTCCAAGAATTCAAATTCAGAAACTACCTTCTCAGTCAAAGCTGACAATCCTTCTTTTGCATCAGGAAGAAAAAAGTACATAGAAAATTGATGCTTATTTTTACCTCGCTTATAAGGAAGGCGGAGGACTTTAAAACCATCAAAAACACTAATATATTGTCTCTTCTTATTGGTCATGAAAGGAACCTTGACGGAGCTACCATTGAGAAGGTGAAAGTCATAGTCTTTTGTTTTTGAAATAATAAACATATTCTCCCATGCTCCTTTGAAGTATAGTGCATTTACAAAGATGAGATTAGTTAAACTATGAACTGATCCGGGTGATAGAACTTTTTTAATAACGCCATTGGTCTTTTCTTCAGCCCATAAATTCACTTCTTCTCTAACTTCATCGGCCTTTAAAACAATATCAAATATAAAATTAATAGTGTAAAAAGCTCAATTGAATTCTCTCATGAGAATTTCAATAGAAGAATTTAACTTTTTCTAATACTAAAAATTAGGGATATATATACACGTACCTTAGTGAGGAAATCAGCAGAGGCGAGAGTGGCATTATAATGAGTAGCAACGATTTGTTTGAAGGAAGGATAAGGAGAAAGAGATTGTTCAACCCACGCACCATTGGCGAAAGATAAGCGCGGTCCGCCGCGGCGAGCGGCGTCGGAGAGCACAGAGGAGATGAGGTGAGAGGATAAGGAGTTGAGATGAGCGGTGGATTTTGATCGGAGGAATGAGAGAAGTTGATGTTGCGTGGGACCCTCGGATCCAGCGGCTATGATGCTGAGCACAGTTTGGAGCGACAATGGAGAAAAAACAACATTATTTTCTTTATATTCTTTTTTCGATAACAATTGCTTGGTGATGCTCATGGAAACCTTCGTTAGGTTGGCGATTGATTCTTTTAGGAAAGACATTCTTCTTCTTTTGATTTTTCGACTGTGTAGGTAGAATTTGAAATACTTTAAATACCAAAAATAGTCTCTTCTCTTCAACTTCAACCCTTTTAGAGAGAAACGGAAACAGAATATCCGTCTGTAAGCTTAACTGAATGCCGCAAATTAAAAAACGAGGTTGACTGAGAAGTATCACCGAATTATACAGGTTTTATTTAATTTGGGCTGGGCCTTAATTAGAAAATATCTATTATTATTATTATTATTATTATTATTATTATTATTATAGACTTCTACGATTCAAAATACTACGATTCAAAATATAATATAATATGGCACATATAATAAAGATTCTTCCTCTTTCTTATTGCAATTTATTTTTAGCACAAAGTATATTACATTTTTTTCATATAATATTTTGTATAATTATTTATGTTGTTAAGACAAACTCTCAAATTAAGTTTTGATGAAAATAAACAAAAGATTAATTAAAGATATTAATTATGATTCTAAATGTTATGTTAATTTAATCTGTGCTCTTGAATGTTTTTATTAAAGATAGGAACCAAGCAAAGCAAAGAAATAAGCCATGATCATAAACTATACAAAACAGAGAAAGATCAGCAGAATCAAGAAAGATCGTTACAACCACTTCACCAATCTTTCTCCAACATTTCTACATTGATTATGTCTGAAATCTTTATACCAATTTCATCAGTACATGGCAAAGAACAGATAGGAATCATTTTTACTCAAAACGATTATCGGATCATTAAGAAAATTCATCACGAATCTAAGCATATCAAAAAACGGACTGCAACTTTCTCCAGTTTGAAACTGTCAAGAAAGTTGAACAAAACTGAACCTCAAGATTGAATAAAAGTCCTCAAAATATTCAAAAGTCTATCAGACCAGATTGATTATCTTTCTCCAACTATAATCAACGTTCTCCGTTTTTGAGAAGAACAATCTCTGTTTCTGCAGAAGAAGACTTCTCATTTCTGCAGAAAAATATTCACTCCTTTCCAAACAGTTTTGGATCAAATTAAACATCCAGATCGAAGCCCAATCACTATCAAATATTATCAAAGCTTAATGGGTCATTAAAGCACGCAACAAGTCTGTTTGAAATCAAGCAAAAGGCCCAAAACAGAAAGCCCAAAACTGTCAAATACATGGAGCTCTATTTGTCAACAGATTCCTTGCTTCTGTCAGAAGGAAAACAGAGCACTCCCAACAGCTCTTTCTGACCAGAACTAATTGCTCAAAACATCTATAAAAGGAAGGCAAATTCGCAAGCATCAACCAGATCTTCAAGTGCCAAGTATACTCATTAAATCATATTCACTTTCATTCTTGAAGTCATCTCATTCACAAAAGAAATCAGGCTGAACAAAATACATACTTCCAGTTTTATTCTACTGAGTTCTTTCTCTGTTCTGAATCCTTTTCTCAAACAAGAGTTGAGCAAAATTAGATTCAAACAAACCTTTCAAATTATTATTGTATAAACTCATAACTATAAGGATTGTTTATAGTTTGAGTGTGATTAAAAGAGTTAACTTCGAAATCCTAACAGATTAGTTAGGTGACCTGATTAATCCTTTCTGGGTGGAAAGGAAGTGTAGTTACAGATCAAGGTTGATCTCTAACTGTGATTGTTCTCCCTTTCTCTTTGAACACTTAGTGAAAATCTCACAGTTGTGAGGACTGGACGTAGCCCACGTTGGGTGAACCAGGATATATTCTTGTGTGGTATTTCTTCCTTATCTCTATTTACATTCAATTATTGTTATTATTAAAATTAAATAGAGAAACTAAAACTGTGATTTTAACTAATCAAGAACGTTCTGCGTTTTCTGTGTTAAAACCAAGAACGTTCTCCGTTTCTGTTTTTATAACCAAGATCATTCTTGAGTTGTTTTCTTAAGTTTTTAACAGGAAATTTTAAATAGGCAAGATTACAATTCAAACCCCCATTCCTTGTAACTTGACATTGCTACTTCAATTGGTATCAGAGCAAGGTCTCTAGAAAAAAAAACACTTTAACCAAGTGCTAGAGAAAAAGATCTAGAAGAAAAAATGTCAAAAGCAAAATACATTGTTGAAGGAGGATCCTCAAACAGGCCACCATACTTTGATGGAACTGATTACTACTTTTGGAAAAACAAGATGCAATTGTTTCTAAAGTCTCAAGACACAGGAATGTGGCGCATCATTACAGATGGAGATTTCATTCCAAGAGCTGATCAAAATGATTCAAACTCTGCCAAGAAGGAAGAAGTCGACTGGACATCTGAAGACAAAACTAAGGTACTCTTAAACTCTAAAGCTCAATTATTCTTATCGTGTGCTTTGAGCAGGGAAGAAAGCGAAAGAGTTGATGAATGCACAACAGCTAAAGAAATCTGGGATACACTACAAATTCATCATGAAGGAACGAACCATGTCAAAGAAACAAGAATAGACATCGGCATAAGAAAATTTGAACTGTTCGAAATGAATGAAGGAGAAACCATTGATGAAATGTATTCAAGGTTCACAGCTATAGTAAATGAAATGCATTCCTTAGGAAAGGCTTACTCAGTACAAGATAGAGTAAGAAAGATCATGAGATGTCTTCCAGTCATATGGAGACCAATGATAACAGCCATAAGTCAAGCCAAGAACCTTGAAGTACTGGCACTAGAAGAACTAATTGGAACCTTAAAAGCACATGAGGTATTATTACAAGAAGATAAACCTGTCAAGAAAGGAAAAACAATAGCTTTGAAAGCATCTCAAGAAAGCACGCTTGACCAAACATAGGAAGAACTAGAAGAAACTCAAGAAGAGGCTGATGAAGAAATAGCTTTTCTCACTAAAAGAATTCAAAGAATAATGAGAAGAAGAGATCAAATGAAGAAGGGATTCCCAAACAGAAAAGAAAATCCTAAGATAGAACAAGATAAAAGTCAAATTACATGCTTTGGATGTAATAAGCTAGGACATTACAAATCTGAGTGTCCTCTAAACAAAAGAACACCAAATAGATTTCCTTTCAAAAAGAAATTAATGATGGCCACATGGGATAACTCAGATGAATCCGATGAGGAAGAAGATGAAGAAGCCAACATATGCTTAATGGCAAACACTGAAGAAAATGAGGTAACAAATTCTGAATCCTGCATTTTGTGTGAACAAATGGAAAAAGAATTTGACAACTTATTAAATGATTCAAACTTACTCATACAAAAATGTAGTTCCTTAAAAGAAAAATTTTATAAAGAAAAGGAAGAAAAAGAAAAAACTCAGGTTCTGAATAACAAGCTGAAGGAAATCATTCAAAATCTGAAAGAATCTCAAACCAAAAACTTTCACACTGAAAATTAAGAAAGTCCAGAACGTTCTGCACTTCAAAAGGAGAACGTTCTCCTTAAATCTGAAGTTCAACTTTTGAAAAATGATCTGTTAAACTTTATTAAAGCTACTGGAACATTTCAGAAAATCATGGGATCTCAAGTTGGAATATTTGATAAAGCTGGTCTTGGTTTTGATCAAACTCAGAAAACCAAAATGTATGAAAAAAAATTTATGCCAGAAAAAAGAGAACAATCATGCAAAATCAAATGTTCATATTGCAGTAAAACTGGACACCTTGAATTTGCATGTTATTTTAAGAAAAGAGATGAGAAAATCAAGAGCAAACAGAAAAAAGAACAATCTCAAAGAAAAACAGTTTTTCGAAAAAACCAAGAACGTTCTCCAGATAAAGCAGAAAACGGAGAAAGTTCTGAAAATCTGTCAAAACCAGTTAGAAAATCTTTTCATAAACAAATAATTAAATGTTCTTCATGCTCTAAGATTGGACATTCTGAATCTACATGTTATAATATCATAAAAACAAAATTCAGAACTAATCCACAAGGACCCAAGACATAATGGGTACCAAAAGTTAATAAAACCGAAACTGCAGGTTGGTTCTCAAGGTGTCAAGAAAAAGCCATGGTTTTTGGACAGTGGCTGTTCAAGACACATGACGGGTGATAAAAATTGCTTCATGTCCTTTGTCAAGAAAGATGGAGGGTCTGTTACTTTTGGAAACGACAATCAAGCTCGAATCAAAGGTAAAGGGACAATTGGTAAGAAAAACTCTGCTCAAATAACTGATGTTCAATATGTTGAAGGTCTAAAACATAATCTCTTAAGCATAAGTCAACTCTGTGACAATGGCTGTGAAGTTATCTTCAAACCCAGCATATGTGAAATCATAAAAACATCATCAGGTGAAAAACTATTTTCTGGAACCAGAAAGAAAAATCTCTATGTATTATATCTTGAAGAATTGCCTGATGAATCCTGCTTCATATCTATTGATAAAGATAAATGGATCTGGCATAAAAGGGCAGGGCATGTCAGCATGAAAACCATTTCGAAAATTTCAAAATTAGAACTTGTAAGAGGTTTACCAAAACTGAGTTTTGAAAAAGACAGAATATGTGAAGCTTGTGTAAAAGGAAAACAAGTTAAAAGCAGCTTTCATTCAAAAGATTTTATTTCCACAAACAGAATTCTTGAATTACTTCACATAGACTTATTTGGTCCTGTCAAAACAACCAGTTTAGGAGGAATGAAATATGGTTTTGTTATTGTTGATGATTTTTCTCGATACACTTGGGTACTATTTTTAAAACAAAAAGATGATGCCTTTGAAGCTTTTAAAATCTTTTGTAAAAAGGTACAAAATGAAAAAGAATCCAGCATCATCTCTATAAAAAGTGATCATGGAGGAGAATTCATAAATGCCCCCTTCAAAAACTTTCTTGATGAACTTGGCATTTATCATAATTTGTCTTGTGCAAGAACTCCACAACAAAATGGAGTTGTTGAAAGAAAAAATAGAACCTTACAAGAAATGGCAAGAACAATCTTGGAAGAATCAAACGTTGAAAAATATTTTTGGGCTGAAGCCATTAATACATCATGCTATATTCTAAATCGTGTATCCATTAGAAAAATCATAAACAAAACTCCATATGAAATCTGGAAAAACAGAAAACCAAACATTTCATACTTCCATATTTTTGGGTGCTACTGTTATATTCTAAACAACAAAGATGTTCTTGGAAAATTTGATTCGAAATCAGATAAAGCTATCTTTTTGGGTTATTCAACCGACTCTAAAGGTTATAGAGTTTTTAATCTAAGAACTAAAATTGTTGAAATAAGCATGCATATCTTATTTGACGAATTTGATGATTTAATACTTGAAAAATCAAATGAGGATGAAGAATTGCCAGACACACAACAGAAAACTGATATACAGGAAACGAAGATCGATAAACAATCTCCGTATCATTCTCCACCTAAAAGCTGGAGAACAATAGGAGATCATCCTCAAACTCAAATCATTGGGGATACAGCAGATGGAATTCGAACTAGGAAATCATTCAAGAATGATGAAAACAACATGGCAATGATTTCTCAAGTTGAACCAAAATCAATTAAAGAAGCCATAGTTGATCAATCTTGGATTGAAGCCATGAAGGAAGAACTGCAGCAGTTCGATAAAAATGAAGTATGGACCTTGGTACCAAATCCTCAAGATCAAACAATTATTGGTACACGCTGGGTTTTCAGAAGCAAATTAGATGAAGAAGGTAAGGTTGTAAGAAACAAAGCAAGATTGGTTGCTCAAGGTTACAATCAACAAGAAGGTATAGACTATGATGAAACTTTTGCTCCTGTTGCAAGGTTAGAAGCTATTCGTATACTTCTTGCATATGCATCTCACAGACTTATTAAATTATTTCAAATGGATGTTAAAAGTGCATTTTTAAACGGTTTTTTAAATGAACAAGTTTTTGTGAAACAACCTCCTGGTTTTGAAGATCAATCAAAACCAAATCATGTTTTTAAACTCACAAAAGCTCTGTATGGCTTAAAACAAGCACCAAGAGCTTGGTATGATAGGTTAAGTTCATTCTTAATCAATAATGGTTTTTCCAGAGGAAAAATTGACACTACACTTTTTAAGAAAATTGATAAAAATGATTTACTCATTGTACAAGTGTATGTTGATGATATTATCTTTGGATCTACTAATGAAAAAATGTGTGATGGTTTCTCAAAACTCATGCAAAGTGAATTCGAAATGAGCATGATGGGAGAATTAAGATATTTTCTTGGATTACAAATTAAACAATATGAAAATGGTATTTTTATCTGTCAAGAAAAATACATTAAGGATTTGTTAACCAAGTACAAAATGAATGAAGCAAAAATTATGTCTACTCCTATGCATCCATCCTCTTCATTAGACAAAGATGAACATGGAAAATCTGTTTCTGAGAAAGAATATAGAGGCATGATCGGTTCCTTGTTATATTTAACTGCTAGCAGGCCAGATATTGTGTTTGCAGTAGGATTATGCGCTAGATTTCAATCCGCGCCAAAAGAATCTCATTTAACTGCTGTAAAACAAATTTTTAGATATCTTGTTGGAACTACTGATCTTGGCCTTTGGTATAGAAAAGGTTCTCATTTTGATCTTGTAGCATATTGTGACGCTGATTATGCTGGAGATAAAACTGAAAGAAAAAGCACCAGTGGAGCATGTCAATTTCTGGGTGATGCTTTGATAAGTTGGTCTTGCAGAAAACAAAATACTATTGCCTTATCAACCACTGAAGCTGAATACGTATCAGCTGCAAGTTGTTGCTCACAAGTCCTTTGGATTAAAAATCAACTTGAAGACTTTTCGGTAAGTTACTCTAGTATTCCAATTTACTGTGATAATACTAGTGCAATCAATCTGTCAAAAAATCCAATTCAACATTCTCGTTCAAAACATATTGAAATAAAACATCATTTTATTCGCGATCATGTTAATAAAAAGGACATTGAATTAATTTTTGTTGATACTCAAAATCAGCTTGCTAATATTTTTACAAAGCCCTTAGTCGAGGAAAGTTTTAATTCAATCAAAGAAAAACTGAGAATTTTGAAAAATCCTGAAAAATCCAGTTAAAACTGCTTCTGCAGAAAACGGAGAACGTTTATCAATCTCCGTTTCTTAAACACCTGTCTCCGTTTTTCAAATCCTCTTCCCAGACGTCATCTTCCTCATGCGCAGGCAAGGCATGTCTCAGCATTAAATGCGCGTGCATCAAGCCTTTCAAAAGGCACTGCTCAGCCGTCAAAATCATCCCTTTCCCCAAACACTTGTCACTTCCCTAGGTTCATCATCATTACTCTCTCTCTCTCTCTCTCTCTTAAAACTACAAAGACAAATTGCAGTTATCACAACTGTTCATCTCTTTTGAAACAGTTTTCATTCTCTCAACTATCGTCTTCCTCCAAAGGCAGCTTCAATCTCGTTTTCTCAGTATCAAAAATGGCTCGAACCAAGCAATCTGCTCGCAAAAATGCAAGCACTGAAACTCCATCACCATCATCATCCTTCTCACCAGTTTACAATCGTTCCCCTTCACCTCCACCCAGGCCAACTCCTCCAAAACACTCATCAGATTCCTCCTTTTTTGATTATTTGTCTTCATCTCCTGAATCCAACCCTAACACTTCCATTCCTGAACCTGTATCCTCTGTTCTTCTTCCTCTCCATTCCTGTCAAACCCCAAATTTTACTCAAGTTCCTCCTCATTTAAGAACATCTTTTTCCAAACCCACACCACCACCACATAAATTTGTTAATCCTCCAGCACCTAAAAGGCGCTCAATGAGAATTCTGGCAGGAATTGGGACTTCAAGGACACCAAACACTAAACCTACCTACTTCATCATCTCAGACACTGACTCAGATGAATCATCTGATACTCCTGCTCCTTCACCAAAACATATTCCTACATCAAAAATCTCAATACCAACCTCTTCTAAATCATCATTTTCTGAAACCTCTCAATCTTTTCCTTCAACCCAGAAACAAAGACCAATGACTGATTTTTTCTCCTCCCCACATTTACTCAACCTAAAACCCGTACTCTAAAAACCAAAACCACCATTTCAGTCTCAAAATTTCTGGCAAGAACAAACTTACCCATTCGCCAGAGATTCAAAACAACTGTACCTAAAAAAAAATTTCGTCTTTCTCCTTCCTCATCTCCAGAACGTTCCCCAACCCCAAAACCTTCTCCCACCCCAATGCAAGAACGTTCTCCTACTCCTTCCGTTACAACTGTTCCCAAAAATCTTACCCCTACTCCCGAACGTTCTCCAATTCAAGAACGTTCTCCTATCCCTCACCATTTTTCTTCTCCTTCTCAAGAACGTTCTCCCACTACTTCTCCTTCCCACACTCAAACACGCTCTCCCATTCGAGAATGTTCTCATAAACATCAACATTCTCCCTCTCCAACTCAAGAACATTCACCTCCCGAAGAACGTTCTCCGTCTTACAATCCTTCAAAAACCACCAAACGACCACTTTCACCTCAAACTCCTTCCTCTCCCTCATCTGAACCTTCCTCTGACCCTGATTCTCCTATGCCACCATCTCCACCCTCCAAAAAGACCAATCCAAATACCACTCCTCTGATTCCTCCCACTGCCACCAAACTTTTCAAAGACAAATGGGCTTAAAGACCCATTGGTGTTGGTAGAGTTTTCATTTTCGACAAACTCATAGTCGATGGCAACTTTGTCAAACATTTTACTGATGCCCTAAGCTGGACTGCATTTCTGCAAATCTCTGAACCACACTATCTAGATGCTGTTCGTGCCTTCTACTGTCAGGCCAAAACATTTCCTGAAAAATCTCTGTTCATTTCCACTATCAAGGGAATTGAGATCAGATTAACTCCTAACATTTTGGCCTCAATCTTGGATCTCCCTACTGAAGGTCCTGCTGTTTTTGGAAAATCCTGGTATGCAGCTCTCAATCTTAAAGAGACTGCAGTTATCTCAGAATTATTTCAAGAGAATTCCACCAGGTATCTGTCAACATTCCTGCGCCTTCTCCCTAAAATCTTCAACAACATGAGTCAACATGCTCTTCTTCCTCACTGTGGAAGTCATGAGTATGTCTCTGAAAACGACGCACTGGTCATATATCATCTGCTCAACTGCAAGCGTCTCAATCTTCCTCATCTGATACTTCATCACATGATTGCTGCTGCCAACAAAGACTACAAGAAGAATACTGTTTCTTATGGTATGATTCTTACAAAAGTCTTTAATCATTTTCATATCCCCCTGACAAATGAAAAATCTCTTATCAAAATCTCCAAATTTTCCACCAAAAACATGTCCCATATGAAAATCAACGTCACTAGACAACCTTCTCCCCCATCTGAATCACAACCACAATATCCACAAACCAACAGACCCAGAACACGACAGTCTGCCCCACACATTCATTCATTTCCTTCCACCCTAAAAAGAAAACGTTCTACCAGACGGGAAGCTCCTGTCACAGTCCCCACATCACCATCTCCTTCACCAGCTAGAGCTAATGATAAAACCCCAGAACGTTCTCCTCATACCCCAGAACGTTCCTCACAAAATCCAGAACTTTCTCCACAGCACCCAGAACAATCACCACCAAACCCAGAATGTTCTAATCCTGCTCAAGAAAGTTCCCCTCCAAACAGAGAACGTTCTCTTACCCCTCCTCCTAACAATCCAACATTCTCTGTTTTTCCCCAACAATCCACCATTTCATCCACAGATTTCATCTCTGTATCTCAGCTTCTTCGTTCTCCACTAGACCCCATGACAACATTGCTTTCTCACCAAAATGTCTCTGCCATGTCACCAGCGTACATTTCTCCTCAAACCACCACGTCATCTATTTTTGGCATTAGTCAATTTTCGGCTTCCTCCGAACCTTCCAACAACGCTACTTCATCCAATCAATCCAACCCTCAGCCACTACCTGCCTCTCTCCCAGCTGTCTCTACTCCATCAACCAGCACTACTCCTATTCCTCCACCGATCATGAATCCTCCAAGGGAATCAACCAACTTTGAAATAATGGCCACTCTACAAGTCCTCTTGGCACAACAGACTCAGCTGCAATCCTGGCTCACGGATACACTTGCCCCCAAGCTCGGTGTACCTCCTCCTCCTCCTTTTCACGCTGCTCCAGCTCCCAAGCCTGTCCCTGTACCATCCAAGTCTCAATCGTCAGAAGGATCTTCTCCTTCTTTAGCAAAATAGGGATCTTTTTCTCCTTCCTTTTTGTATGACAAAGGGGGAGAATTAAGTTTAGTTTTTTTATTCTGTTTATGATCTAATTAAAATTCAGGATCTCACTTTTTGTAATTCAGCAAAACGCTTTATTAATGAAATATCCTTTATTGCTAAAATTAAACTGATTGCATTAGTTATATCAATAAAAACATTTGTTGCATCAATTGAGGGGGAGTTTTTACCCTATTCAAAATTAAAATTAGAATCAGAATTAAAATCTAAATTAACATGTTTGTCATCATCAAAAAGGGGGAGATTGTTAAGACAAACTCTCAAATTAAGTTTTGATGAAAATAAACAAAAGATTAATTAAAGATATTAATTATGATTCTAAATGTTATGTTAATTTAATTTGTGCTCTTGAGTGTTTTTATTAAAGATAGGAACCAAGCAAAGCAAAGAAATAAGTCATGATCATAAACTATACAAAACAGAGAAAGATCAGCAAAATCAAGAAAGATCGTTACAGCCACTTCACCAATCTTTCTCCAACATTTCTACATTGATTATGTCTGAAATCTTTATACCAATTTCATCAGTACATGGCAAAGAACAGATAGGAATCATTTTTACTCAAAACGATTATCGGATCATTAAGAAAATTCATCACGAATCTAAGCATATCAAAAAACGGACTGCAACTTTCTCCAGTCTGAAACTGTCAAGAAAGTTGAACAAAACTGAACCTCAAGATTGAATAAAAGTCCTCAAAATATTCAAAAGTCTATCAGACCAGATTGATTATCTTTCTCCAACTATAATCAATGTTCTCCGTTTTTGAGAAGAACAATCTCTGTTTCTGCAGAAGAAGACTTCTCATTTCTGCAGAAAAATATTCACTCATTTCCAAACAGTTTTGGATCAAATTAAACATCCAGATCGAAGCCCAATCACTATCAAATATTATCAAAGCTTAATGGGTCATTAAAGCACGCAACAAGTCTGTTTGAAATCAAGCAAAAGGCCCAAAACAGAAAGCCCAAAACTGTCAAATACATGGAGCTCTATTTGTCAACAGATTCCTTGCTTCTGTCAGAAGGAAAACAGAGCACTCCCAACAGCTCTTTCTGACCAGAATTAATTGCTCAAAACATCTATAAAAGGAAGGCAAATTCGCAAGCATCAACCAGATCTTCAAGTGCCAAGTATACTCATTAAATCATATTCACTTTCATTTTTGAAGTCATCTTATTCACAAAAGAAATCAGGCTGAACCAAATACATACTTCCAGTTTTATTCTACTTAGTTCTTTCTCTGTTCTGAATCCTTTTCTCAAACAAGAGTTGAGCAAAATTAGATTCAAACAAACCTTTCAAATTATTATTGTATAAACTCATAACTATAAGGATTGTTTATAGTTTGAGTGTGATTAAAAGAGTTAACTTCGAAATCCTAACAGATTAGTTAGGTGACCTGATTAATCCTTTCTGGGTGGAAAGGAAGTGTAGTTACAGATCAAGGTTGATCTCTAACTGTGATTGTTCTCCCTTTCTCTTTGAACACTTAGTGAAAATCTCACAGTTGTGAGGATTGGACGTAGCCCACGTTGGGTGAATCAGGATATATTCTTGTGTGGTATTTCTTCCTTATCTCTATTTACATTCAGTTATTGTTATTATCAAAATTAAATAGAGAAACTAAAACTGTGATTTTAACTAATCAAGAACGTTCTGCGTTTTCTGTGTTAAAACCAAGAACGTTCTCCGTTTCTGTTTTTATAACCAAGATCATTCTTGAGTTGTTTTCTTAAGTTTTTAACAGGAAATTTTAAATAGACAAGATTACAATTCAAACCCCCCTTCCTTGTAACTTGACATTGCTGCTTCATATGTGTCATAAGTTACAAATTACAATACAATAAATATCAATTATTCTACGCTCATTGCTACTCCATTATTGAATATTACGTAATATCTTTACTGAAAAAAAATATCTTTTAATGAAATCTATAATATCTACAAAATTTATCACATGTCACTTATGAAATAGCTAAAATTAATATTTAAATCAAATAGAGAGATATAATTTAGAATTAGGCCAACAAATTATTTTTCTATTTTTTCTTATTATACCATTACTTAAATAAACTTTGAGAAAAATTTATATATTTTCTGAAATATTGATATTGTTATGTATGGTTATATACTAAAATATATTTTTTATTTTTTTTTAAGTAGTAATTTTTT
>JBBPBP010009778.1:6687211-6723908 GCA_037974735.1 Cicer chorassanicum | reverse complement strand
ATATATATATTAAAATAGACTCCTACAATCCAAAATATTGTTCCATCTAACAAGTACTCTTCCTCTTTCTTATTGCAATGTGTTTTTAGCATTGTTTGCATTATATGAAACCTATTTCGATATACCGAAAAATGTAATTTATAAACAATATATGCACGCTTCAACCCAATACATTTTTTTCTAAGGACAAAATCGTAAAATCTTAGTATTTTGATAAAATAATACGTTGAAGTGTATAAAAAGTAGAAATCGTGAAATCTTGAGTAAACCAAATTAAAAAAAGTAAATATTGATACACAATATCTTAATAAATGTTAGCAATATAGTTGATAAAATGTGTAAATACTTTTAAATATTTATTGAGACATTAAAAATAGTCAATATACAATTTTTGTATTTTTTTTATTATTTTATCGTCACATATATTTTCCATAACAAATAACAATTAGTCAATCTAATAAAAATTGTGTTTTATTTCTATTGTTAGTTATCAATGCATATATTAACGTGAGCATTATTTTGAAAAAAAATTTAATATGTGTAGGTAAAAATGTTAAAATTTTAAAAAATTCCTACATAACTTATATACTTTAATAAAAATAGAATTTACGATTATCAATTATATAATTTAGCTTTTAAATCATGATTAATATTTTATGTCCATAGACCATCAAATGTCAGCAAAATGGTACAAATTTAATATTGTAAATAGAGTACAAATCTAACTTGAAACGGTTGTAAAATTGTTAATTTTTTTATGATTAAACTTTTGCAAGACATTGTTTTTTTTCTATATCTCTTTTTAAGAATAAAAATACTCATTTAATTACACACTCTACAATATCTTTTATCGCATTTTTTTATAACTATAAAAATTTAAAAAATTAATATTATATATATATATATATATATATATATATATATATATCACCTTATAAAAAAATTTAAAATTAAACTCGCGCAAAGCGTGAGTCTTATTCTAGTTTTAATAAATTTAATATATATTAATTAATACTATATATAACATGTAGAATTGTAGATGAATACACCAGACACTTGAGTCTGGCTGATTAGCTATAAAGGAAATAGTAATAGAATATATTAATGGTCGGTGGTCCATGAGCGAATCATCACCAACTATCGTAGTAGTAGGTAGGGATGGATATATCTCTCTTATGATTTTGTTGTGAGACTGAGGACACGACGATGCTCCAATGTCCTCTGTGATTGCAATTTTGCAAAGCAGGTATGGGTTAGAGTTGTTCATTCGGATTTAATGACTCCATTTTTCTCTTTTAATTGTAGGGTTGGATATTTAATCATATCAACATTAATTGACGACTATCAAATTTCATGATAACTTGCTGACATTTGCAGAATTGGCAAAATAAAGAAGTTTTCGAAGAAGGGTTCCTGCGGCTTACCAACCCTACCTATGTCATCCAAAATTTTGTTAGGATTACAGTGAAGAACATTTCACTCATCTACAGGGTTCTCCTCAGAATAAAGAAAGAAATTGTTTACATTGGATGGAAGAGGCCTCAACATGGTTGGGTGGAGCTTAACTGTGACGGGGCGTGCAAGGAGCATGGTGACATTATAGGGTGTGGCGGGCTACTTTGTGACTCAGATGACAGACGGATCAAGGGCTTTAGGTGAAATGTTGGAGCGTGTAATGTCTTGCATGCTGAGATGTGGGGCATGTATTTGGGGCTTGTCATGGCATAGGGAAAAGTCTATCTCACCTAATCGTGGAAAGTGACTCAAAAGTGCTCATTGACATGGTCACAAACAAGTGCAATCTCAAGGGGCACATCCCTCATCTGATTTGCCGTATTCAAGATTTTTTTTAGAAGGATTGACACATTCAACTTATTCACACATAGAGTGAAGGTAATAAAAATGCAAATTGGTTGGCAATCTTTACCCTTAATTTTGCTTCTTGAAACCTTGTTGTTTTGGAGTCTCCTTCTAGTGAACTTAAGCAACTGGGGCTTGCATGCCTAGGAACATGCATTTAATTCCTTAATTTTCTTTTGTTTTCATCTTTGGGCCTTTGACCCTCCTTTGTTTCAAAAACAAAAAACCTGTTAATGAGTGATATTTCACACACAACTAGCAAAAAAATTACTTCAATAATCAATTGTAATATTTATTTATTCAGGGACATGAGACTTTTCTCCAAATGAGTATCACTGGTATCGAGGGATTTGTCATTAAGAGTCCACGAGTACCATAAATAATTCTTTGTTGATTAAGAATATGCATACTGTTATCACTATATTTCATATAAGTGAATTAATATATAAATTAGCTTTTAATATTAGCCTAGTAATTATTCTTTAAAGTAAATAGATATAGTAATTTACTAATATTAATTTGGTATTCATAATCTTAACAATCATGTAAATCGCTGATTGCTTGTTGTACAAGACTAGTTGATGCATATGATTCTGCATATGATGATGATTTTATAGTTGGTTTACAAGCCTATTATTATTGTTGACATTTCATTACTCCATCTATTGTCATGGACAAACAAAATCATCGTGGGATTGTTTTTAAGTTGAGATGCTAATTGTACAAAGACAAAATTATATATGAATACATCTATTGTCATGGACAAACAAAATCATCGTGGGATTGTTTTTAAGTTGAGATGCTAATTGTACAAAGACAAAATTATATATGAATATGAATATGGCTGCTCATTTTTCAATTTCAACCAAAACAATACATGTATAAATTGAATATTACAAATAAAATCAACTTTGAAACACTCAAAGTGGCTCATGACATTTAGGCCAGTGACAATTATTTTGATTAATTTCTCACAACTATTCCAAACACAACACACACACAACTTGAAACAGATTCATCACCATTTGAACAAAAGTATCAAGGATTCTTAATCTTTATTCTTAACTTCCGAGCAATCTGAGCTGCTTTAGGATGACTAGGCCTCTTGTTACTATGGTATTGTTCTACCTCAACCCAGTTCATAACTTTAAGTATGAGAGACTGAGGAACTTTACGAACATCTCCAATCGACGCTTCCTTTGTTTTCTTCAACCCCGCTTCTAATGCCTTCTCAATGAACTCCATAAACCAATTTCCAGCTTCTGTTTCAATCTGTTTTCCCAGCTTGATTGTGTTGCTTAAGCTGCAAGAAACCGGTTTCTTATTCTCATCGTTTTCAACAATAGGTTCCAGGGTAGAATTTTTCTTCTCCGAAACCTCCTTTTGGTTTGTACTTGATGACCTCATAAGTTTTCCCATTTTCGCTTTATAAGAAGGACACCTTCTTTTCGACATGTTTGATTCAGTTGAGTTTTCTGATTGGTCCATGGAGTTTTGCATAACTTCGTGTAAAACCCGTGGTTGTTCTTCTTCAGCTAGTTTGTCTGATTTGGAAGCCAATTCTGAAGCTGAAGTAGCTGCTTGCATTGACATCATTGAACTAACTGCTTGTACAATATCATTATGAAATTCCAAAAACCTTTCGAAACAGGTAGCAGGTGCATCAGCTCGAGCCAATTTGGACAAATTTGAGAACATCCTGAAAGAAAACACCAACAATAAAGTTAATCAGTTGCTAGTTTACTCTAGTTGCAAAAACAATTATAGAAAGGTGCAAAGCTAGACCAAAAAAATTGAGTAAGGAATATACTTAAGGGATCGAACTACTGTCTCGGTGGCTGAAGCATCTCTTAATGCTTGAAGGGCAATCTTTTGAGCCACTTCTCTTTGCTGCACAGCTTCCTGTCATGCAACACAAAATACACATATTATAAGATTATTATAGACAGCAAACAAGGTTTTGAACCATGATTCACGCGGCCCCAATTGAGGATGTATCAGCCACACTGGAATGCCAGGGTTTTGAAAAAAAGTTCAGCGACCGTGATATGACCGCGATATCACACAACCCCAATTAAGGTTGTATGGGCCTCGTTAGACCGGAATTCTCCACAATATTAAGATGTTGTCATAATTTAAAATGTTAGGACTTAAACAAATGCATAGTCACTGTAATGCAAGAGAATGCAGCACATACTGCTTCTGGAGCATTTACTTAGGACTTAATCATACTTAGAACCAACTATCATTAATTCATTATCTGCTACTATCAATGATAAGTAATATGCAGTAGTAAGTTTAATCTTTAGCTTTATAAAAAAAAGGTACCTTCCCCAATGAGCTCAACTTTGCTGGTAAATTCATTGGAAGGCTAAGATTGTTGCAATCATCAAAAGCTGAATTAGTAGTAGACTGAGATTTCTGTTGAGAGATGACACTTGAGTCCTCTTTGTGAGCATCTCCTCCTCCAATTACACTTACAGAATTTGTCACTCTTGCATGTCTCAGCTGCGGTGGCGGAGTACCACCTTTCTTTTCCTGCTATTTTACACAATTTTATCAAATAAAACAAAGTCATAAAATAGATAAACAATAAAAAGACCACAAAGACATAAAAAATCTTAGATATTATGCAAAATTGCAATCAAAGTTAAGTACAACCAATGCAATCTCAATTACAGACCTAGATTCCTTGCAGATAGGGATTTCTTGTATTCATGCTGTGAGGACATCGGTGGTCGTTCATTGAGATCAGACAGTTTAGAATTAATCTCGAACATCCACCGATATCCCAACTGTGTGAATGCATAATCCCCATACTGCAAGGAATCTGAATTGCTCAATTACATCCTGAGGTCACCAAAACATAAAAAATCATAACGTTGCAACTCAAGATTACAATATCTAAATATGTGGCATAAATATTGACAAAGACACTAAAACACGTCAGACACCAATAATAACTTGAGAAAATAAATTAGTTTAATATAATCAATGTCTCAGACACCAACACATATAATCAATGTCTCAGACACCAACACGTGTTGGACACCGAGATACACCAGAAGGGTCCTTGCTACATATATATATATATATACAAGTCTAAAACACTAAAAAATGACCACAAAATGAATCAAAAAAAGAAAGGAACAATGTACCTACAGCTGACTTGAAGGGGGTGATAGGAATCCTATTCTCTCTATCAGAAACACTCCTGCTTCTTGTAATCTTCGAATTAGAAGAACTAACAACACAGCTTTTCCTAAGCAACGCAGGACTTTCACCTCTAACATCACTCATTTTACCAAAAAGCCCTCCACCAACAGAACATCTAACAGGAGTCCTTTCTTTTCCAACACCATTATTCCTCCCTCTAATAGGTGTACACTGATCAAAATCCAAATTAACCGGCTTGAAAACCATAGGAGAAGAATCAAATACATCATCACCATCACCATCACCATCATCATTATCATTAATCTTCTTCTTCTTCCCAGTTCCCCAAGAACCTCTTTTAGAAACAGAACTGGGCTTAAACTGTTGAGCCTGGGCCTGGGCTTTATCTCTAAGACCCAATAAAGGCTCAGGTGTACCAACAAAAGGATGTCTACCAGGTAAAGGTTTAGCACCTTTAAGAACAGGAACAGGTGAACCAGGTTCTAATCTATCAACATAAATGAATTGACCTAATTGCATTTTATTACTGAGTACAAAATCGTGTTGATCGGAGGGAAGAGTAACGTAAATCGAATGCGACGAATCGGATACTTTGATGTAAAATCCTTGTTTTGGAATGAGACTCTTTTCGTCGAGATCGGCGGGGACGATGTCCGTGACTTGTAAGAGTGAGTTGCGGTGTTCGCTTGTTGGTTTGACGCCAGTGTTTATGGCGTTTAGTAGCTTTATGAGAATTCCAGGTGCTAGTGTTGCCATTTTTGGAGCTGAACTGAGGAGTTTTTGGTAATTTTTTTGATTGAAGAAAGGGATGAAGAAGAAGGAGAGAGTGTGTGATGGTGTTTATGTTTTCATGGGGTCGTTATGAGTTTGTTTATTCGTTGTAACGGTAAGTAAGGGTAATAACGTAAATTATGGTTTTCGAAATTTGTAAATTTAAGAACGTTGGGAGCAACGGTCATATGAAGCTGGGGCCTCATTCATGTGGGTTGGGTTTGGCCTAACAAAATTTAATACCCAACCCGATCGATTATTTTTGGGTGGATTAAATTCTAGAAAATTAGTTTTTGTACCCCTTAATTTGTGTTGTACCCCCATTTTAAAATTTTTTTTGTGAGAATTAAAATAACCCTTAAATTTTAGTAAAACCCGTTTCTAAATTTTTTCACCGGAAATTTCAAATTCATTGAAAAGTCCGGTACACACTGCATACCAGAAATTTCATTTTTAAAATTTCCGAGAGTTGTATTCAGAAATTTGAAAAATCCGGTAGTTTATTTTCAATACCGGAAATTTCAAATTTCCGGTATTAAAATTAATTAAATTATTTAAAAAATAAAAATACTAATAATATATTAAGATAAAATACATTAATAAATTATAAATTAATTTTATATTTTAATTACTATTATTATAATTAATAATTATAATTAAAAATGATTAAATTAACGTGATTAAATTATATTATAAATTTTAATAATATTATTAATATTAATAATAATAAAAATAAAATTATATTAATAAAAAAATAAAAATACATTAAATTAGAAACAAGATGCAGTTGACTAAATGTGCTTAAACAACTAACGTGATATATTATTTTAACAACTCTCTCCTATTTTGTAGATAAATTTTAATTATTTTAACAACTATCTCCTGTTTTGTAGATAAATATAATCAATACAAATTAATAATTATAATAATAATAAAATCTAATAAAATACATCAAACTTAGAACGGTTGACTATACCAAAACAAATAATGTATTCCTAATATTTTACTGATAAAATAGCAACACAATTTTATTTTGTTAACAACTCCCTCCTATTTTTATTCCGGTCTAATAAATAATAATAACAAAAATAAAATATTATTAATTTAATTTACAAAATAATAATAAATTTATAAAAAATAAAAAAAAATAATAGGAGGGTGCATCCAAGAAATATACATTAAATTAAATTAAAAAAAAAATACAAACCGGATTTTTGAAATTTCCGGTCAAGAAAAAGTAACTACAGGAAATTTCAAAATTTTGAAATTTCCAATAGTAAAAATAACGTACCTGAAATTTGTTGGGAAAATTTCCGATAATAGAATTTGTTAATCGGAAATTTCTCAGTTTGAAATTTTCGGGAGTACAATTTGTTAACTTGTTAACAGGAAATTTCCCAGTTTTGAAATTTCCGGTAGTTATAAATTGTGTACCATATTTTTTGGGGAAAATAATTATGTACCAGAAATTTGGTTGACGGGGTGAGATTTTAGTGTAAGTTTTTTTTACCATTTACAGAATGATAATAAAAGGGTAATTTTGGATTTTTAACAAATTGTGGGGTATAAAATTAAATGAGGGGTACAAAAACTAATTTTCTAAGTTCTAAACCCGTATTTTTTTTATTTAACCCGAACCGACCCGATCAAGAAAGGGTTGGGTTTGGTTGGGTTGGCGGGTCATACATAAATAATAACCTATTTTTTACAGGAAAATATATTAAATGAAAATATATTTAATATTTGAATGTCTCAAAACTGTAAAATTTCAATCAAATTATGCAATTCTTTAAAAAAGTCATCAATTCTAAGCAATGTCAACTTCAAGTACAAGCACTTAACAAGTTTCTCAAAGTACGGAAGGAAACAATTGGGAATGTGCAAAAACAAATATTAATAATAAAATTTATAGTTAGAAAATTTCAAAGGTAAAAGGAAAAGTAAGAGAAAATAGATAGCATTGCTACTTGGTCCACCACATTACTTTCATTGTTACATAGAGTGGCGGATCTTGAACTATAATATTGGGGTTACCAAATATTAAAAACTTGAATGGATAAATAAAAGTATAATATTAGTATAAAAGTATTGTATATAAGAATTTTAAATTGTAAATTTACAAAAATATATTGGAGAGAGAGGTAGTAAATCAAATTTTAGTTAATATTTTTAATAATTAAAAATAAGTTGGAATTTAGATTGAAAAATTTATTTTATTTTATAATTATAGTAGTTATTTTTGTAATTTTTTTTATAAATTATTCCATTGGTTTTTTTATAATACACGTCTAAATTATAGTTTAGTATACAAAAAAATTTAGGCCTTATTCTAATCTTAAAAATTGGGCCTAATAAAAAAAAAGTGCAATTTTAATAATTAAAAAATTGATAAAATAAATTTTAGTCCATATGCATATATCAATACAATGAGGATCTACACATACCAATCTTCATGTCATTTGGTTAGATAAATTTATGTAACAAGAAAAAAAATGCACATATAGTATGTTATCTTCACATATTAGACTGAAATATACATCTCGACAACATAACTCAACAACCGCAATTCAATTAATAAAATACACCAATTATAGAACCCAAAATTAAAACAGTATAAAATTCATGTGTACCTATCAAATGCTTTTTTACAATGATAAGAATAAACTTGATTTAATTTATATTAATTTTTATTTAATAAATTATAATATTATAAATAAAATAAAAGAAGAATTATTTTTAAAAGATTAGCCACTGTTACACATAATCCACCAACCATTTAAGTTTACTAAGATACCATTTATTTGTTTATAGTTACTATTTTCAAATAAAATACTAAAAAAAGTGTTTAATAGATGTTAATATAAAAAATTTAAACTAAATTTATCATAACCTTTTGCATAAGAATCAATTTTGCTCATAAATAGTATTTAACTCAAATGAATAGTATTTAACTAAAAAAATTTGTATTTAACAAATGTAAAAAATTTCAACTAAATTCATTATAAGCATTAGCTTTCTCTTCATACATTTATTACGTAAAACTATAATAAAATATAAAATTTAAATAAATAGTATTTAACTCAAATTAAATTGCTCATTTGAAAGAAATAATTAAATATTAGATATAAATTTTATGAGCAGGCATATACGAGATTACAATGTCAAAACAAATTAAATTTAGCCTAAACGCATGAACACCTTGTATCAACATTCATATCAACCTTCAAAACAAATTAAATGTATTTTGATATAAATTAAATTTATCAACATTCATATCAACCTTCAAAACAAATTAAATGTATTTTGATATAAATTAAATTTATTCGTTGTAACGGTAAGTAGTAAGGGTTATAACGTAATTGTGTTTTTCGAAATTTGTAAATTTAAGTAGTAAGGGCCTCATTCATGTCACTAGGGGTGGGTATAGGTGGGTTGGGTTAGGCCGGTTTTTACAAAATTCAATACCCAACTCGATCGATTATCTTTGCGTTGGGTTAAGTTTTAGAAAATTAGTTTTTATACCCTCAATTTGTGTTGTACCCCATTTAAAATTGTTTGAGTGAAAGGACTAAAATAACCCTAAAATTTTAGTAAAACCCGTTTTTAAATTTTTTCACGGAAAATTTCAAATTCATTGAAAAATCAGGTACACAATGCATACCGGAAATTTTATTTTTGAAATTTGCGGGAGTTGTATTCGGAAATTTGAAAAATCCGGTAGTTTGTTTTCAATACCGGAAATTTCAAATTTTCGGATACAACTCCCGAAAATTTCAAAAATGAAATTTCCGGTATTGACTTATAACTACCGGAAATTTGAAATTTCCGGTATTAAAATTAATTAAATTATTTAAAAAATAAAAATATTAATAATAAATTAAAATAAAATACATTAATAAATTATAAATTAATTTTATATTTTACTTACTATTATTATAATTAATAATTATAATGATAATTAAAAATGATTATAATTAAAATGATTAAATTATATTATAAATTTTAATAACATTATTAATATTAATAATAAAAAAAATATATTAATAAAAAAATAAAAATACATTAAATTAAAGAAACAATATGCGGTTGACTAAATGTGCCTAAACAACTAACGTGTTATATTATTTTAACAAACTTTCTCCTATTTTGTAGATAAATTTTAATTATTTTAACAACTATCTCCTGTTTTGCAGATAAATATAATAAATAAAAATTAATAATTATAATAATAATAAAATCAAATAAAATACATCAAACTTAGAACGGTTGACTATACCAAAACAAACAATGTATTCCTAATATTTTGTAGATAAAATAGCAACACAATTTTATTTTGTTAACAACTACCTCCTATTTTTATTCTGATATAATAAATAATAATAACAAAAATAAAATATTGTTAATTTAATTTACAAAATAATAATAAATTTTTAAAAAATCAAAATACATTTAATAGAAAAATAGAAGGGTGCGTCCAAAAAAAATATATTAAATTTAATTAAATTAAAAAAAACATACAAACTGGGTTTTTGAAATTTCCTGTCAAGAAAAAAGTAACTACCGGAAATTTCAAAATTTTGAAATTTCCGGTAGTGTAAATAACGTACCGGAAATTTGTTGGGGAAATTTCTGGTCGTACAATTTGTTAACCGGAAATTTTCCAGTTTTGAAATTTCCGGTAGTTATAAATTGTGTACGAGATTTTTTTGGGGAAAATAATTACTTACCTGAAATTTGGTTGAGGGGTGAGATTTTAGTGTAATTTTTTTTTTACCATTTACGGAATGAAAATAAAGGGGTAATTTTAGGTTTTTAACAAATTATGGGGTATAAAATTAAATGAGGGGTATAAAAACTAATTTTCTAAGTTCTAAATCCGTATTTTTTTATTTAACCCGAACCGAACCGACCCGATCAAGAACGAGTTGGGTTGGGTTGGGTTGGCGGATCATATATACATAATAACCTATTTTTTATTTTACAGGAAAATATATTGAATGAAAATATATTTAATACTTGAATGTCTCAAAACTATAAAATTTCAATCAAATTATGCAATTCTTTAAAAAAGTCATCAACCTCTCACACAAAAAAATAAATCCAACAATCTTCAAATACATAAATAAATTCAACAACAGTAAATCAATAAAATATGAAAATTCATCAATTCTAAGCAATGTCAACTTTAAGTACAAACACTTAACAAATTTCTCAAAGTACGGAAGGAAACAATTGAGAATCTGCAAAAACAAATATTAATAATAAAATTTATAGTTAGAAAATTTCAAAGGTAAAAGGAAAAATAAGAGAAAATAGATAGCATTGCTACTTGGTCCACTACATTACTTTCATCGTTAGACACTTTGGCGTATCTTGAACTATAATATTGGGGTTGTCAAATATTAAAAACTTGAATGGATAAATAAACAGTATAATATTGTATTGTATATAAGAATTTTAAATTGTAAATTTACAAAAATATATTGGAGAGAGAGGTAGTAAATCAAATTTTAGTTAATATTTTTAATAATTAAAAATTAGTTGGAATTTAGGTTGGAAAATTTATTTTATTTTATAATTGTAGTAGTTATTTTTGTAATTTTTCTATAAATTATTCCATTGGTTTTTTTTATATTACACGTCTAAATTATAATTTAGTCTACAAAAAAATTGGGCCTTATTCTAATCTTAAAAATTGGGCCTAATAAAAAAGTGCAATTTTAATAATTAAAAAATTGATAAAATAAATTTTAGTCCATATACACATATCAATCCAATGAGGATCTACACATACCAATCTTATGTCATTTGGTTAGATTAATTCATGTAACAAGAAAAAAATGCACATATAGTATGTTATCTTCACATATTAGACTGAAACTTACATCTCAACAACATAACTCAACAACCGCAATTCAATAAAATACACCAACAACCGTAATGATGAGTCTACATCATGAGTTATAGCTTATGCGAGACGTCTACAACATGCTCATTAGACTTAGAACATACATCAGATTGTATGTCTTTGGCATATGATTGACACTTTTGCTTTAGAACATACATTTCAACTTTTATTTCATATCTCAGATTGTATGCCTTTTGCTCAAACGAAAATCATTTCAACTTTATTTTATAGGTCGTTCTTCTTTACTTTAACGACCAATAAAATAATAAAAATAAATAAGTCTAAAGCAATAAAGTAGTAAAAATAAATAAAGTATAAAGCAATAAAGTATAACAAACATAAAAATCAGTATGGAGCAATGAAATAGTCAAAATAAATAAGTCTGAATAATAATATAATACAATCAAATTACAACTATATTACTTACTAATGATAATCTCCTCATTTGGATACGTGTAAGGCTCTCTTTAGGTAGACATATATCTCATCTTCAGGATCTACCATCAGTAAGCCCAAGCTCCGTTGTATAAGACCACTCACTATCTGACACAATGTATACCATTCAGCAGGACTCGAGATTTCAGGTTCAGGGGCAAGGACACAACACCAACATTAGAACCAAGACCAACAACAACACCAGAAATGTCAAAATAGGGAAGTGTTGCAACAACATTGTTAAGACAAACTCTAAAATTAAGTTTTGATGAAAATAAACAAAGGTTAATTAAGAATGTTAATTATGATTCTAAATATTATGTTAAATTTAATTTGTGCTCTTGAGTGTTTTTATTAAAGATAAGATCAAAACAAAGAAAATAAATCAGATGAAAAACTAAACAGAACATTCTTGACCATAAGCTGTCCAAAACAGAGAATGTTCTGCAGAATCAAGATTGATCGTCGCAGCCACTTCACCAATCTTTCTCCACAATTTTAATAAAGCTTCTGCCTTAATTCTTTGTACCAATCTCATTAGTACATGGCAAGGAACAAATAGGAATCATTATTACTTAAAGAGGTTTTCGAATCACTAAGATAAATCATCATGAATCAAAGAAAGTCAAAACGGATTGCAACTTTCTCCAGTTTGGAACTGTCAAGAAAGTTGAAACAAGACTGAACCTCAAGAATGATTATCAGTCCCCAGACTGATCAGAAGTCTATCAGACCAGATTAAACATCGATCTCTGTTTCTGTTCATCAATCTCCGTTTCTAAAAAGAACAATCTCCGTTTCTGCAGAAACAGAGTTCTCAGTTCTGCAGAAGGTGTTTCATTCCTTTCCAACCAGTTTTTGATCAAATCAAGTGTCCAGATCAAAGCCCAATTATCATCAAGTATTTTCGAAGCTTAATGGGTCATTAAGAGCGCATGAAATCTGTTTTAAACTTGAGCAAAACAGCCTAGTCAAGCAAGGCCCACACGAGAAAGACAACATAAAACCCCACCAACTAGCCGTCCAACAACTAGAAGGTCTGCCCAAATCACCTCTTCTTTTCCATCACCTCTAAAGAGAAAACGCTCTGCAAGAAGAAGAGCTACTGTTCCAGACCCAACATCACCTTCTCCGTCTCCAAACAGAGCACTTGGAAATGCTCCAGAACGTTCTCCTATAAACCAAGAACGTTCTCCTGAACATGCTCAAGAACATCCTCCTGAAAACAGAGAACGTTCTCCAAGCCTTCCTTCAGCAAATCCTACATTCTCCGTATTTCCACAACCATCCACATTATCCTCCGCTGACTTTATCTCATTCTCCCAATACTTTCATTCTCCACCTGATCCCATGACCACACTCCTTCCCCATCGAAATGTGTCAGCCATGTCACCTGCCTATATTTCTCCTCAGACAACCACTTCATCCATTTTTGGAATTAGTCAATTTTTGACTTCTCCTTCCACTCCCGATATTTCCATTAACCAAACTTCCTTCACCTAACCAAAACCTCAGCCTCTACCTATCTCTCTCCCTACCATCTCTGCCCCATCAAGCAGTGCTGCTCCAATCCCTTCTCCAATCATGACTCCACCCATGGAACCCACCAACTCGGAACTGATGGCAACTCTGCAACTCCTTCTAGCTCGATAGACTCAGCACGATGTAAAGTTTTCCATGCTACGGTCTTGGCTCGTAGATACACTTACCCCCAAGCTTGGTGTGCCTCCTCCTCCTGTTCAGCCTGCTCCTGCTCCTGAACCAGTTCCTGTTCCTTCCAAGTCTGCATCTTCAGAAGGATCTTCTCATTCTTTAGCTAAATAGGAATCTTTTTCTCATTCCTTTTTGTATGACAAAAGGGGGAGAATTAATTTTAGTTTTTATTTTGATAATTAAGATGTACTTTTTGAAATCAAGATCTTATATTTTGTAATTAGCGATTGCATTATTTATTTCACTATAATAAAAAAATTTATTGCATTAATTGAGGGGGAGCTTTTACGCTCTTCAAAATTAAAATTAGAATCAGAATTAAAATCTAAATTAACTTGTTTTTCATCATCAAAAAGGGGGAGATTGTTAAGACAAACTCTCAAATTAAGTTTTGATGAAAATAAACAAAGGTTAATTAAGAATGTTAATTATGATTCTAAATATTATGTTAATTTAATATGTGCTCTTGAGTGTTTTTATTAAAGATACAATCAAAGCAAAACAAAGAAATCAGATGAAAAACAAAACAAAACAAAACATTCTTGACCATAAGCTGTCCAAAACAGAGAATCTTCTGCAGAATCAAGATTAATCGTCGCAACCACTTCACCAATCTTTCTCCACCATTTTAACAAAGCTTCTGCCTTAATTCTTTATACCAATCTCATCAGTACATGGCAAGGAACAAATATGAATCATTATTACTTAAAGAGGTTTTCCAATCACTAAGATAAATCATTATGAATCAAAGCAAGTCAAAACGGATTGCAACTTTCTCCAGTCTGGAATTGTCAAGAAAGTTGAAACAAAACTGAACCTCAAGATTGATTATTAGTACCCAGACTGATCAGAAGTCTATCAGACCAGATTGAACATCAATCTCCATTTCTGTTCATCAATTTCTGTTTCTGAAAAAGAACAATCTCCATTTCTGCAGAAACAGAGTTCTGAGTTCTGTAGAAGGTGTTTCATTCCTTTCCAACCAGTTTTGGATCAAATCAAGTGTCCAGATCAAAGCCCAATTATCATCAAGTATTTTCGAAGCTTAATGGGTCATTAAGAGCGCATGAAATCTGTTTTAAACTTGAGCAAAACAGCCCAGTCAAGCAAGGCCCAAAAGAAGAGAAAGAAAAAACTCAGAGGAGAATAGTAATTCTCTATTCTTAACAATTGGGCCTGGAGACTTCTTAGTTCATCATGCTATAGCTCTTGGTTTACATACAACTACATTGATCTTAGTAAAAGGTGTTTTGGATGCACGTGGTTCGAAGTTAATGCCGGATAAAAAGGATTTTCAATTTTTTTTATTCGATTAGTTTAGAACAAAAGAGGAGAGTAACCCTGACTTCTTGACTTTTATTTTTAACTTATTCTATTTTGTAATATATTCCATTCTTCTAATACCTTGAACGCAAAGAAAAGGGTATTAGATCACTCGAAACTAGGGGTCCGCAGTTTTTTTGTCTTTTCATCATATCATATTTTATTTTAATATTTTTATTTTAACTCTATCCTTGTAATTAAAACAAGAAAGACAGAGCCTTAGCCTTGACAAATGATAAGTTAAAAGAAATCATTCAAAATCTGAAAAAATCTCAGACCAAAAGCTTCCACACTGAAAAACAAGAAAGTCAAGAACAATCTTCACGTCAAAAGGAGAACATTCTCCTTAAAGCTGAATCTGAATTTTTGAAAAAGGATCTGTCAAACTTCATTAAAGCTACTGAAACTTTTCAAAATATCATGGGATCTCAAGTAGGAATATTTGATAAAGCCGATCTTGGTTTTAATCAAACTCAGAAAACCAAAATGTATGAAAAAAAAATTATTACAGAAAAAAGAGAAAATAAATGCAAGATTAAATGTTCATACTGCAGCAAAATCGAACATCTTGAATTTGCATGTTATTTTAAGAAAAGAGATGAGAAAATCAAGAACAAACAGAGAGGAGAACGATCTGGAACAAAAACAGGTTTTTCTCAGAAAAAAGGAGAACGTTCTCCAGCTAAAACAGAAAAACGGAGAAAGTTTTGAAAATCTGTCAAAACCATTTAAAAAATCTTTTCAAAAACAAATGATCAAATGTTCCTCATGTTCCAAGATTGGACACTCTGAATCAACATGTCATATTAACAGAAAATCAAAATTTAGAACTAATCCACAAGGACCCAAGACAAAATGGGTACCAAAAGTTAATGAAACCAAAACTGCAGGTTGGTTCTCAAGGTGTCAAGAAAAAGCCATGGTTCTTGGACAGTGGCTGTTCAAGACATATGATAGGTGATAAAAATTGCTTCATGTCCTTCGTCAAGAAAGATGGAGGGTCAGTCAGCTTTGGAAATGATAACCAAGCTCGAATCAAAGGTAAAGGGACAATTGGTAAGAAAAATTCTGCTCAAATAACTGATGTTCAATATGTTGAAGGTCTGAAACATAATCTCTTGAGCATAAGTCAATTGTGTGACAATGGATGTGAAGTTATTTTCAAACCCAAACTTTGTGAAATCATAAAAACAAAATCTGGTGAAAAACTGTTTTCTGGAACCAAAAGAAAAATCTTTATGTATTATATCTTGAAGAATTGCCTGATGAATCCTACTTCATATCTATTGATAAAGATAAATGGATTTGGCATAAAAGGGCGGGGCATATCAATATGAAAACCATTTCTAAAATTTCAAAATTAGAACTACTTAGAGGATTACCAAAACTGAATTTTGAAAAAGACAAAATATGTGAAGCATGTGTCATGGGAAAGCAAGTCTAAAGCAACTTTCACTCAAAAGATTTTATTTCCACAAACAGAATTCTTGAATTACTTCACATAGATTTGTTTGGTCCTGTCAAAACAACAAGTTTAGGAGGAATGAAATATGGTTTTGTCATTGTTGATGATTTCTCACGATACACTTGGGTACTATTTTTAAAACAAAAAGATGATGCTTTTGAAAACTTTACGGTATGATAGGTTAAGTTCCTTCCTAATCAAAAATGGATTTTCTAGAGGAAAAAGCGACACTACATTTTTTAAGAAAATTGATAAAAATGATTTACTCATTGTACAAGTGTATGTTGACGATATTATCTTTGGATCAACTAATGAAGAAATGTGCGATGGATTTTCAAAACTCATGCAAAGTGAATTTGAAATGAGCATGATGGGAGAATTAAGATATTTTCTTGGATTACAAATTAAACAACATGAAAATGACATTTTTATTTGTCAAGAAAAATACATTAAAGATTTGTTAGTCAAGTATAAAATGAATGAAGCAAAAATCATGTCTATCCCTATGCATTCATCCTCTTCATTATACAAAGATGAACATGGAAAATCTGTTTCTGAAAAAGAATATAGAGGTATGATTGGTTCCTTGTTGTATTTAACTGCTAGCAGGCCAAATATTGTATTTGCAGTAGGATTATGTGCTAGATTTCAATCTGCACCAAAAGAATCTCATTTGACAGCTGTAAAACGAATTTTTAGATATCTTGTTGGAACTACTGATCTTGGCTTTTGGTATAGAAAAGGTTCTCATTTTGATCTTGTGGCATATTGCGACGCTGATTATGCTGGAGATAAAACTGAAAGAAAAAGCACAAGTGGAGCATGTCAGTTTCTGGGTGATGCTTTGATTAGGTGGTCCTGCAGGAATCAGAACACTATAACACTATCAACCACTTAAGTTGAATACGTATCAGCCGCAAATTGCTGCTCACAAGTTCTTTAGATAAAAAATCAACTTGAAGACTTCTCTGTAAGTTACTCAAGTATTCCAATTTACTGTGATAATACTAGTGCAATCAATTTATCAAAAAATCCAATTCAGCATTCTCGATCAAAACGTATTGAAATAAAACATCATTTTATTCGCGACCGTGTTAATAAAAAGGATATTGAATTAATTTTTGTTGATACACAAAATCAGCTTGCTGATATTTTTACAAAACCATTGGTTGAGAAAAGTTTTAATTCAATCAAAGAAAAACTAAAAATTATGAAAAATCCTGAAAATTCATGTTAAAACTGCTTTTACAGAAAATGGAGAACGTTTACCAATCTCCGTTTTTCAGACATCTTTCTTCGTTTTTCAAATCTCCTTCCCAGCCGTCATCTTCCTCAAACGCATGAAAGACATGTCCTAGCATTAAATGCGCGTGTCTATAGGCTTTCAAACGTCACTGCCAAGCCGTCAAATATGTCCCCTTCCCGAACACATGGCAGTTCCCTAGGTTAAATCATCATTGCTCTTTCTCTCTCTTGAAAAACTGCAAAAGCGTGTTGCAGTTCACTACTTGTTCATTTTCAGAAACAGTTTTCTTCCTCAAACCTTCGTCTCCCTCAAACCTTCATATTCCATAACTCTCTGTTCTCAACAAAAAATGGCTCGAACAAAACAATCTACTCGCAAAAATGCATGCACAGACACTCCATCACCATCACATCCTTCTCACCAATCTACAATCGTTCACCCTCACCTCCACCCAGACCAACTCCTCCAAGACATTCGTCAGACTCCTCTTTTTCTGACTACCTCTCGTCCTCCCCAGAATCCAACCCAAATTCCTCCATTCCTGAACCTTTATATTTTATTCTTCGACCTCTCCACTCCTGCCCTCCCACTAACATTGCTCAAGTTCCTCCTCACTTGCGCAACTCTTTCACTAATCCATCCCCACCTCAGAAATTCATTAATCCTCCCGCACCACAAAGACGCTCCATGAGAATCTTAGCATGAATTGGGACTTCAAAAACCCCAATCACTAAACCTGCCTATTTCATTCTCTCAGACACCGAGTCAGATGAATCCTCTGATACTCCTCCCCCCTCAACATCAACAAAATCCACAAAACCTGTCACTCCACCAAAACCCTCATTTTCATCTGAACATTCTCAATCAACTCCTCCAAATCAAAAACAGAGAATGATCAATGAACTTTTTTCATCTCCTAAACCCCCCACCCCACCACTCGACCCCTAAAAGCAAAAACCACTGTGCCAATATCTCAATTTCTGGCACGAAAAAACTTAACCATTCGCTAGAGATTCAAAACCCATCCGCCTAAACAGAATTTTCGCCACCGTCCATCTTCTTCACACGAACGTTCTCCAAGTCCAGAACGTTTCCCAACCCGAGAACACTCTCCCACCCAAAACCAAGAACGTTCCCCTATAAGCGAATGTTCTCCTGTTTCTTCCACTCCAAACACCCAACACCACATTTTCTTTCTCCAACCAAAGCAGCTGCAAATACTCCAGAACGTTCTCCTACAAACCAAGAACGTTCTCCTGCACATGCTTCAGAATGTTCCCCTAAAAACCGGAAACATTCTCCCAGCCTTCCTCCTGCCAATCCCACTTTCTCCGTTTTTCCACAAACATCTACTTTATCCTCTATTGACTTTATCTCTATCTCCCAACTCCTTCATTCTCCCCATGATCCAATGACCACATTGCTTCCCCACCAAAATATATCAGCCATGTCACCTGCATACATTTCTCCACAAACAACCAATTCATCAATTTTTGGAATTAGTCAATTTTTGACTTCTCCCAAGCCTTCAAATAACCAGTCTTCATCCAATCAATCAAATCCTCAACCACTACCTGCCTCTCTCCCAACTGTCTCTGCTCCACCAAGCAGTGCTGCTCCAATTTATCCTCCTATTATGACTCCTCCCAAGGAACCCACCAACTCAGAGCTAATGGCCACTCTACAACTTCTTCTGGCTCGACAGACTCAGCACGATGTGGAGTTTTCCATGCTGCGATCTTGGCTTGCAGAAACGATTGCCTCCAAGCTCGGTGTGCCTCCTCCTCCTGTTCAGCATGCTCCTGCTCCTGAACCTGTTCCTGTTCTGTCCAAGTCTCAATCCTCAGAAGGATCTTCTCCCTCCTTAGCCAAATAGGGATCTTTTTCTCCTTCCTTTTTGAATGACAAAGGGGGAGAATTAAGTTTAGTTGTTATTCTGATTTTAATATGACCTTTTTGTAATTCAGGATCTTACTTTTGTAATTCAGCGATTGCATTATTAATGAAATATCATTTTCACTAAAAAATGGATTGCATTAGTTATATTACTGTAATAAAAACATCTATTGCATTAATTGAGGGGGAGCTTTTACGCTCTTCAAAATTAAAATTAGAATCAGAATTAAAATCTAAATTAACATGTTTGTCATCATCAAAAAGGGGGAGATTGTTAAGACAAACTCTCAAATTAAGTTTTGATGAAAATAAACAAAGGTTAATTAAAGAATGTTAATTATGATTCTAAATATTATGTTAATTTAATCTGTGCTCTTGAGTGTTTTTATTAAAGATAGGAACAAAGCAAAGCCAAGAAATCAGATCAAAAACTAAACAAAACAGTTTTGATCATAAAGCTGTACAAAATAGAGAAAGATCTGCAGAATCAAGAATGATTGACACAGCCACTTCACCAATCTTTCTCCAACACTTTAACAATGATTCTGCCTTAATTCTTTATACCAATTTCATCAGTACATGGCAAGGAACAGATAGGAATCATTATGACTTAAAACGGTTCTCGAATCACCAAGATAAATCATCATGAATCTAAGCATGTCAAAAACGGACTGTAACTTTCTCCAGTCTGTAACTGTCAAGAAAGTTGAAACAATACTAAAATTCAAGATTGATTATAGGTCCTCAGATGGTCCAGAAGACCATCAAACCAGATTGATCATCAATCTCCACTTTTAATCAACGTTCTCCGTTTTTGAGAAGAACAATATCTGTTTCTGCAGAAGAAGACTTCTCAGTTCTGCAGAAATTGTTCACTCCTTCCCAAACAGTTTTGGATCGAATCAAGTGTCCATATCAAAACCCAATTATCATCAAGTATTATCAAAGCTTAATGGGTCATTAAGCGCGCAGGAAGTATGTTTGAAATTAAGCAAAACAACCCAAACCACAAGGCCCAAAACTGTCACATGAATGGTGCATTTTGTCAACAGATTCTTTGCTTCTGTCAGAAGGAAAACAGAGCACTACCAACATCTCTTTCTAACCATAATTAATTGCTCAAAACGTCTATAAAAGGAAGGCAAATTCGCAAGCATCATTCAGAACTTCAAGTGCCAAGTATTCTCTTTAAATCACATTCACTTGTATTCTTGAAGCTATCTCATTCACAAAACAAATCAGGCTGAAATTATTTCATACTTCCAGATTATCTTACTGAGTTCTCTTATTCTGAATTTATTCTCAAACAAGAGTTGAGCATATTCAGATTCAACCGAACCTTTTAAATCATCATTGTGTAAACTCATAACTATAAGGATTGTTTATAGTTTGAGTGTGATTAAAAGAGTAAATTGTAAAATCCTAACAATTTCGTTAGGTGACTTGATTGAATCCTTTCTGGGTGGAAAAGAAGTATAGTTACAGATCAAGGTTGATCTTTAACTGTGTAACCAAAAGACTGTTCTCCGTTTTTTGAACACTTAGTGAAAATCTCACAGTTGTGAGGACTGGACATAGCCCGAGTTGGGTGAACCAGGATATATCATTGTGTGGTATCTCTTCCTTATCTCTATTTACATTCAGTTATTTTTATTATCAAGTTAAATACAGAAACTAAAAATTGTTATTTTAACTAACCAAGAACATTCTCCGTTTTCTGTTTCCAGAACCAAGAACGTTCTCCGTTCCTGTTTTCATAACCAAGATCATTCTTGAATTGTTTTTCTTAAGTTTTTAACAGGAAATTTTAATTAGGCAAGAATACAATTCAAATCCCCTTCCTTGTAACTTGACATTGCTACTTCAAACATAAGGATCATTCGAGGATGAGATATCTTATACTACCACTGTAACTATCCGTCAACACACTCATGTGGAGATTTGACTGGATGCAATCTAGTACGGAGGGATCAAACAAAGTTCATGTACATATCCATTAAACATCAACATCACAACAATGAGCACTAGCTGTGGATAAAAAATCAACTTGAAGACTTCTTTGTAAGTTACTCAAGCATTCCAATTTATTGTGATAATACTAGTGCAATCAATTTATAAAAAAATCCCATTCAGCATTCTCGTTCAAAACATATTGAAATAAAATATCATTTTATTCGTGATCATGTTAACAAAAAAGATATTGAATTAATCTTTGTTGATACTCAAAATCAGCTTGCTGATATTTTTACAAAGCCTCTGGTTGAGGAAGTTTTAATTCAACCAAAGAAAAACTAAAAATCATGAAAAATCCTGAATATTCGCGTTAAAACTGCTTTTGCAGAAAACGGAGAACGTTTATCAATCTCCGTTTTTCAGGCATCTTTCTTCGTTTTTCTATAAAATTTCTCCCCAATCGTCACTTTCATCATGGGCAGGAAACGGCATGTCTTGGCATTTAATACTTGTGTCTCTAGGCTTTCAAAAGTCATCTGACAAACAGTCACTTCGTTTCCCGCCCCCAAACACTTTTCACTTCCCTAGGTTCAAAATCATCATTGCTCTTTTCCTTGAAAAACAGCAAAAATGTGTTGCAGTTACCAAAACCGTTCAGTTTCAGAAAACATCTTCATTTCCCTCAACCTTCATCTTCCAAAAAACTTCATCTTCAAACAACAATGGCTCGAACCAAACAATCCGCGCACAAAACGCATGCACATATACACCATCACCATCATCGTTATCCTCACCATCCTTCAGTTGTTCACCATCTCCTCCACCCAGACCAACTCCTCCAAGACATTCGTCTGATACCTCTTTTTCAGACTACCTTTCGTCCTCCCCTAAAACCAACCATAACTCCTCCATCCTTGAACCTTTGTCTACTGTTCTTCCCCTTCTCTACTCTTGCCCTCATACTAACATTTCCCAAGTTCCCCCACACTTGTGCAAATCCTACATTAATCCTTCACCACCAAAGAAATTTGTCAATCCTCCCGCACCAAAAAGACGCTCAATGAGAGTCTTGGCAGGAATTGAGACTAAATCGTTAACTGAAATTAAGTTAAGGGACCACAAGTGGTATTTAGCCTAAACTATACTATAAATATATTAAACTATACACACTATGCTATACATATTATACTATCTAATAAAATAAATTATTTACTAACATGTCTATTCTACACTCTAGTTGCAATGTGGTGTTTATAGTCCTTAAGGGCAAAAATATCGAATGGTCCACAAGGAAACAGAGGTTGGTCGGGCACAAGATCTAGTTATTGCTCCTCTTGATGCATGTGATCATGCTCCTCCTCATGTTTTGTGTGATCTTAAACCAGGATACTCATGTATGTGATCGTCAAAAAACGTAGGATCCTAATTCATTGTCTGCTCAAACTCAAACTGAACATAATCCTCTTGATACACTTGTACCTTTTATTGCATCTATTTGTTCTTCCTTCTCCTTTTCTCACAAGTGGCTCTCTTATTAGATTGTGTAGGAGGTCGAACTCGAGAATGTTCTACAGTATTTTTCACTCCTCTGCTCCTCACTAATTTTTTTTTTGAAAAATGAAAAAGAATGTAAAAAAAATTGAAAAATGAAAAAAAAATATGTGTCTTCCT
This sequence comes from Cicer chorassanicum, assembly GCA_037974735.1. Lineage (NCBI taxonomy): Eukaryota > Viridiplantae > Streptophyta > Magnoliopsida > Fabales > Fabaceae > Cicer > Cicer chorassanicum. The sequence continues at coordinate 6,700,490 of JBBPBP010009778.1, read as the reverse complement.
CTTTCTTTGTTTCTCTTATCTTAATTATTTATAATTCAACTTTATTTTCACTAAACCTGATTTATAAGAGTAAGTTGAATGTTTTGATAAAGAAAATATTGTGTAAAGAAATCGAAGTACGTTGAATAAAATTTTACCATGTACCCCTCATATTTTACAAATCTATACAATATATTGTTAAATTAATTTTGTAAAACTTATTGAATACTTTTAGTCCCTAAAAAAGGTTCATATGAAATCAAAATAATAACCTCAAACCCTAAACTTTAAATCTTATAACACGGGACAATTTTTTTTATAATTTAAATTATAACATAAGACAGCCGCATAGTTAACAAAACAAAACAATTTTTTATATTAAATAAGACAAAACATAAAAATAATGTTAATTGAGAGAAATACTTACGTGAAAAAATATAAAGAACCGAAATCAAGTTTTTTATTCAACAAAAACATACTAACTTGAAATAAACAAAAATCAATGATAACATGAAGAATCAACAAAAATATGTCAATGTTAGGAATATATGAAGAACAAATACAAATAATAATAATAACCAACAAAAACAACATAAAAGGAATGCATAAAGAAGAACATAAACATGAAGAACCAAAATGTAAAAGCAACTAGCAAGATGCAAAAACAATAAATGAGAAAGAAAAATAAAAACATGACATGTGTAGTAAGAGATTCAAAATCGGTGGAAAGGAAGAGGAACATTGTTGAAAAAGTCTCATGACCCGTTTGATGGACATGATAGGAATAAATTATCATATCTTGTGTGAATTCAGTGTTTGATGAACTAACAAGATATGATAAATTAATACAGAACTTTATCGTATTCTATCTCTCTAGTTGTGTTTTTTATCCCAAATATGAGTTGTGTTAGACACCAGCAAGATATGATAAGAACAATAATTTACTCAACTACACTTATAAAATATAAAATGAAAATATAATAAAATATAATAATAAAAATAATTTATAGAATTTTATATTAAACTTAAAAATAAAATATTAATAAATAATTTTAAAAAGTGTTTATGATTTTATCACAAGGGTAGTTTTTTCTTTTTATATAATTTAATAAATTAGTATTTAAAATTATAAAATTATGAAAATTAATTGAAATTTTAAAATAAATATAATTTATTTACAAGGTAATTTTTACCATTTATATATAATATATATCATATCTTTAAAATATAATATGTTAATTTTTAAAAAAAACTAATATGTAATTGTTAACAATAGTAATTTTTTTTTATTTAAATATAATACATGTTATATCATGTAATAATGAGATGTGTATCAAATATATGACAAAATAAAATGTTGTTATCTTGTTGATTATCATGTGTATGAAACACAAAATATGATAATGTTTAGACTTAAATGCAATTTTAGTCCCCCTATTTTAACTGATTCACAATTTTGGTCCCCTTATTTCTAATTTCACAATTTTGGTCCTCCTATTTTAACTGATTTGTAATTTTGGTCCCCCTATTTCTAATTTCGCAATTTTAGTCCTCCTATTTTAACTGATTCGTAATTTTGGTCCATCTATTTCTAAATCTAATGAATCACATTTTTTTTAATAATATTTAATGGATTACATTTAAAAAAAATATATAACATTAAAAAAATATTAAATATTTATTTAAAAAAATATTTTTTATTATAAAAAATACTTAAAAAAATAATTTTTATTTATTTTAAAACTAATTAAATCTAAAAAGGGTTTATTTATTACTTTTCAAAACTCATTTCAAAATTTATTATTTTAAAAACTGTTTTTAAAAGAATTTTTAATTATTATTGTTATTAATTCAAATATGTTTTTGTTAAAATAATGATTAATAATTAATAAATTATGATTTTTTTAAAATTATGATTTTTTTAAAATTATTAATTCAAATAGTTATTAATAATTAATAAATGTGATATATGTTTTTTAAATGTAATCCATTAAATTTTATTAAAAAAAAGTATGTGATCAATTAGATTTACAAAATGTCTCAATTTTAAGAAATTAAGGGACCAAAATTGTGAAATTAGAAATAGAGGGACCAAAATTACGCATCAGTTAAAAAAGGACCAAAATTGCGAAATTAGAAATAGAGGGACCAAAATTGTCAATCAGTTAAAATAGAGGGACTAAAACTGCATTTAAGCCTAATGTTTATTGTGTCGCTATCATATTATGTAATTATCCAACTTTATATCCTATACAAAATCTAGTAATGAATCCATCAAAATCCGTATATTTTTAATACCAATAAATAATTTTTAAGTTGTAAAAAATGTTAATTGAATACCATTAGAAATCTTAATTGAATATCTAAGAAATTATTTATCATCTTTTTAAATTAAATTCTCTAGAAATCTCAATTTAATACACTCCTAAATTTTATTTGTTGTATATGTAAAAAGTCAAATGACAATTAAAAAACAACACAGGAGTTGAGTATTAATTAGTGGATATCATTGAAAGAAAGTAACTAATATATATTGTTTTATAAATAGAAAGAGTAGTTACAAATATTTTTGGGAAATGAATATATATATATATATATATATTTTGGTTGAAAATCCTCAAGTGAAGCACTTGTTCTTGGGTTGTGGAATTAGGGGTTTAGGTTAATTTGATTATTTATTTAGTGAGCAGAATTGATAGATTGAAGGATGCATCTTTGGCCGACAAAGAATCTGAGAGATTCTTTCAAAATTTCATATATAAAAAAGCTGGAGTGGAACTACCGGAGAATGGAAAAGGATTCTCAATCATCTGAATCATCCACACAACACAAATTGCTTGAAGAAGAAGACGCTGATACTCCTCAAAGTGCTTCTTCCATATTCCATCATGATCTTCTATTGCTTCTTTCTTGCTGTTTCTGCTGCGCCGGTAAACTCACTCTTTCTTTTTAGTTATTTCTTTCTTTAATTATTACTATTATACTGTCTTTAATAAGGATATTGCTAAATTATGATGATAATAATAATAATGTAAACTAGATTAAGTTTTTGATTGAAGGCGTGTTTTGGGTGTATGTGACACTGACAAATTGATTACATTCGATTAATTCATTTTCTCAAATTACTATTGGTGTTGACGTGTAAAGTACCAATTTGCTCCCTCCTGTAATTGCATACTGCTATATAATCTGATATTCCATCAGCCAATATAAGATTATAGAGTAGTATGTGTTCGGTTCAGAACTCAGATTTATCAGTGACGATAGAGAATCTCACAGTGGTTTAGGATCGGTGAAAGAAAAATGCTCCTCGGACGACATTTGGGCGGAATCCACGTCGGAGATAGCTCCCCATGGTGGGGTGTACTTTAATTGAGGTGAATGAGAAGTTTAGAATGAGAGATACCTTGATAGAGGTAGTGTGAGACTGAGACTTATATAGCCAAAAATAGTATTTGGCTTGGGATAACCTTTTAGAGATACCGAAACAATTTTGGAGATGTTGGAACAATTTGCAATAACATAATTAGTATCAACGTAATAATAGAATACTAGCAAACTTATTCTATAATGTAGCTGAGTCTCCCAAAAGATCACTGAAAAACAGTTGGGAGAAGCAGGACACTGCAAATCAAGAACTGATTTATTGCCAAATGGTGTTTCACAATGATTTAACACATTTTTACCAACATTAGGATGCATGTGATTTTGTTTGTTTGATCAGTGTAGTGAGTCCTCCGAACGCAAGCTTCTTTTTGACGGCCTTGTAAATTTTCTCTTGTTAATTTCATTTCCTTCTTGAGGTGGGAGGATAATAGTAGTTTCAATTTCATTTTCATGTGCATTCATTGTACATGATTTTATATTGGAACTCTTTTGCCATATTCTTGACTGTGGTTTTCTCTTGAAGCTTGTGTTGAGGAGAAATAAGGAACAAATTGCTGGCTTGACTTCTATTGGGTCATCAGCCTCATTGTGACAAAACTTGTTCCAAGTATAGGGACCAAATTATGTACTTTTTTATTATTTATTTGGTATCCCTATAATAATATATAGATTTTTACATTATTATACAATTATTGTACTATGTGATTTGTTTTTTACATTAGGATATAAGTGTGATTTGTAAATGGTATAATGTAAAGGAGGTTTCTTTTCCCTTCATTCAATGTTCATATGTAAACAGAGTAAATATACAAGAATCATAATCTGTACATTGGTTCTCATTGTTTCTATATTTTAATGACTGTCCTTTGTTTGGTTCTACGATGGAAACTCTCCAATTTGAGTTTGCAAATGACTAGATTTTTTTTTTGTAATTGTTTGCAAAGGCAAAGGAACATATTTTGTTATTCATAAAAGATGACAACCACAAGGTACATATCAGTAACAAAATTACATTGCCCCCTGGAACCTCTCACCAGTTGCAGTTGCAGGAAAACGTGCAATAACAATTAAACAATTTACAGTAATTAGCACTTGTGTTTTCCTAGAAATAATACTCCACCTCCACACCTTCACTAATTCAATAATATGAATATTTACGAGTCAGAGTTTATAAGTTATGTTTACAAGTTGATTCTATATAGGTTTCATGAGTTTTCTTAGACTTTTAAATTTGACAACTTTGTCCATGATGCATTTTAAAAGGTTATTTTATGAATTTTGCTACTCAAACCCCTCTTTTGCTAGTTACACCTCTGTCATTGTTGATAGACTTTTAAATTTGACAACTTTGTCCATGATGCATTTTAAAATGTTATTTTATTAACTTTCATAATCACACCCCTCTTTTGCTAGTTACACCCCCGTCATTGTTGAAAAGACTAAATTACTCTTATTATTAAATCAAATTTGTCAACCCTTCTTCTCCTTTGTTCTTCCAATGTGAAACCCACAACCTCCCTTGAACTTAGTACATTTACGTGAACTGAGTTTTAATATGCATTCATTGCAAAATTTTACATGTACTTAAATTCAATTTAAGTATGTGAACTCAATTTACATACATTTATGTGAACTGAGTTTAAGTACGCACTTCCCCTACTCAACAAATTTGACATGTATTTGAATTTAGTTTAAGTATATGTATGTGAACTCAGTTTACGTACACCTACAGAAACTGAGTTCAAGTACGCATCTCCCATACTCATTACACAATTTTACATGTACTTGAACTCAGTTTAAATACATGTACGTGAACACAAAATACGTAAAAGTGTGTAATTTAAGTTTGCGTACAATGTATAATGTACAATTTACCATATACGTGAACTCAAATCACGTAAAATTATTATATTCTGAAAAAAAATACGAACTCAACAGATCATGAAACATACTTTGTTGATGACTTTAAACGTAATAAGAAGAGAAGAATTATGAAGTGTAAGTTATGAGTGGGGGGTGTGGGTTATGAATGAGTATGAGTTATGAGTATGTAATATAAGTGTGAAATATTATGAGGTGAGTGATGGTGATGGTGATGAAAAGAGAAAAAGACAATAGAATTTAAGGATGAGTGAAATAATAAAGAGTGTGTAGATAGCAAAATAGGGGGTGTAATAAAGAGTGTGTAGATAGCAAAATAGGGGGTGTAGGTAGCAAAATTAATATTTTATTTAATGTTTTCCGTATTAGCCAAATACTAACAAACCAAATTGTTGAGATTTTCATATGTAATATTCTACATCCTTGCATCATGCCAATGAATTGAGATAAATGTTCCCTCATTTCATCGACAGCAATGATTACTGCTTGATTTGTCTTGACCACATATACATTGTTTTAAGGTAGAATCAAGAACGCCCCTCTTTGTCAAATTATTTTTAGTTGGCACTTTTGTTCTGTACTAATATTAACATCCATATAAACTCATATATTTTCTTTGAAATCAATTTATTCTAAATTTGAATCAGCCTTTGAAATTCAACTCATATAAATTTTGTAATAAAATTAAGTATTCTACCATGTTTCACACCCCTCTTTGGATATACCACCCCTACTTTCTCTCCCAAGACTAGATTTTTATTTGATTCGCACAGTATAGTAATTGGCTAGAAATTTGAACGACTTCGACCGAACTAAAAATTTATTATTCAATCCATCTTAAAATATGTGTTATTTTATGTTTTACACAAATTAAAAAAACTAATGAAACGATGAAATAGTGTTAGAACTAAACAAAATTATTCTTATTAATATTTAGGTATTAATCATTGTCATAACAAAATTATTCTTATTAATATTTAAAACACCTAAACAAATATATAAATGTTAAAATATGATTAGATGGCTACAAATTAAATTCAAAAAGAATGTATACACAGTGCTTATAAAATGCTTTTCATACTTGTTTTTGTCTATTAATTCACAAAGATTGGAGCCTACAACTACTCTAAGTATTTAGAATGACACATACAAAGCTCCTTAAAGAATGGCTAGAGATGTGCTTACCCAAGAAAGTTCTTGAAATGATCAATTCAAATATCCAATTTTAGTGGAAATGTGGATCTAATACACATTCTTAGTGACATAAAGATAATTCCAACTTTTTAATTCCATTTGATTAATTCTTCTTATAGCATTTACCATTATTAATATATTTGTTCATTCATAATAAAATGGATGAGATTTTTGGATACATGGATGGAAGATTTGAAGTGTCATTGGCAGATTCCACAATGATGTGGATAGTCCACCATGCAATGAACAGAGCTCAAGAGAAAATGAAGACAAAAAAAGGAGTCCTTGAACGTTTGAATGAGATATCAAAATTTTATGAATTGGCAGTGATGCAACTCGAGGGTTGTCTTAGCATTGTCCGCGCCGAGACCGAAAGTAGTTTCCTCGAAAGCAATCACGAAAAAGTCCTCGATGACTTAAGAGAAATAAAAGATCGCCTTCAAGGTCGTCTCGAGGAATCTGAATCGGTTATTCTAGACAAAGATAGAGAGTTGACAATGAGATTGAAGAATGAGTTGCAATTAAGGCATGCTTTGCAACTTAAAGAAAGAGAGTTAGTTAGGAATGATGGTGATTTATGTGAGTTGAGGACTAGTATGGATCAACAAATGTTGAATATTAAACAAAGACTTGAACCACAATATCATGATAATATTGTGTCTCAACCAGTGCGACAACACGGGTTTCTTGCTAGTAATAGTAATAATAATAATGGTAATGGTAACAATGACACAAAAAAGATTGAAGAAATGGGTTCAGATATTGATATACTAAAGCAAACTATGGATCTTGCTTTTGGTAAAATGCAAAGTGCTCTTTTTTCATGTGAGATGGGTCCAAAAGAGAGGCAATGGAAATTGAATATTGAAAAAGATATGATGTCTATATTAATTCAAAGTTTCATGAGTGAGTTCGAGGCGAATATTAAGGCAGAAGCTAGAAAGAATGAGAATCGAGTTCAAAGTTTTTGGTTGAAGCGTTGGTCGCAACTGATGAATGAAGTTATAAGTTTAAAGAACGAACTTGGAACTATTAATGAGACGATTCCTGAGGATTTTTCAGACTCTTCGGCACTTTCTTCTCCGACAAAGCCTTCTTCTCCGACAAAGTCGAATGAAGAGAGAGATCATAAGGAGGGAGAGTTGGCACAAGAGGAAGAAGACAGTGAAAATGGAAACAACTATGTTGCTAAGATGGTCAAGAATCATGAGTCTATTATTCGACAAAAGAACGAAGAGTTGAATCGGATGAAACATAGAATATTACAAGAGAAAAAGGCGTCATCGTCCAAGAAAAGAAAGGAATTAAACAGCTTGAAAGAAAGAATCCATATTGTAGCTGGAAAATTGAACAATCTTATAAAATGGAATGAGAAACTTGGCCAAGAAGAAACAAGTATTGATCATAATAATGTCAAGGAAACAACAATTCCAATGAAGAAGTTGTTGTTATCATCATCATCAACATCACAAGAATATGAGATTAATCACTTGGAGAAGCTAATACATAAATGCTTCTTAGGTGAAATGATGAATGAGTGGAATGAAAGCATTGAGACAAATAAATTCAATCAAGAATTTGATGAAATAGAGAGTATTCTAAAGGAAAATATATGCATACTTGTATTTAGGAAGAGTATTGAAGAATTCAACAAAATGATGAGAAGTTACAAAGATGACAACACAATAAGAAAACATATAGATCATATTGTGTTTGGAGAAACATTGAAAGATTTTGTGAATATTTCAAGTTCTGTTTCAATTGATCATAGAAAAACCATCACTCATGATAATTTTCAAGATAATTTATCTACTACTATGATGATATTAAATCAAGTGCATAAAGTTGAAGGGCAAGAGAATTTGACAATTATATTGTTAGAATCTCTACTAAGTTGTTTTGAAGCAGAGGAGAATTTGATGTTAAGTGCACAATCTGAGATCGAAGAACACAGCAAACAACTCGATTTAGGTTCGGAGCGCGGCGACTTACATGAACATGAATTATTTGAAGATTTGTTAACTGGTGAGGAACAGGCATTTTCTTCATTGACAAGCAAGGTTGAAAATGTTTTGCAACAATTAGGTATAAGCAAAGCACTTTTGAAGGAGTTAGGTACAAGCTTAGGACATAGTCTGCGTGACTCAGAAAGTTTTCATCACCAAATGTTAGCTAATGACAATGAACAAGAGCAATTCAACTTGTCTTCTTTTGAATCTTCAACATTTATTGAATTTGAGGCTATGGTATACCAAAAGTTGGAAATAATGAGTATGAGGTATGTGTCACTAGTCATCATTAACTAATTACTATTTTTATAATTCATACTACTTACTTTGATAAGGGACTCAAACATTTTAAGAAAGCGGTTAGAGTTTGATTCTTGACTCTTGCATACGGAGAAACCCTGGTTGGGAGATTATTAAAATTCATACTACTTACCAACATGTGGTTGGTTTGAGCGATAAAAGACTCAAACATTTTAAGCAAGGGATTAGGGTTTGATCATTGACTCTTGTTGTATATGAAGAAACATTGATTGGGAAGTTAGAACTTATAGTATTTATCAACATTTGGTTAGTTTTAGTGACAAGGGACTCGAACATTTTAAATAAGTTGATAGGGTTTGATGTCTGACTCTTACATATGGAGAAACTCTGGATGGGAGGTTAGAATCCATACTACTTAGCAACATGTGGTTGGTCTGAGTGATAAGGGAATCAGACATTTTAAGCAAGTGGTTAGGGTTTGATCTTTGACTCTTGCTTATGAAGAAACATTGATTTAGAGAAGATAATTTATCTTGTGTACTCAATAGATACTACATAATAACAATTGATACTATTGAATGACGGTAGATACTACTTAATTTATACCTATTATAAAGGGGATAGAGGAATTTGGCGCAATTTATTTTCAATAATACCAAAATGAAAAAGGAAAAAGTTATTGCAGAAGATTGTCAACTGCATTAACATGTATGTTCAATTTTTATAATTATATTTAGACAATTTCATTCATTTTATTTAAAATAAAAATAAAAATTATAGTTCATAATTAACATACATTATTAATGCAATAAAAAAATCGACTAAGACAACCGTATCCGCGTGAACGAACGCTAATTATCTATAACCTGATTATAAAAAACAGAATGCATACTACTTAATGCATGCTTTTACTTATATTTTATAGAAAAATATGCATACAGGTTGGAAAAGATGAAATGTTGTATGGATCCCGTTATTAATATGATTGATTGTTTGAGAAGAAAAGAGTTACTTTACCAAAAGGCTTTCATTAGAAGATGTCAGAATCTCCAAAATGCTGAAGCTGAGGTTTGTAACATTATCTCATATATAGTTACTATTAGTATCAACTTAGTGCATGTTTTGATTTCAAGTTAGGAGGGGTTAAAATCATGTTTTCATTTCAAGTTAGGAGAGGTTAAAATCAAGTCTAAAGGTGTCAAGCTAACTTTTATCTGAACATACCCAAACATAAATCACTTTACATTTAACTTATTTTTAACTAAAATTAATTTTAATCACCGCATAACCAAACACACTCTTAAGGAGCTTGATAATATGAATACATGAAGAAAAAATTAAAATCAAGAAAACAATTTGAGAACACTTTTTTTAAAAAAAATTAATCACTTTTTTAAATTTTGATATGATTATTACATCTTTTTGAAAAAAAACGAGAATCTAAAAACTACTTTAATTGAAAAGCTGTTTTTAGTTACAAAGAAAACTGTTTTTTGGCTAAATATCATCCGTGGTCTCTTAACTTAATTTCGGTTAACGATTTAGTCTTTTATCCTTTTTTCTTCTCGATTTGGTTCTTTATGTTTTTAAATAATTTCAGTGTTATCCTTTAAGTGGAGTTCCATTAAGAAAAAGTTGAAAAATTCTTCATCTAGATCATTGCATATGAACTCATCAAACCTCTAGAAACGATTGTCATTGATCTAAGTGATGTCTATAGAGTATAAATACCTCATAGCTTCAGTTTTAACGAATCATTCCTACTACCAAGCTTAGAACAAACTTTGAACATTCTTCTGAAATATTTCCAAAACATAAAGAGTAACTTTTTCTGAAAACGGATGAGGGATTTTTTAACTTTTTCCTTAACGGAACCCCACTTAAAGGGTAACACTGAAATTATTTAAAAACAGGACCAAATCGGGAAAAAAAAAAGATAAATGACTAAATCGTTAACTGAAATTAAGTTAAAGGACTACGGGTGGTATTTAGTCTTATTTTTTATATTTAATTTTTTAAAAAATAATAATTTTCACTATAAAAACAAACGCAAAATAATTTATAATTTTCTTAAAAATAATTTTTAAATTATTGAACTCCAAATTCATTTTTTAGAATGTGTAACAAAGGAACCATTAATAGGTACTAACTAACTAGTCGGCAAAATTGAAAATGCATCATTTTATGCACACTAGAAAATAGAAATCAAATATTTGGGTTAGTTGCTTTTTCTTGGAAATATGGTTGTGTTACATGAAAATGCTTAAAACTAAATATTGTTGTAAATATTGAAATATAGGTTGATCTTCTTGGAGATCAAGTGGATACACTTTTGACATTACTTGAGAAGATATATGGAACCCTTCATCAACATGCACCAGCCTTACAACAATACTTTGAGGTGAAAATTCACTTTTTTGGGATGTCCAAATTAAAACCTTGTTCATCCCTCATATGTCATATTTTTAAATTTTTATCCTTTCACATTTAATTTATTCATTCTAACCTTCAACAGGTCTTTAACATTTTGGAGTTGATAAAAACAGAACTCATTAGTGGAGCTGTTCAGGGCCTTCAAGCTGCACCTGTGGTGACTTAAACAAATTCATTTTGTTGTACTCATATTATGTGTGTGATATTTGATCATTTACATATTTGTCTCCCTCTAATAGCATTAGCAGGGATGGAGTGCGTAATTTATCGAATCAAATATTTGTTTTTTTATAACTAGACCAAACCATAAGATTTAAATTAACATTTGATCGTTTTATGTGTCATCTAATCCCACTATTAATTATTATAGTCATAATGTGTAGTGAATTCATATAAACACAAGAGTTTCTGTTTAACTAATTTACTTTTTAGATCAATTTTATTCTTCACTTTTATGTGGTAGATTTTAATTGAATTAGCCAAACAACATACAGATTTAGAACAACTTTGAAAAATTAAAATTCTTTGATTTTGATTGCAACCAACTCCAAAACAACAACTTTACTTGTAGCAAAATTGTTTCTTTTGGAATACATTTATCTTGAAAAACTCTTGAGTTGCGACTTTTCTAAATTGTCCACACACAAACAAACCATAATGTTAATAGTTTCTATTGTTGTGCTCTCCCTCAATGTACCAACCCCATAAAGCTTTTAAAGTGTGATTTGCTATCGGTATGAAATGCCACATTTACCTCCAACCAACCCATTAAGAAAATTAGATATTCAAAAAATAAGTGTTGGGTTGTTTCATCGATTTTGAAGTATTTGTCAAACAAACACAAACTACCTTCAAAGGAATAATTTATGCCATAAAATTTTGGAATCACCATTCAACACGACATTTGCATTTGTCAAGATTCTATTGTATGTTGATTTCATTGAATAGATCCATTTGTCATCCTCCATTCAAATTCATTTATACTCCGCATTAAAATTACCCTAAACTTTTAATTCGGTTATAAATTGCAACTCTAACTTCTTTTTCCCAAGAGTCATATTAGAGGCTCTTAAGTTTTTTATACGTAATCTCCCAAAAATTTTATTGGAGAAAATTTTATAGCACTTGATCCAATTTATTTTCTTGAATTCCTCACTCATACTCCACAAAAATTATTTAGAAAAGGATTTAAGTTTTGTAATAATACCTGATAGCACTCTAACGAAAAATAAGTAGTATATTGATGACACTGAGAACTGAACGTATCACGATCTCCTGTAGACAAATTTCTACTACAATAAAATAAAACTAAGGATTACCAAATAGGATTTTTAATCTAAAACAACATAAAAATGTTATTATAAGATTCCTAAGATTTATAATGATTCAATGTAACAAACCATATTAAAAACAGTTTAGAATTGAAAAGTGTTATGAGCGTTTGAATATGATTTCACAATGATGACAAATTTTCAAATGACAGATGATAATTGTTTGTCAGATTCATCAGATGCAAAATTATCAGAGCAAATTTGTATTAATATCAGAGGTGCATTGAGAACCTGTTTAACAGAGTTAGTCACAACTTTAATAAATTTTCTAGTGCATTGTCTTGTTTTCCTTGTTTATCTTCTCTAATCATTAGAAAATGCATCTTTAAGATTCATGACAAGAGAACTACACACTTAATTAAATTCATTAGTGTTATAAATCGTTCCCATAAAATAATTTTTTTGTTATCATCAAAATAATTAAGGGTCATTGTTCATTGACAACTTGATTCTAACAATAAAGTTTAGAGCTAGTTTGGATCATTATATATATATATATAGAGAGAGAGAGAGAGAAAGACGGAGAGGGGAGAGAGAGAAATAAAAAATGGGATTCCATAGAAATCTTATGTTTTAGGAAAAAACTTTTTTCTACTAAAATTTCACTAAAAAATCTTATAAAATTCTATGAAATTGATTTTAGAAAACAATTTATTAAAATTTAAAAGTTTTTGAATACTTAAGTTGTAAAAAGTGTTGATTGAATACCACTAAATTTTTACACTTTGTTTAAAAAATTCAAACAATTCTAATAAATGTCTCAAGATTTATTTTAGTTACATTAAAATCTTAATTGAATACCTC